>JBBMOI010000008.1:11345000-11600000 GCA_038088405.1 Porites divaricata | reverse complement strand
CTGAAGAAGGCTTAAGAAAAACCGGAGACTGAACTGCTTTTTCTCAAAGACGCAAACGTTCGTGACTGAAACATCCTTTCAGTTTATATTCAGAATTCAGATTCGTTACAGCAAAGATTTAGTACACAAGACAAACCGTACGGCAATAAATTTACATACAGCCTAGCCTTAACTTGGAAGGTTTAGCATGAAGGTAGTTCATCCGTATTAAAAAAGCTAAGAGACCTAAAACTTCTTACAAAAGACTTCTATCCAAAAATATATATAGCTCAAAATTTCCTTTTTTCCCGTCATTTCCCCTCTCCTTTCCCATGGTAATCGCATTCCATCGTGTTAAAAAATCTCCGCTCATTACTGGAATTGTATAGTGAAGTTTATAATTAAAGTAAGCAGCTATTTCCATTCAGCGAGTCAGAGCTGTCGCATATTCTCTGCAAATTGCACGTTTCGAAATATTTTATGTAATTACGTCTGCCTCGTTTATTTTCTCGGCGATCGCTCAGGTATGAATAAATTTTCATCGGCAACTGATGTCCTTTATACAGTGATGTTGTGAAAAGGGACCCAGGTCCAGGTGGTTAAGGAAATATCAGGAAGAGGACGAAGAAGAAGCCGTGAAAAGGGCAATTAAAGAGTCGGAGATTTTCGTTTCATACTTGAAATATTTTACAACTTTTTTCTATTTATTTATTTTTTTCAATCACTTTACTTTATCAATTTTTTCTATACCTTTTCTAACCACGACATCATTTACCCGTGCCTACGACCCACGACTTCTACCCACTACCCACGACCCAAGACATTTAGCTACACTCAGTTGGGAGACTCGGCTTCGTGGAAGAGGCTATCTAAAAGCCGACTAAAATCCAAAGCTTAAAAAACAACGGCACTGTAGTTTATGTTGGAAACTCCCTGGCCATGCACAATCATTAGTCTTGATTAACTTACTTAACTAGCAAATTATCTGGTGAAAAATAGTTGTTTCAAAAATTATGTAACATTTCTCAAAATTATGATGTCGAATATTCATTAGAGATATCAAAACGCACATGTATATAGAACTGTCTATCCCTCAATTTGAAAGTGACAAAATTCAGTGGAAGCTCGATATAACGAACCTTTACATAACGAAGTTTTCGGTATAACGAACGATTTTCTTCGCCTCAGTAATAGAAAAATATGATGGATAAGAACGTCCATGTAACGAAATCTCGTAATGGGGAACAAATTCTGCAAGCCCCTCAGCCCTTCGTTTTATCAAGGTTCCACTGTAACTGAGCCTGAAAAACAGATACAAGAAAAAAAAAAAGAAAAGGAAGAAGCTTTTTGGTCGCAGCCGCTCGGGTTTCCCTTGGAAAGATTTTAGTTCGCTTGACGTGCTTTGATTATTATAATAAAAATAAAACAGCGTTGTTATCTTTGATACGGTTATGTACTTGAAGAATTAAAGCAAATCTGCCATGACGAATTTTATCAGCTAGATCTAGACAAACAGATTATATTTTTAATTATTTTAATGGTAAGGAATTGAGGCCGTCGATACTCTTTATTATCATTCAATGCAAATTTTTCTTCACTTTCATTGGCCGAGAGCCCAGCACGTGATCTGCAAATTATTGCCTGAAAATAACGGTCTGCTCATGCTCAATGTTGTCCAATTGTGTTTGGTTTTCTCCGGCAAAAAATGTCTGCGCATGCTCTGCAAAAATGGCACGCGATCGATTTCGGGCAATGTCATTGACTCCGAGGCAAAAATTCCCGCGAAATGTTGTTGAGATGGAAGAAGCGATGGCAACGTTTTTTGGCGGTGACAGCGTTGCAATTTCTTGCCACTGTAAGAGATCAAAAATTATTTTGGTCGAACTTTTGACGGAGGTGTGTTCTCTAGAGAATATAGCGTCCTGAAACTGGCGAAAAATCGCAGTGGCATGGTCTGATTCACATTTGTTGACGTTGAGATCGCTGGTTTGCATGTGGAAGACAGGCCGAAATGGTGGGTAATTTTTACTCTCTTAGTTTGTCTACTGCATGTTCCGTGCAACTCGGTACAAAAAGAAATTATAAAGTAGTGGAAGAAAAATTATTGCGCTTTGTTTTGGTATATAAATAAGCTTGTACCGAGTTGCACGGAAGCGACAGTTTTGTTAAATGTGCATTTCATTTTTGTGTCCAAATTCGACTTTAACTTTCGACAACATTCGACTGTTGAGCGAAGAGCGTATTACAACGCCATCCAAAATGTTTTTGTCGTTTAGTTCGAGTTTCTTATCACGGATTCAACAAAAAAAGCAGAGGGACAGACATTTTTGGGGTTTGCTTTGTTAATATGATTTAGCTTGTGCTTTGTTGCTCGAAAAACTATATTTAGATGCTAAATCTCCGTGAGTTTACACTGTTTATGGCAGAAAATTAAGGTTACGCTTGGTTCAACTTAATCTCTTGTCACTCGGTACAAAAAAAATATTCTTAGCCATTATCTTGCTGTGTAAATTTTCTTGTGGCTAGGGGATCGAAAGTGGACGGGTTGCGGCAGTTTTCTAAAGTGCATAGTTTGTAACGTGATTTGTCGATCGATGCACATTTCATTGTTGTTGCACATTATTACAGCTTTGTATGTTACTGAAATTTGAGTTTTATCCGAACTGTCGAATGAGAAAATGTTAGAGTGTTTTCATTAAAACGCTTAGACCGTCTTAGAGCTACAGTTCGATAGGTCCAGCAACATTTTGATTTGTAAAAAAATTCTGTTCACAATGTGCACAACTGCTGTACGTTTAGGCTTGCAATTTTATAATTGAAGGATCAAAGTTTACATTATTTTGCTCATAAATTTGGCTTGAGATTATACACACAACGAGTTACTTGTTACTTTCCTCGTTAGGATCCGTACTTACGGACATGATTTCCCCCGTGTACAATGTTTTACTTCTTTGCATGAAAATTGGATCCTGGAAGGAGATGAAAAGGGTAATTTTCCTGTGAATGCTTTTGTTTTTCTGTCCCTCGTTTTTGGCTTAATTTTTGGAGCAAAGTTATGAATGAATGATAGAGTTAACATGCTATTAAGTATTCAACAGTTCTTTCCAAGAAAAAAAATAATCATCACAAATTAAACTTACAGGAATTTAAAGTTTGGAGTAAACCTTGTGTCTTGATGAAATTTTAGTGGGATCATGTTGCTGACAGCAGTTGTGTAGGATATGCAGTTTCCAATTTCGATCTTCTGCCAGAATTATGAGAGAACACTCAAATACAGATCTCATTCAAACATTATAGTTTCATTGTCAATCATCGTATGCCAGATTCTATTCCTATAAACTTAGCATCAGGGCGACATTTTGCATGGATTTAATGTGATATATATTTGAAGGGGTTGTTGTTTCACAGTGAAGTAGTTTTCACTTCCTATTTTTTTATATGAAGTTTAGTTTCTGCTTAGTTGTTGGCTAAGGCAGTGTTGAAGTATCTAACATATTAACATACTTTATTGTTCATTTCTCTTCAGAAAAGATCGGTTGATCCTGAATCGAACAAAGTGCAGCCTCAAAAACAAGATTTTTGACGAACAAATGTGTACTCAAGGAAAGCATATGTTCCTGACAGTGTCAATAAAATTTATTGATGGGAACATCTGGGTTTTTACTCCTTTGTAGCACTTTTGACTACGCATCACTTTTCTAACCTATATACTAAAAAGATTGCTTCAAAAACGGCTCGTAAGAATAATATCAAGGAGTGCTTTCGATGCTCACACTGACACCTTATTTAAAAATTTAAAAATTCTGAATTTTGAGGATATCTACAAACTTCAAATAGGAAAATGTATGTATCAATACAAATCTGGCTTACTTCCTTATAGCTTCAATAACATGTTTTTGGTGACACGTCAGGTCCATTCTTATGGCACTAGAAGTTTGGAGCTTTTTTATTTACCGCAATGTAGGACCAATATAAGAAAGTTCTCAATCTGTTTCCAAGGTCCTAAATTTTTTAACTCTCTTAGTTTTGAAATTCAAAATGCAATAAGTACCGCTTCCTTTTGCTGTAAGCTGAAAGCATTCCTCTTATCATAAATAGTAGTATTTTTTTTCTTTTTTTTTGGCCACTTTCGTTTTTTTTAGCCTAGAACTATAATTAGCACGACTACCTAATGTATTTATTATAAGATTTACTGTAGCTGTGCCATTAATTTGTAATTATGATATATTTTGTTCTAATTATTTTTACTGAGGGAGCCCATTCCTTATAAGCCCGGTGGCTTCTCTTGGGCTTCCTCGCCGTGACATCTTAAATAATTTTTTTCCCTTTACTTTGTACATTTTATAGCAAACAAACCAATAAACAATAAATAAATAAAGATATAACCAGTACTTTTTCCAACTAACATATTTGCAGTCAAAGTTCTTTTATATATAGTATTCCTCTAATTTTAAAAATTTCATTATCTTATCATTATCATTATCATTATCTTATCATTATCTCACAGTAACCGTTGGACAGAAAAAAGAAAGAAAAACCTGCTCGGCCATAGACGGCTTTAAAGTTTTGATATTAAAACTGCACCCATTCACAATGAGAAGAACATGAATGCAGACACTAAAGCTAATTTAGCTCATGTTCAAGCTCTTTTTTTTTCATGAATTAAAAAGTCTTGCTGGAGAAAACATAATTTTGCTTTATCTTTTCGGTAAAAAAAAAAAAAGATAAAATAAATAACTTCCAGGCCCCGGTTGCTCGAAAGATGGTTAATTTAACCATATGTTAGTTGGTAACGGTTGGTTAAATTAGCTAACCGTGGGTTAACTAACTGTTGGTTAAATTCCCGTTGCTCGAAGGTCTGTTAAGCTGACGCTAATCTTTTGTTAGCTAACCGATGGTTAAATAAAATATGCCAGACTTTAACCATCTCCGAACAGGTTTGACAAATTTTAATTATTAGTTACTGTACTTTAGAAATGAAATGTGAAAATGAATCTGCAATTAGTCTACCGGTATATTTTAAGTCTGTCAAAAAATGAAAGCATGTTTTACGAAAAAAAAAAAACAAAAACAAAAACAAAAACAAAAGGACCAAAAAAAAGGAAAAAAATATTACCTAGGACAAGTATTGAACCCCGGACCTCCGACACGTTAACTTGATGCATTACCTATTGCGCCACGAAAGCCAGCAACATTTCGGAAATTTATCGTCTTTAATTCTTTTGCCAATGAAATTCTGCCGGTCCACGCCATTTGAAGCCAGTAGAGCTTTATGTATCAAGAATTGAAAGATAAATTCGAGAAAAACAAGCATGTTTTTGACAGTAAAAGCCGTACTTTAACTCATTCCGTCGCATTTGAAGAACATATGGCGGACAAGTGTCCCGCAAAACATTGGGAAGTCTCTTGCAGCTTGCGATTCTCGGCGTTTACTTGAGGAGAATCATTTACGATTAAGCAACAGTAAACATTTCCGAGATTAACAACCACTAGCAAAATGAAGCGAAAAAGCAAATCAACCACCATGTTGTTTTGCCGATTTTGCAGCGCACGTCATTTTAACCGATGGTTAACAAGTTAACACTCGTAGCGAGGTACGTTAAATTTAACTCTTAGTTAGAAGAAATTTAACCCACGGTTAACACTAACCAGCGTTTGAGCAACAGAATCTAACCTACGGTTAATTTTTAACCATCGGTTAGCGCGTTTAACCACTGGTTAAGAGTTAACCATCTTTCGAGCAACCGGGGCCTGGTGTCTAAGCAATTTCAAAGGACATAAAGTGTCTCATTTCGCCGCTGCATTGAGCTGTAAACAAAGGCCGTTCTTTTTAGTGACCCGGCTGTTTTCAAAAACATGATTGTCCCTCGTGGTCGTGAAAAGTGATCGCTTAAACAAGTCCAAAGTTGAATCCGGTAAACCGGCCAAACCGCGAGCATCGCAGGGAACGAATCCCATAGGAATAAGTGAAAAGGGATAGTAAAAAGTCTAGGCTATTCTAAAAATATCCGTATATGCATTTGCAACTCATATTAAGCCGCAATTAATCTTCCTTCCACTGGAAGAAAGAAACGATGGAGGTATTGCCGCCATTTTGAATGTGGCAATCTCACGTAGTCGCGCGTCGACCAATCAGACATTACTCGCCGGTGAAGTGTTTGGTTGCAAATAATATATTGCCCATGCGTAAATGAAACCACGCTTTCCTCCTTCTTGCGGTCGCTCTTGCGTTAAAATGGCAGATCGCTTCGCTGATCTTTCAAACAGCGATTTGTGATAAAACAGTTACTGAGCTCGGTTATCGCAAAGTATCGTGATTTGCCAGTGTCTCGCATATCAATTGCTTGCCGATTCCGTGCTTGTCACTGACAAATAACGATATTTTGCTCAACTACGTCTAATAATTAACTGTTAATTACTTCTGGAGAAACGGAACGTTCTACTCCTTATGAACTTAAATTAAGATTCTTTTCGAAAATACCTCTGAGAATTTCTTAAACAATATTAAGTGATTTTTAGCAGCTAGAGACAAACAAATTAAATTTTTACATATTTTATTAGTGATAAAAAATTAAGGCCGACGATACTCTTAGCCTCTATTAATTCTAATCAGCAAACTGAACTTTCAAGTTCCTCACGAACTTACGAGAATCTTTTCGCAAGTACCTGTGAGAACTGCTTAAACAATATTTAATTAAAATTGGAGTTATTAACGCCTAATAAATGGAGTATAGGTCATTTTCAAATGTATTTTAAGAAAATCTTGTAAATGACTGTTTAATGTAAAGGGTAGGAAAAAGGAACGAAAATCACGAACATTTACAGTTGAAACAAAATACAGTTTAAAAAACGACACTTGTGCATTAAGTTAATATATGTTTAGGGCCATAAACAGTACCCGACAGAATATTATTACAGTGCCAATATACTTATCCAGAAAAATATTTATTTAATGAACACGACTACAACAACTTGCCTTTGAGAAGGAACGTTTTCGGCAGCACGTCCAGGACGTCACCCCACAAATGCACGCATTCTCAATCTGGGGTCCATTGGGATCTTTCAGCTGGTAAACCGGTTCTTGATCGCTTAATTCGTCGAATGTTAATGATGGCGTTATAACACATAGGGACATAACAGATACTAAAATGTATGAACTTAACATTTCTTCTTCTACTTTAATCACAGTCTAATTCGCAGTAGATTTGCTAGGACCGGAATTCAAATGAACTGGCAGTTGTGGCTATCATTCAGTTTTTTCGTAGCCTTTATTTACCTTAAAATGTAACAACTGTTTTACTAACGATAAATGAAGGTGGAATTTGTAATTGTGCTATTTTGATCACTTGTTGAGGAAACAATAAGAATCATTAAGGGGCGCAGGTGCTCCTTTAGTTTTGGTAGTGAACTAAGGCTTACTTTGCCTCATTAGTAACTGAGGCGTTTAACTGAGTAGAATCTGACAAATTTGTTGCATTCCTAAATTACCTTCTTTTCATGTACCTTTTGACTTCAAAAGAAACTAAACAAGGCAAAAAAAACGCGCAATCAAGGACGCAATCCATTGAAATTATAATCAGAATATAATGTTTCCGAGGTATCAGTTCCGTACTGCAAAACTGTTTTGCAAATGTAGGGTCAAATATAGAACCAAAAAAAAGTTGCATGGAAAGGAGGTATCTAAATACAATACCAATTACATCGGCGCATAGGTTCAACGTATATAAACAGAAAATCGTCTTTGTTTGCAATGAGAAAACATAACTAAGAATTGGGATTCACTATTCATAAACATAGCGTGAAGTACTGCATTTAGATCTTAACAAAACTCTGCAGTTCAGTGCAATATCAAATCACTTTTTAATTTTGTTTTCTTAGGATATATAACCATTCAAATTTCATTCATTGTACTGTGTTATGATTATTACCCAGGGCTATTTCCCCTCTTTTGTTAGTTTATGCAATTGCAAAGGCCTTTCCTAAATTTTCCTTTCTTTTTTCTGTTTACAATAGCATAATACAAGCACCACGATAAAAACAAAGGATGAGCAGTATGTGTCTCACACTAGAACTTAAAAAACTGACATTTTTCTTTAGAGATATACTAGGGCCTAGGCCAAACGTCGGACATTTCATGAGACGGACCAAACTTAGTGAGTCACGTTCATGAAAAGTTCGGCGTCTGGCTCAGTTAAGTTCGTCTGAAAAGGTTTGGATCGTCCTGCAACACGTTAACGTTCTATCCGTCTTCTTATAGAACGTCTGAAGATCGTCTCTGGGACAAAGGTTGGGGTTCACATGCCACGAACTAAGCTAATAAATTAAAAATGATAATATATACAGTATTTAGCCTCATTCGGAAGAAAATTTACTTCTGGCAGGCTCATTCAGTTGTCCGACGTCTGACCCAGCCGTCTATCTTGACTTAATTTTGGTTCGTCTCATGAGAAAATTCGACGTTTGGCCTAGGCCTAGAAATGGTAGAGTAAACGTTTACATCTCTGTTCATCTGAGCAAATAACTTTAAGTTGTCTAAAATTCGGCTCCTTCGCAAAAGGTGCTCAGCTCCTATGAGGCAGGCGCAAAAATGGGAGAGGGGAGTACCTGCTGAAAGAGTCGCCTTGTTTACCACTTACATAGGTAAACTGGTCGGTTCAAAGTCTGTGTGAATAGCAAAGGGTAATTCAGGACTGGTAAATTTCGTCCCGGAATCTTGGTTATCTTTTCCACAAACCAGTCTTTTCTTTGCTAAAATGGACGGCCTTGAATGCCTGAAAGTGATATAAAAGATGGTTTTAACAATGGGACACAATTTCCGTTTTGAACATTACATCTTGAAAAGAACTGCCTTTTTAGACCCTAGACCGTAATGGTCAAATAGCTAAAATTTTAGCCACCACAAATTCAGACAAATTTGGAGTTGTTCTCGAAGTGGTGTTACTACATTGTTAGGTCAAGAGATGTTATATCGGTCAAACTGAGCTGAAACTTCGTAAGAATGACAGAAAGATACACCAGGTACATTTGTGCCGCATGTGCTCTGCCAGAAGCATACAGCCCCGAAGCGTCCAACTTCCTCTTATCTGTTTAGAACCACGCCCGGGTATTTTAGCCGACGCAGCCGTCTATTCAGAAGCACGGAAAATTATTTGCCCAAATATGGAATCGGAGAATTCAAGGCTAAAAACTTTAAGCTTGCAAGTTTCGTGGGACAAAAGATAAAGTAATTATGCTACTATAAACAGCCACGAATTAAGCTATAAACGGTATGGTTTGAAAACATCGACCGGCGAAGAAGTAAGACAATGATGTTTACATTTGTTCACGATATTGCAAAGCACTGATCTCGCCAAAATCAGAAAAGTGCATCTGCGGACTGTTTGACCGGCAAAATCATCCTCAGCATAATAGCTGCGAACCAATCTACCACGGCAAACCAGTTCTCGGCAGCTTCTGTTCTTTTTCGACGAAACCAGCATGGCGACTACAAACAGAAGCGTTGTAAAAGGCGCCGACGAAGTCGGACCGGAACTTTTGTGTGTGAGCTCGTGTAGATTTTTTAATTCATTCAGAACAGTACGCGAATACATGTATGGCAGTTTTGATTAGATGTGTGGCATGTAAAAGCTTGTTTTCTTTTTGGGGACAAAGAAAAGTTTTTTAAAAGCTGTGAAATTTACCTTTGAGGACTTCAACCTTGTTTCCTTCACGGCGGAGCGCTCGTCCTTTTCTGAACTGCGACCAAGTCAGCAACCTTTTCAAAGAATTTTCAGGTAAACCTACTTTTTACACATTATGCTCAAGGAAAGTACGATATTGAAAGGAAATGTATGTATTTATAAATGTTTCATAGACGTTTTATGTATTTTTCATTGATAGAATTTTCAAGAAAAATTGGGAAATGCGCCCGATCTGAGACAGATAACTTAGTGTTAATTTTGCCATGTGCTCAACCAGTGCTCAGTATCAACCCTAACCCTAACCCTAAAACAGCATTATTTAATATTAGTATAATTACATTGATACTTATCGAAAATAGAGCGCTGTGATTGGCTAGGAGCTTCGCTGTATCCCGCCATAATCACCGCGCGGTGCTTATAGCAATGAAGGCTAGCAGTTTTCAAAATGGCAACCACAGGTTTTGTTGTTTCGGGGTCGTAAATTGATCAATAATTTTATTTTCTCGAATAATCATCAATGTAATTATACTAAAACAATTAGTCGCCGCGTTTTACGCCAGGACCCCGCGTTTTACTGACACCCGTTATTGAAGGCTATATTCAGGCAACGAAACTGTTTGCTTAACATTTTTATTATCAATGTATCATATTTCCTTGAACAATAGCCGAGGCGATTATCATTTTTTTTTTTTGGTTTTTTTTTTTTTTTTTTCGCATCAAAAAGGCGCGATTACTGCTTCCTGTAAGTCATAATCACATCAAATAAACTGAACATGGGCTTTTTGGTTCCTTGATTAATTCTTCAATGTCAATGTAACTATTCAGTTGTGAACAAAAATGGAGACTTGTTTTTGTTATCCAAGATGTCAATTTTTGAAAGAAAGAAAAGATGCGAGAGGGGCTGGGAGGGGCTATTATTCGAGGGAGGCGATTAATCGAGGGACGGCTATTATTCTAGGAAATACGGTATTTTTTATGCCTGTTTCCTGACTTTGGGTATTATCATATTTAATGATGATCACCCAATTACAAACATTAACCACAAGGGACTGCAAAGGACCGCAAACGAATATGCCAGAGAACGTAGGATCTATGAAGATCTGATCAGCAAAAATAATAATGTAGACATACTAAATTCTGCAAAGAGAATACTGCAAGGCTGATCGTACTACGTGAAAATTAACTCTGCAAGACATCAACACGACACCGAAAGAACTCAAAACAGAGCGGAAGTTTAGCCATAGACAGCTGTTTCGCCCTTTTTGGGGCTTGTCAGTATGGCGCAACAACCAGAGGAAGCTCTGATGAAAAATATCAGCGCACTCTGATTTTAAGCCCTGACCCTGAACTCTCAACACCCACAGAATCAAGCCAAACCACGTGTCTACTGTGAGGCAAGAGCCCAAGTGTCAAGTTGATGTCTCACAGAGAAAATAAAAATGTTGGCCAAAACCAACCTAAAATACATGGACAAAACCATGCAAGAATTACAGCATATCGGATCTATATTATTTTTGCTGATCAGATCTTCATAGATCCTACGTTCTCCGGCATATTCGTTTGCGGTCCTTTGCAGTCCCTTGTGGTTAATGTTTGCAACTTTATGAATTTTTGGGCCGTAGATCTTTTATAGATCCGATAACGAAACAGCTGTCTATGGCTACAATCCCGCTCTGTTTTGAGTTCTTTCGGTGTCGTGTTGCTGTCTTACAGAGTTAATTTTCACGTAGTACTATCAGCCTTGCAGTATTCTCTTTGCAGAATTTAATATGTGTATCACCCAATTAGTTCAGTTTTAAAGTAAAGTTGGGTTTCCAATTACTTTATTTTTTGTTATTAATATTGCATTCCTTGTAAATTCTTTTAGTTGTTTGTTTACAGCAGAAATAAAGTTGTTGTTGTCGCCTGTTGCTCCAGATAGGAAGGATGGACATGGACTGGAACTTGAAAACGTTAGGCCATTTTTTCAAGATTTAATGGTGTGTCTACAAATTAAGCACCAAAAATATTTTGGTTTTGCTCCCTGATGAAATTTGTTGGATGTTCGTTTTTCCTGCTTTTTCTAAGGAAATTAACTGCAAGGCTGGAATCGAAAGGCAAGCATCCTTTATTTTTTTTTCCACTGAGGTTTTCAAAATTTGAATGAAAAAAAATTCATGAATATTATTACATCTCATTACCTACACTTCTTTTTTACCACGACTGCCGCAACTGCAGAGGAGTGTTTAGACCCTGGTGGGGAATGGGGTTGATGGTACTGACTGTTGTGGTGTTGTGAAATGCTTTGCATGCGGGGAAAAGTCAATAACCGGCCTTTTTTGCTGTCAATTCTTACAACTTTTTTTCTTGCTTGCACATTTAGTTATAACCCTGAGGGTAAGTTTTTTTATTATTATTATTTCTTTTATTCTTTTTAAGTTGTGTTTTCTTTTTGCACCGGAAACTGGCTACGCATGAAATTTGCTTTATATCTCATAAGTTTATGATATGTTGGCAATGTTCCCGCAATTGTTTTCGTTGGTTCAGAAATAATAGTATACTAAATCATTATAAAAATCAGGCTCTTTTAAATTCTGGGAAGTAACATAATACTTATCATTATTTATTCAAAATATTTCCCCGTTTCTGATTGGCTAAAATGCCACGCATAATTCATCATAACCAGCTGCTGTGGACCAAATTTGGAAGAATTTTGCGATATGTGAACTGATGACGTCAATCGTGCAGGAAAATTGCCAGATTATTGAGCGGTTAGCCAAGAAGACCTGGGGAAGAGCCTTCGGCCTTGGTGCATAACACCCTTTACGAACTGCAGAATATCATACATCGCCTCATTCAATAAATGCGAATTATACAAATTGTGTTTTGTTTCCTAGTCTTAATACCTATTAAGTATAGTTTACAGAAAGCTTAGTGCTTAGGTATTTTCAGCCTTTTCTTTAATTTCTTAAATATCAGAATATTTTCATGATATCTTTTTGCCTATGCAGTCATATGGACCTTTAAATCTCAATTTGTTACAGATTAGTATGAGACTATTGAATAACAATTATACTTTTCAGTTTTATCATAAATGCTTAGTGCCAGAATCAAATCGCACCTGATAAGAATGAAGGTCTTAGACGGTAGTACGAGCAAACAAAAGGCTTGCTTTAATACAACTTTTTTTTAAAGCTGACTTTATTACCATTAAGCATCAATCTCAGGAAGTTTTCGCGAATCGCATGCTCTGTCAAAGCTAATTTACTGTTACCTTCTTTTCGTAAATATTAGAGTATTGACAACATTCAAGAGGATTATTGCAAAACTTCTTTTGTCTTTATTTGATCGTTGATTCAAACATTCAAGCTTCGGTTTTTCTTACTCACAAATCTCAACTCTTATCCAGCAGCTCTCTCCGAAGCTGAAAGTTACTAACAGTCATTTTATATGCATTTTCAAACACATGTAAAAGCGGGAAAGATTTGCACTCTTATAAAAAGTCTGTAAATTCAAGATTTACAGTGGGTATTTCACTATCTCTGTTAATAGAGTGAAACCTACATGACGCGGACACCGTATTAAGCGGACGCCCTCTATTAAGCAGACAGTAGCCGAAGTCCCCAAATTTATTTCCCGTGTTTACTTTAAATTAAACCTTTATTAAGTAGACGGACGCGGACGCGGACATGTAAAAAGTACCTGAAATAGTCATTTCTATTGCTGCCAGCCTGTATTAAACCAACACAGGCATGTTAGGCAGTGGAGTTGAACTCCACTGCCCAACATGCCAGATATCATGGACCAGAGGAACTTAAGCTCGCGATTTAAAGCAAGGCAGCCAACTTGCTCCAGAAAAGTTTAAGATGCTCAAACAATGACGAATTGATAACTTTTATCCTAGATAATGCTTTAAAATGCTCATTGCATCAGCACAATACACAGCTTAGAAATGCCAAAGTTTTTATGATTGTCTGTACAATACGTTGCTTATTTTGCTCATTTGATCAGTTCACATTACGCAGTTTATTTTTTTCTCCCTTCATTTTGGTTGTATAGGGCTTGTTTCACGCATCTTATTTCTTCAAATTGAGGTGCAATCTTATGTTTATGGTACTATGATCAATTAGTCCAATTAAAGAAAGAAGTAAATGCAAACGTATACCGTCATAGTCTCTGCATGGGAGTATTCCAAACTTTTCCACCGTTCATTTGAAGGGCATTTGACATCTCTTATGAAGTTATCTATCGAAACTTGTATTAGGCGGACACTCTGTATTAAGGGGACATTAGAGCATTGAATGAGGGTGTCCGCTTAGTACAGGTTTCACTGTAATCGCGATTTTCCAAGCAAGCAGAAAGAACTGATATGAACCAGCCTTCAAAACAGCAACTAGATTCTCAAACATAAAACATTTCACATTTTTATAAAAACGTGACGTTTAGTATGTTTGTGTTTTATTTTTATTAAGCTACGATGGCCCAAGAACTTTAGATTTTTAATCAAACTCAAGGTTCTCCCCAATAAGTATATTCAAGTAGACTTGCCAAATCGCATCAACTCCTGTTCATTCAGTACATAGTACTAACAGAATAAAACTGTCGCTTACAACAAAACTGACAGTTTTCCTTAAGAAATGAACTTGACAGGGTCAAGTACTTTCGAGCTTCTCTCATGAAAAGACGAAATATATATTTTAATCAGGAAAAATAGCCTTTTTAACTCGTGGGTACGCGCCCTTGCAGGGGCAAGGATATGCAAATGAGTCACTCGCTCACTCGTAGTAGACGGTTTCGTAATTAATCGTAATTAATCGGGTCCGAACTCGAGAGTGCGAAGACCTATCGTTTCCGAAGAAACACGCACTTCGATCGCCGCTCCCAAGTTTGGTGGGAATATTAAAATTCCTCGCTGAGGGTGTATCGGGGGCTGCTCAGAGTTTTCTTCGTTGCGAATTTTCCACAGCACGGTTAGGCGTCTTACTAAGTTTAAGACACGCGGGAGTCTTTCAAGTCAATACGATGGTTCACTCGGGGATTGGATTTCAAGAGCCTTTGACTCGTCCAGGCGTTACTTGACGAGAAGATTGCTCGTCGACTCCCCAAGATCACGGGGAGTATGCAAATTCCAGCTTGCTGGAGAGTGATCTTAGAGAGAGAAAATGTCATGCTATGCTATTCTTTGAGAACCTGTATGAACCAAATGAGCAGTTTGTTGAGCGTTTATCCTTATATGAGCGAAAACAGATTTTGTTATTGAACAACCTGACGACTAAAAGTACGATGTACGGTTTGAAGATGCTTAACCGAAGAACTTACGTGTCTAACCAAGACGAGAAACAACGGTTGGAGGAGTTAAGCTTCAATGAATCAGGTAAATCGGAACGATCAAGAACTAAATCAAAGTTAACTTCCAAATATGGAGTTACCCGCCGTGACAGAGAACCATCAAGGTTGCAATGTAAGAAAGTCATCAAAATGTTCAAGAAAAGTAAGTCCTGTAGAAGATGTAGCATTATATTATGTATAATACACCGCATTCTTCTGCAATGAGCAGCTTTCTGTCGATTGATTTTCGAAGGTACGTTGCGACTAGATTGTGTAAAAGTAGCCCTGTGAGAAAAAGGACTCTTTCAACTTACCTTTGTTGAACTAATAGTAAGCTTATTTATATTGTAAGAACGAGAGCTAAAAAACCTAAAAATGCAAATAAATCGATTCGTGTTCTAGACTGTAGTGACCAAAATAACTGTTTTTTAATAAAGTCCAATAAACAGCAAGAAAAGTATTGTGTTTCCAAAGCAAAGATATTTACTTCAGGTGACATTGTCACAGTTATGCATGTAGCATGGCATGACATTTTCTCACTTTCAGATCACTTTCCACGAGCTGGAATTTGTATTTCCCCCGTGATCTTGCGGAGCCAAGAGCAAATACTCATCTTCTCGTCAAGTCTGAGTATTAACAATAGCATCAGTAGTAACGCCACAATATTCAAAGTTAACGTCTAAAATATGCTCATCATTCTCCTTATGCTTCGACGGCGTGACGTGAGGAACTAACGTATCATCTTTCTTAAAATACCCGGATCTACAATCCAGTCCTCCCCCGGTCCCCTCGCGAATGAAACGAATATAACTACCAGTGTATAAACAAAGAGTGAGTTAATTATTACAAGAACAGTACTTTTTGCCAATTTCACTATTTTCTAAACAACGTACCCACGAGTTGACGATAGTCTTTCTTTGATTGATGAAACTGGCCGTGGCAACCAAAAGACTGAGTTCACGGCCGGTAATTAAATTAAAGAAACTGATAAAAGAATTACTATGATGTCGTTATTGCAAACGAAAAATCAAAGAGTTTACGAGGCTGCGAATCTACTTCTCGATTTTTTTAAAATTTGAATTAGAAATCGAGGAATCTTATAGCTGATAAGGCATTATGTTGTGCATTTGGTGGGTAAAACAAGCCTTTCTTTTCGACATTATTTGAAAACATTTTCGGGAAGACTTGTAGCGAATTAATTCTATGCCATTTATCGAAGATAACGTCTCTATAAAGATCGTTATCAATATAAGATCGGCGCGATATCAGCACCAGTCTAAAAGATAAAAGATGTCTGTTAATCCAACAACGATTAGAAAAGTGCGACCGCAAGGAAAGCTTCTTTGTCGAGTAAAAGGAACATATCTCCCAATATACTTCTTATTGCCGGCAATAAAACTCTCATCTGATCGGCTTGGGGTCAGGTGCTTAGGGTAAATACTGAAAATTATACAAAACATTTATTTTAATAAAAGAACTTTTCTATCTAAATAATAGTAATAGATGACGAGCGCGGGCTATAACTTATACCTGCAACAAGGTGCTGGAAATTATGAACAAATCAAAGAAAGCGAGCGACCTCTCGCAACAAAGTGAAGATTCTCAAAATAGCCATAAAACGAATTGTTGTTCAATTGACGACTGTCTGTGACACAATCCATTCCTAACGATGAGGACTAGACCTGCTCTTAAGTTATGCTGTTTTTGTTCTCATTAAACGCTTTACTTTAATTTGCAACATGTATAGTGTCTCGTCCTGAATTTCATGGTAGCTACAGTACTGTGCAAAAGAAATGCAAACGAAATTCGGTGTTTTTCGTTCTTTTTTTTTGCGAAAATTCGGCGAAATTTCGCTACGAATTTTCGTCAAAGCGCTCGCGAATTTTCTTTGAGTCAAACGAAATTTCGCCGTTATCTTGGCGAAATTTCGCATCAACTGAAGCGAAATTTCGTTTTGCCGAAATTTCGGGATAGCGAAAATTTGCTCCAGCGAAATTTCGCCATAGCGAAAATTCGCACCAGCGAAATTTGGCCATAGCGAAAATTCGCACCCGCGAAATTTCGCCATAGCGAAAATTCGCACCCGCGAAATTTCGCGAGGGCGAAAATTCGCATTGGCGATATTTCCACAAAGCGAAATTTCGCTGGAAATGGAAGCCGGTTGTGATGAAAACTCTTGTTGATTGTTGCGTTTGTTGTACTTGTACATGTAATTGCTTAAAGCGAAGTCTTCAAATTGAAAGGTCAAGTACGTTGGCAATCGTTAAAGCTACCCTAGTCAAAGAGTTCAACTTGACAAAAAAAAAAAAGAAAGAAAAAGAAATGTCAGAATCTAATGTTTTCGATTCTTTGTGAAATTTCGGAGCGTGACAAGCGATACATGACCAAGCATGCGAATAACGAATAATTAAGGCTCACAAGAGTGAATTTTTTTGTCTAGTTTTCGCTCTCTTGAAGATAAAAATAGCTAAGGCAATATCCAGTTGCTCTTATACGAGAGATCATTTCACCAAAATTCTCCATTTAAAAGAATTTTCTTCTTTCATGCACCAATATCAAGACCATAATACAACACAAAATAGTTTTAATTTTAAAAAGTAAAAAACTTATTTACAAGAGATACAATGGTTTTAAGCCGAGCAGCACAGATGCTTAGAACTTTTTTGAAAGTCTTACAATGTAAAAACTATGACTTATTCTTTCTGATACAACTTTACTACAGTAAAACGTACATCAATGTTAACTTTTTTTGTTTTTAGCCGAGCAGCACAGCAACTTACGAAGAAAACTTAAAAGAACTAGACTTTAACTTAAGATCACCGTTGAAAAGTGCAACAAATACATTGATCACGTACTATTCGACGCCATCCCAGACGTTATTGTCGCACGTGGAGGGGCAACGCAACATTAGTCTGGCAGGTTGCTGCTGACTAATAAACCACAAACGGCTCCTTTAGGAGCCACCACATTTAATAAAATTCAATAACCAGTAAGATTTATGTTCTTTTTGACACAACTCATAGTAATGTTTGTCTTTTGACGCATGATCAATGTTTCAGAAACTTTGCCTTTGCGTACAATAAAGGTGAATAAAGATAAATTTACTCTCGAGATCGGGCCATTAAACGGTTCTCATGCATTTTTCGCGCACGTTGCATTGATGCAAAGGCTTTGAAGCGTGCGAGGTTTCCACTGCTTTTGATTCTAAGTGATAAAAATCGTAGAGAATACCAACAGCTTTCAATATTTGCCAGATTGATCTCAATCGGTACTGGAGTTAAAATAAAATGATCTTAGACGTAGAAAAGAGCAGAGTGCTGGTCAGCGGACTTTTCTTTTGCTCATGCTCATTGTGGTCATTCTTTTTGGCGTCCATTTTGAAAGCTTCTGTAGGTTCTGAGCATGGAGTCGGTATATTTTGGCTTTCTGTTGGCACGACAAGACATCTAAGGGTTGTTATGTATAATTATCGACCCATCGGTCTTCAGTAATCGATCGCTTCCCTCGTAAAGCGACTCTTTTTGGACACAGTTGAGCAGAATGTGAGACAAAAGCTTCTTGAGGTGCAAGTATAATTTGGAAGTTGGAGTGTTTGATTGTGCTAAGGCTATCCAAGACGGAGGATTGTGATGGAGAATACAGATAGTAAGACGAAGGACGAGGTAAGCTTAACAATTTTCCATATTCATTTTTGTGGTCTGTAGCATTTGATATAATGCTTGGTAGACATATTTGTTGAC
The DNA here is from genome assembly GCA_038088405.1 of Porites divaricata. Taxonomy (NCBI): domain Eukaryota; kingdom Metazoa; phylum Cnidaria; class Anthozoa; order Scleractinia; family Poritidae; genus Porites; species Porites divaricata. The sequence continues at coordinate 11,581,294 of JBBMOI010000008.1, read as the reverse complement.
ACGAAGCTGTGATTGATAAGTAATTTCCCCAGTTTCATAGCAAATATGATACGGACATATACGTGTAATCGACATTGCTGTTACAGTTGATTTCACATTGCTTTACTACGCTGCATTGCGAAGTTTGTTGGCAAATTGGGTACTACAGTACGTTACAAAGTAGCAGAACTTCAAGACGTCAACTTTGGTGCTACTGAACTTCATATCTTTGTTTGAAAGCAGGAAACTGCAACATAATGAACCCGGATCCTTTTACTAAACAGGGCAAGGCACTACCCTGTGAGGTCTGTGAAATGATTGTAGAAAAATGGTTAGAGGGTTCCAGTGGTTTTGTTACAAATAGTATAGGGTTAGTCCTGGGACTCATCTTGTGAATAGTCACAAGTTCCTGTCCATAACCAGTGAGTCCCAGTTAAACATTGTAACATAATTGTAACATAGTACCCAATTTCCCAACTAACTTCTCAAAGTGGTGCAGTAAAATTAATAATGTGAAATCGACTGTAACAGAGTGATCCAGACAATACTAAATATTGTGACACAGCCCCTTTAAGTCTTCATTTCAGTGAACAGCAATACCAGCAGTGGAGTAAAACTAGTAAAAGTACTTTTGTTTATCCTGTACTACCCAGGGGTTCTATGCAAGCATCATATTGACCAAGGGGAAGGGGGGTACTCCTTATATGTTCTCTTAAATGAAATCCAAACAATGTTCCCACAACTTGCAAAGCAACCAGCAGATTTGTTTACTGATCATACAGTAAATAAGCAAAGACTGGTGGTTTTGAGATAAAAACTGAAAAAGGGAAATTGAAGGTGGGAAAATTTCTCTATATTAAGTTTGGTTATTCACAAGTGTATTGATTTAATGTAGCTTTTTAGACATAGCATAGTACCACATAAGGACACATTATTGGCAATATAGACAAGTGAAAACAGTTTAGTACACAACTGTGACACAGGCACTTTAAGATCATTTCAATAATTCAAGGAACTGAGATTTCAGGAATAGTTTTGCTTTGTTTACTAGGGGTGTTGAATTTTAACTTTGAATTTACAGCGGTTACCCCTTACACCAAACCTGTGTTTTGGTAGATGTTAATCAACTGTTACCATGGTTTTTCACGCCTTGGCCTAGAGAAGATTCTTTCTCTGTTTCTCGAGCACTCGGAAGAATATGTCAGCGTTTCAGCCGGTTTCAAAATATTATGCTGCAGGAACTGAAACCGGTTTATGTCAAGACTACGAGGAGTATATTAAATTTTGTTGAGTGTTTTTCGGAGGAAACTCAAATTATTGACATATTTACACACTATAAGTTACCACCACATAAGATTCTCAATACACCCTCGCAACTCGTCTGAGTTCTTGCCAGCGATGAGGGAACCCTCTCTGTCAGAGTGTGTGGAAAACCATGGAAACAGTTGATTGACGTCCATGAAAACTCAGGTTTAAACAGACAGAAAAAACCCTTCAAGGGCATTTGTTAGTGGTAACCACTGTAAGGTGTTGAACTGACGGTAATAAACAGAGTGAAATTTTGAGAAGTGAATTTGTTTATCCAAATGTATAAGCTCATATAAGCTCTATATAATAGACTTAGTTTGACTAAATTTGATACTTTCTCTGTTTTTTTTTATCAGCAACATAACTATAGTAATCTCACATCCACACTTGTAGCTCAGCATAGATTTTTTGTCAGTTAAGACATTACATTGTTGCGGTGACTACCACTTTGTTTTTTAGTTTCCCTTGCAACTTTCCATTTCAGAGTCAAATTCTCAAAATAAACATTCTCTGTGAAAATGTCAATATGTTTATTAATTTTGTTTACCAAGGAAAAAGTCTTGAAATTTGCAAGTTGAAATCATCTTGGGAATCATTTCAATTATTACTCTTCACACCTTGGCCTCAATTGTAGCATATTCTTCCTGAATCCAGCACTTGTAAGATTTCTCTGGCTTGTTGCTTTCTTAAAGTTGACTCAGTTTTCACATTTTGATCTTTTTTTTTCAATATAATTTGGTTTGTTTCGATTTTGTTCAGGCATCAAACTCTCAAAAAAGCTGGTTTGATATTTGATGGCCAATCTGTTTTGTTCGGAAGAGTTTGATGGCAATTTTGTCTTGTGTAATACATTATACACCGCAGGTATACATTTACTGCAATAAATTATCTGCTGCCCACTACAGTGATCACTTTACAAGTTGTGAGGACATCATGTCTTGCTCCCAGACCTTGTTACCTTCCCCTGCCTCCCCTGGTATTGACCCTGTACGTGTAGATGACAATGTGTAACCTGAGGGAGATTGTGCCCTAGAAAATGGGCTTTTTGGTACTGATACCGGGAATCATAAACAGCCTTTGTTTGCATTTCACCCCTGGTCCACAGTCTTAACTTTGCAGTGTGCAGGCAACATAATTTACGGGCTATTACTATCATGAAACACAACTGTATATATGTAAATGTAATGTGATAAATTATGATTTGGATATTACTTATTTAGTATGTTTTGTTCTTATGAGAATATCTACATTAGTAAAGTTCAGCTTAGTTCTTACAGCTAAAAGGTTTCCCCCACCCCCACGATAGCCTGGGGAATAGCTCTGTGTTTTACTTATATAGCACTTTGTTTTGTTTTTCATACAACAGTCAGATCACCTTGGTATGTGATGTTGGTGCAGAATGTTCTCTCAAAGCAAGCAGGATCATGGAACTTAATTTCAGTCTCAAGTTACTGTGCTGTATGCTTAGTCAAACAAGTCAAGTTCTGCAAATGTAAATCTTGGAATACTACTTCCATGCTAAAGACAAAAAAATGTCCAACTGCTACCTCGAGTGGGCAAGATAAAGCGAACCCTGCATTCTTATTGGCTACCCAAGCAGGCAAGATTGGGCCATTTTGTCCACTTGGGATTTCCCATGTTGGTCCCACAAGTAAAAGTTCTCTTCTTGGCCATGTAATAATTCATTTATTGACCAGGGCCCAGTTGTTCGAAGGCCGATTAGCGTTAACCTGGGTTAAATTTCAACCTGGGTTCCTCTCTCTTTTGTTTAAAAGCATTTTCTTGGATAAACCTTTTCTTACTTTTTAGAGCATCCATTCATTAAGTTATAGACAAAAAGGATTAAAGTGAATTTGCTCTTTTAGCTTTCATATCTAAATTCAAATTTGGCACTAACCCCGGGTTATCTTAACCAAGCTTTGAACAACCCGGCCCAGGTTTGTTCGTACAAGATGGCTGAATATTGGCTTCATTCTTTTTTGCATTTTTATTGGCCAAGAGGAAGGCAAGGTCAATAAAAATGCAAATATCCAGCCACCTTAACCTCACACCTGGTCAATAAAGCATATTTATTGTAATTTTATGGTTGAATCTGCGAGCGGGCAAGATGAAGCAAATCCTGTGTTCTGATTGGCTTCTCAAGTGGGCAAACCAACCAAGCTTGTTTGGCGAAGATAGCTGGGTATTGGCCTTGCAAAAAAGAGCTTGGTCAATATACAGCCATCTTGACCGAATGTTGGTCAATAAGGCATAATCATTTATAACAATAATAATTATTACATCCGTACAACTTACTAAACATCTTTTCCAGAAAGGCATTTCATATTGCTTTAAAAGGGCTAGCTTATGCTATATTTTGTTCTTTGAGAGGCTTAAATGTGTCTTGGTGTAAATTAAGTTCCAAAAATAATGGTCCACTTTTGTTATGTAATACTTAATTAAGGCATTGGGACTGTTTTCCGTCACGTCTTGCTTTAACGTATATATATTAATCTTATGTATTTGGTAATTTATTTAGCTATTTTAGTTGATTAGTTGATTAGTAACTTTGTAACTGAAAAACCCTCTTTAGGGAGTTGCAATAAAGTATGTATGTATGTATGTATGTATGTATGTACATTGTATGACAAGGATGAACATGGATTGAAATTTGGCCAACTTCAGGCTTAAATGCCATGACTGCATAAATCACCAAGAATTATTAGGGTTTGTGCTTCGTGATGAAATTGGCTTGATACATGTACGTGTATCTTCATAACTCTTCAAGTCGAGCATTTTGTGTATGGGTAAAGACACTAAGTAATGACTTCAGCATAGAAGTGACCTAAAAAGTATATATGAAACACATAAACAGTTTTAGCAGACTTGTATTATGTAAAACTGTAGCCATACTTTTTTTTATGTATTTTTTTTTACATTTGAATCTTTGCACTGGTCATAGAAAATTGTGTCGGTTAGAATGGTATGTTAGATGAGTAAGAATATTTCCTGACACAATGTTTTATATTATCCTGATGCAGAATGGTCATATAAGTAAGTAGGGTATATGATCATACAGGTTAGTATAGTTCCTATTGGGACTACTATAATACTATAAGAAGAACTGATTGTCAATTTAGGAAGCAAGGAGAATAAAGAAAGTACTTGGAAAGGCTGCTTTGGTATTATTTTGTGTCATAAAAATGTGGAGAGAATGGGTTTTTGTTACTATAGATGGCGGGAAAACCACCCCAAGATAATGAAAAACGCTCTTTTTTTAAAATGGAAATAACTTGAAAACACCGGTTTCCGACTCGTAAACTCGTGTTTCCGCAATAGTTACATCCGATTACGTTGACGGAAACATGAAATTGACTTTTCGATATAATCTGGCTGACACGCTAGAAGACGTAAGGCCCCAGACACTACCTGACACATTGGAAGATGTTAAAGCCGAGGCACTAACCTATGGTCCAACTAACACGCTACCAGAAGAGGGTTTCCGGAACGTTTTCGCGTGTTTACGCAAGGATTCCACGCATTTACGCTTGCGGAAACACCTGTTTACTTTGACGGAAACGTACAAAAAAGTGATACGATTCCGCTGAAAACGCAGCTACGGAAACACGGGTAAACATAATGTATCCGCTAACGGTAACATATGTGCTTGCCGTCATGAATATCATGTTTTAATTGATTGAAGAGGAACAACTCTTGAGCAAATACTGAGTCTGAATTCTTTGTGCATGAACTTTACAGAGGAAGAAACTTCTCGCTTTTTGTGGTAAAAGAACGTATTCTACCGGGACAAAAAGCCTAATCGTTTGCCAACTGCAGAACGTTAAATATTATGACTCATGCTTACCGTTTGTGTTGTTTGCGTTGCTAGGACTGTTATGACTCGATCGCCTCATGCGGGATTTTAAGTCATCACAGAAATTTCCGAACGGGAACGCTAGTTCGATAATTACTTGTTAAGCAACTTACTACTATGACGCTTTACTCCAAAAGAGCAATCAAAGCAAGTGCGCGCATGCAAGCATTTGTTGCAAATGTCTCGATCTTAAGTGCATCTGCCACGTCTAGTCTTCGATAAAGGGATAGAAATAGTTTGCATGTAAAGTAATTAAACAACGCAACAAAAAATTCACTATAGTTTGACGAGTTTTCCTTTATCACTGTACAAAAGCGGCCGGGAGGGGGAGACTACGCGCGAATTAAAATACATGTAAGACAGAAATCTTTTTCTTTATTTATTTTGCATTACATGTATGTGAACCAGCATGCAATGGATAACTTCAAGCTAATTGCAGAAATACATGTATTAGCAAGCGAGACGAGACGAGTCAAATAGCACGTTTCTGTCTCAAATTCTCTCCGCAATTGTAGCAATCGTTGCGAGGTTTCTTTTTTAAATAATTATGGAACTTACATGTTCATGTTCTTATACATAGGTGATGATTACAGCTGCATTCTGTAGTCAGCTAAAAATTCTTCAAAGACGAAATTTCGTTCCTGCAGACGAAATTTCGCCCCACCTGAACGAAATTTCGTTTCGTGGAAACGAAATTTCTTTTCGTGGAAGCGAAATTTCGTTTCGTCAAAACGATATTTCGTTTCGTCGAAACGAAATTTCGCTTCGTCGAAGCGAAACTTCGTTCTAATGACACGAAATTTCGTTCGACCGGCACGAAATTTAGCAACGAAGTTTCGTCTCATGCCGGGAAATTTCGTTTCGACTCACACATTGCTTGCGAAATTTCGCCGACATTAGAACAATAGAAGAACCGAAATTTCGCCGCATTTCGTCTGAAACGAAAGTTCGAAATTTGAGTGCCGAAATTCGCGTAGTTTCGCTGATTTCGGCAAATTTCGTTTGCATTTCTTTTGCACAGTACTGTATTGATACTAACCCCTCCTCCAACAGTAGAAACCCCATCACAGGCCCCGAAACGAAAAGGCGTCGGATTAAGTTTGTAAATTATTTGGATGATGTTAATGGTGCTCATGGCAAACAGAAGAAACAAACCCGGCATAAACAATTTCGACTTAAACCTTACAAGTACTCCGTGGGCGATTATCGTTGTAATGTAATGAAACTTGAAAAAATAATTTTTTTTCGAATTTGTGAAGGATTGGTTTGGTTGTACATTCATGACTGTGCATACTGAAGCTAGCACACATGTGGGGATCGAGCGTTTAACGGTTGAATAGTGAAAGAAGAAAAGTATATTAGACCACTAGAACAGGCGGCCCAGACCCTGTTGGATTTTGTTAGACTTTGAAATGTATGAAAATAAGAAAAATAAGTCCTAAATTCCATTTTTTTTTTTGACAAAAATAGAAATAAAAACAACTTAGGAGCTTAGGAGAGTGCGCTCTATATGTTTGTTAGTTGAACAGATAGCAGTTGAGGGAAAGGGTGTATGGTTCTTTCGATAGATATATATGATTATGGCATATTTTGAAGGGAAGGTTGTGTACAGAGAGACATCAATTTAAACTGTGTATCATTATGAAAAAGGTTTTGAAGGCTAGTGATATCGTATGGTTTGTCTCACAATAATAATTAGTGCTTGTAATTTGAAAAGAAACTGGCTGGAGTGCGTCGGGCGTTTAAATACAGTCAAACCTGAATTAAGCGGTCACCCTTGAGAAATAGCTTACTGACAGCTTAATACAAGTTGACCGTTTAATACAGTTTTGACAAACCTACGAGTTATTGAAGAAAATAAAGATGGTGGCGGAGCGAAATATCCATCCCACGCCACTACGACCCTAAGCACCAACTAGCATTTACTAGAATTTACCTATACGCGTGCGCCCCAAGGGCGGTGGGTGGAATCAACAAAAGTACCTGTTTGAACTAGACCATGAGCGGGGATTTAACTATGTAATACGCGTTTTCGAAATCGGGGACAGAAGAAGGGATTTCACATGAGTGACTAAAGAAAAAGCTTTTTCGTTCAATAAGGTGGTAAAGATGACGGCAGAAGCCAAGAGATGGTGCTGCAGAGAATGACATTAAAAAACGAAACAGGACATGAAGGCACAAAACGATAGCCCTTGCCTCAGACACAGAAAGAAAGTGTATGGAACGTCTTACATTGGTCGAGCTTTGTTTCACAAGGACTTCACGAATCTCATTTGTTCAACTTTGTGCGTAAACGGTGACAGTTGAACGAAACTGTGTATAATATGGGGGTGTGAGAATAAAGTCCGTGTACATAGAATTAACTAATTTGTGGCTGTCGTTAACTTATATTTTGATAGGTTTCAAAATTTCGGCGACAACACAGACTTAAAAGCTAGAGTTGACTACAAAAGGATTACCTTTATGTATATGTATATGAATTCAATCATTTTGTCCGGTACAAAATAAAGCCGTAGACATCAAAATATATTTCAATTCATCGTTTATCTTTTATTAATATGCTCTTAGTTTCGTTCCGGAAAGACTCTTGAAGACATTTGGCGTCATCTTTACCTGCAAATAACGCATTTTGCTACTTAAATCGTAATTTATTATGGTCTTTTAACAGGCGAGATATCCGCCATGATTCTAATGAATCACGTTCTCACTCACGCAATTAATAGAAACATATAAATACAGTGATTAAGTGCCGGGGTTGATTTAACTTTGGCACGTAGCTTCAGAATCACTTGCCTTAGCAATCTTCTGCTTATCTGTTAAACCAACAAGCATGTTGCCGAAAACCATTCTTCTAGTCCTGATGTTTTGTATTGCGTTGTCATCCTCTAAGAGCTTTGATGAAAACGGTGAACATGTGATAGCCGAAAATTCGGATGCAAAGGTAGGCCTGCTTGCTATTAAAGTCATTTGAGGCATATGAAAAGTTAAGCAAATTATAGTATATTGATTTAGCCAGGGCTAAAAATCGAAGCTCCATTAATAAATTTATAATTTAAAACAAACAATAAACTTTTAATCCACAAATCAGTTAAATTAAGAGCACATTCGTGTGATTTTTGAAGGAAAGGAGTGAGTAATTTTAGAGTGAAACAAATCTTGCATCGAGTTGATAGCCTTATATGTACACCCAAAAAATAGCACTGGCAATCATCTTCGCTTACATTTAAGAGCAATAATGGCTCTTGATCACAGTAGGTTAGGCGTGGAAAACAAGTTCTTGGAAAACAAATCAGGCCGACAAGTTTACTTAACAAATCTTGCCAACAAATCTGGGTGCGTGCAAACCAACCTTTTATAATTTTTATGCATCACATCTGAGGTGAAAAAATACTATGAGGCGCTGTTTTTATAATAAAGGCCTCAGGCAATTGGCAGTCAGTTTCACAATTTTCAATGCAAATTGCGTTCATTCAATATTCAGGACAATCGAAGCACGCGTGGGCTTTTAGCGCAACCGTTCAAAATATTTCCAAAATCACCTATACGGCCAGCAGGTTCTAATTTTTGACTAGCGCCAAATTTGCAAAGATATTTTAAAAGAGTGACGCTTCAACATAATAAAGAATTTATTGCGTTTATTTTTTATTGACAGTTTTATGACGAATGTGTATTCTTAAAAAGCGTTTGATACGCGCGGCAGTACTCTTGCAAGCGATGTTCATGAACGGCGGAAAACAAACGGCAAAGCGATGAAAACTGCAAGAGACAACTAACAATAAATATAAGATCGGAAACATAATTCGGTAGAACATTTACAGAGACAACAAGTTTCATTCACTAAAACAAGTATTTAAGTGTCTCTAAGAATCCTGAGTGTTTAAGCTTAAAGATTAAGTTTAAGTTTAAGCCGCCGGCTCCCCGGTGTTTGCTGTTTTCAAAGATGAGCTCGCGACAAGAAAATCGCTCAAAGCTTTCTTTCTAAAGCAAAAATAATACCTAAATATTCTTTTATTCTTCTATTTGCGGTGAAATATTGACTAAAGGCTTTTTAAAGTTGTAAGCTTATATCAAACCTCATGCTAGGTCAGATCAGTGTCTCAAATCTTAATACAAACGTGTATAACTAGCCTCATAAACTGCGCACGACTTCATGAAAATAGATATAAAATAAAACAATAATTACTCAGGCTTACCATATTTTGAGATGCAGCTCCTGAAAGCTATAAAGTAAGGCCAGAATCGCTTGAGCCTTTATAACCCTCTTACGCATCCAGGGGGTGAAAAACAAAAACGATGCCATCCGAAATCGGATTTCCGACTTTGACAAGCAGCGCATTTCTCAACCAAAAATTTAATAAAGAAACCAACCATGAATAACAGAAGACTCTTGATAGCAGCTGTATTTAATTTTTTGTACATCCAGTGTAAAAAGACAGTTAAAAACAGCACAAGTTGACACAAAACTCTGTCAGCTTCAGCTGTCAAAGCAAACAAGTCTCAAGATGCTATATGAATTTTCCGCATGAACTCACCTGTCAAATTTTGACCAATCAGGGCATAAAAACTGGACGTGGAGCGTGACCAACGTATGACTATGGTGAAAAATGTGAAAAGCATCTGTTTTCCCTGCTTGCATTTTTAAATAACTGGCTGAATTTTCGCGTCCGAGGTCAGTTTGAAATGTTAAAATGTTAATAGTGCTGGGCCATAGTGACATAAACACATATTTCATATGACTTTTAAAAACTAAACTTGAGCCTGCGATCATCTAAAAACTAGTAACTTGTCAGCGGATAACTTCAAAAAATACTAGAGTCGACACCTGAGCCCGCGCTACGGCCTGGTGATACTGGTCAGCGGATACCTTGTTTTGACCCCTGTCATCGCAACATTGATGTGCAATCAGTTTTCTCCTGGGCTCCCAAAGTAGCTAGAAAGCGTGAGAGTAAACATTGGTATGCCTGTGGTGCGGACGGACAGTCTCTCGGGCGCGCGGGCGGGCGGGCGGGCGGTCGGTGTACGGTCACGTGATTACCAAATTTTCTCGGATGGGTAGTTTACCACATTTTCGTACCCATGGTGCTCCGCAGGCGCGCTTCGCGCGCCAGAGCTTCGCTAATATAAAGATTTTAAGCTAAAACGGGATCTTCTATCCAAAAACTATATTTGATATATTTCAATTTGTTAGTCTTGCTAAAAGGGCTGCAATATGGTACACTTATCTGTTTCCAAAATAACAGGCAAGTTGGTGAATATGGCATATGGCGACAGAAGCCAAGAGATGGTGCTGCAGAGAATGACATTAAAAACATAGAACAGACGGGACAGGAAGGCACAAAACAGGTTGTTCTTGTCTCAGACACAGAAAGAAAGTGTATGGAACGTCCTACATTGGTTGAGCCTTGTCTCACAAGGACTTCACAAATCACATTTGTTCACCTCGTACGTGAACGACGACAGTTGAACGAAACTGTGCATAATATTGGGGTGTGAGAATAAAATCGGTGTTCATAGAGTGGGGTTTCACTGCAAGGAAATTGTGGTCGTCGTTATCTTGTGTTTTTATAGGTTTTGAAATTTCGGCGACAACACAGTCTTTAAAAAATGCTGGAGTCAACTACCATGAATTCGTTTTGTCCAGCGCAAAATAAAGCCGAAGACATCAAATTAAATAATTTCAATTCATCGTTTAAGTACTTTCTTTTATTAATATGCTCTTAGTTTCGTTCCGGAAAGACTCTTGAAGACATTTGGAATCATCTTTACCTACAAATGACGCATTTTGCTACTTAAATCGTGATTTCAGTGATATGGTCGTTTAACACGTTTATTGACAGACAGAAATCTTGAACATAGACGAGACTTCCGCCATGATTAGGGTCACCTAATAAATCCCGCTCCCACTCACGCAATTAATAGAAGCGTATAAATACGGCGAATAGGTGCAGGGATTGATCTTTGGCACGTAGCTTCAAAATCACTTGCCTTGGCAATCTCCTGCTTATCTGTTAAACTAAATAGCATGTTGCTATCTTGTCATCCGCTAAGAGCTTTGATGGAAACCACGGTGAACATTTGTTAGCCGAAAATTCTGATTCAAAGGTAGACCTGCTTGCTACTAATTCATTTGAGGCGTATGAAAAGTTAAGCAAAATATAATATATAGTTTTAGGCACAAAGCTAAAACGGGGTCTCCCATCCGAACTCTATGTTTGATATATTTCAATTTGTTAGTCTTGCTAAAAGGGCTGCAATATGGTACGCTTATCCGTTTGCGAAATAACAGGCAACTCAATTACCCAGTGAAGATTCAGTGGAAAAATATTAATTATAACTATAAAAAGCTGGTCGGCCCTAACGCGAGAGTCCATATGGCCATCGACTGTTTAATGCTCGACTAGTGAAAGAAGAAAAGTATTCATTAGACTAGTTATAGCAAACGGTAAATGTCAAAGAGCAAAGATTTTACCTATACGCGAGCGCCCCGTGGGCGGTGGGTGGAATTGACAAAACTTGAGCACTTGTTTGAATAGGTCATGAGCGGGGATTTAACCGCGTAAATACGCATATTCGGAAGAAGGGACAGAAGAGAAGATTTAACATTAGTGACTAAAGGAAAAGCCTCGTTTTATAAAGGTGGTGAATATGGCGTATGGCCACAGAAGCCAAGAGATGGAGCTGCAGAGAATGACATTAAAAACATAGAAGGAGCAGGACAGGAAGGCACAAAAAATGTTGCACTTGTCGCAGACACAAAGAGAAACGTTTGCTGTGGCCGTTGTGCCACAAAGTAAATCTACCGAGTTGTGTTGCTCGGCGGCCGTTGTACCACACAAAGTAAATCTGCCGAGTTGTGCAGCTCGGTGCGGTGGCTGTTGTGCCACAAAGTAAATCTACCGAGATGTGAAGCTCGGCGGCGCCATTTCATTATGACTTTTGATATTTTCGGCACCGGACAAACGAACATTTTAGCTCTATGCTATTTATTCGGAAAAACTCATAGACCAGCCTACAGTAGTGCTACTAAAGTCACTGAAATCAACACACTGAAAAAGTACTGAAAAAGATATATTGACGTGAGCAAACACGTTCCACTGGAGAGTTTGAAAGAGACTTTGAGACTTTGACTTTGATCAGTCCTTTGAAACGTGTGAGAGGTGTAGTGTAAGTGAACCAGTGTTCAAACACAATTCATTGTGCTCCAGCGTTTACCACAAAAAAGGTGTTCTTGGGGTCTTAAATATCAACACAAGTTAAGAAGACTTTCAGGGAAAGGTATCATTTTATAGTAAATTTCAGTAATTGTCTGCATGTGGAATTCCGAGTTGTTCGAAGCTAGTTAAGATAACCCAGGGTTAGTGCGAAATTTGAATTCAGATGCGAAAGCTTAAAAAGTAAATTCAGTTTAATTCATTTTGTCAACAAGCTGATGGTTGGATGCTCTTAAAAATAGCAGAGAAAATTATCCGAAGAACTGAGGGAGTAATAAGGACTCGAAGTAATGGGACAGTTTAAATAGAAGTTTCGCTGTACGCAATCCTTACGTTCAAAATATGCCGTAATAATATTTATCTATCGAAAGAACCATCCACTCTTCCCCTCAACTGCTACCTGCTGTAAGCCTAACAAACATATCGAATGCTCTTTCCTAAGCTCCATTTACTCCTAGTTGTAAAAATATTATTCTTAAGCATAAAGTATGTAGGAAGACAAAAAATAAAGTGAACTTCGTCTTCTGTGAGATTGGATCCACAAGGAGGGCAATGCCTACTGTCTTTCGTAGTTTGATTGTATCGACCTATTTTTATCATTAGTTTGTGATTGTTTATTCGTAGTTTTACTAAAGCCCTTCTCCCAGCTAGCTGTTCCTCTTGTTAAGTCTAACTAATTAGAGGTGGTATGATCGGTTTAAAAGTTCTATAACATTAATTTTTTTGGAAATGTTGAAGGGTATTTTGTCAAGTATGATATATATTCCTGTTTCATTGAATTTGCATAGCTTTTTACCATAGTGGTACCTAATAAATCAGCAGTAAAGTCAAGTAGGTTAAAATATTCTGACACATTCATCAAATGAGAGTGGAAGCTATTTCTGCCATTGCAGTGTAAATCAAATGAACTTAAAAAGATTGTTTGACGAAATATTCTTCATATACGAAATGCTACATGTCTTCTATAGTACAACACAAAGTAGAATATACAGTATACTTGTCGTTTATACAGTGTATAAGCACTGACCAAAAAAGATAAACCCTGAAACGTCGATAAAGTAACTACTGCCACTACACGTTTAGGGTCCTGCAGTCCCTAAAATTTAAATTCCTAGAAACAGCGATCTATCGTTCCTTTATTATGATATGCACATATCAAAATTTTTATCATAAGCAGCCGAATAGTTTGAACAAAACCGTCTGAACTTTAACCCCAAGAAAACTCAATGAGAACCCCGTTGTCTCATTTATAATGTTCTCGCAGTTTCCAACTAAAGATCCTTTTATTTCTTTGCGTATAAGCCCAGAACTCAAGTTATAGACAGCATTACGAGACAACTACAAACTTAGGGGCTGTTTACATAAAGGGAGGAAGATCCTGGAATGTGGGACAACTGTTCACTGGGTTGACATGCAGAAATTTTTGTTCCGTGTAGTTATTAATAAGTAGAGAATTAAGGAATAAAAAGTGGCGAGCGACAGTAACAAACATGCAATTTGGACCCTTCTGCCCTCGTTAGTAGAGTAATAACTATCTTTTAGTAGCAACTTGCAGTTCTTTACCATTTGGTACTGCGCACGAACTGTTCAGCCTTTATTGTCGCGATTTAACCCACTGAACGATCCGCGGCCAGTTTTGTCTTGTTTGTCATTACTGCCAGCATCTTCTTAGCGAAAGCAGTTTACATGGTGCTAGGATCTTGCTCGTGCTAGGTTCTTTTTACCTCTCAGCTAGGAAGATCCTTGTACTTGGAAGATCCTTGTACTAGGGACATGTACAACCCTTTGTATGTAAACTGAGTACAGAAAACATATGGCGCTAAGATGATCCTCTTTCTAGGATCCTCCTTGTACTAGGATCTTCCTCGTGCAAGGTTCTTCTCACCTCTCAGCTAGTAAGATCCAACTACTAGGAAGATCCTAGCGCTGGGGACAAGTACAACTCTTTACATGTAAACCAAGAGAGAATGAGCATCTTCTCTAGATAGGATCCTCCTGGTGCTAGGATCTTCCTCCGTCCTTGTAAGCAGTCCGTGATATAGCTTCTTTACAAATATTGTAGTAACTTCCTGAGACAAAAGACAGCTTCTTATAGCTGGTTTGCACTGTCACACAGTCAAAAATAAAAATCAAAACCGTTCAACAGATGAAGCCTAGAATCTTGGAAATAAAAGGAGGTAAATTGCAAAGGCTCTCGTCAGAAGTTAGGTCATTACGATTTTTGATTGGCGAGGTATATAATCAGAAAATGGACCTTATTCACGAAACTCGCCCTCTTTGCACGCGCTTAAGGGAGTGATGGGATAAAAGCAATGTCAAGTGGTTTCTCAGTGGGCAAAAAGGTGACAAAATTTTCCAATTCAAGAAATCGTGAACGAGTTTGTTTATTCCAGAAAACAGAAAATAAATAACTTTTTATCTTAAAGACAATAATGGTACGTTATTGGTGAAAGTGATCCTTGTGCTTTTTTGGGTAAGTGGGGCGCCGTAGATTTCCTCACAGCAAGCAATAATAATGTAGGCGAAACTAGAACTGCACATTTTTTACGACTATTACATTCTGTAAATGGTCGTCGCGTTTTATTGCTATTGGCAAAATCTAGCACTTGTTTCAGTCCCTCTAAAATACCACGTGGCATTGCTTCTATCCCATCAATCCCTAAAGCGAGTGCATTCAATGGAGCATATGAGAACCTTTGTAAAAGCTCGTCAAATGTGCATGGGCTTTCTGGAATAAACAATCTCACTGAAATGAGCATTGCTCCGTAAGACAGTTTTCCTAGACTCTGAATATGTCGGCTGTGCTTATAATTAGTAGGATATCCAGACCTATTTACATTAATTTTGAATAAACGGTTTGACGCATGGGAAAATTTTTTAATAGTCGCTGGTGGGTGGGAGATTTGATGCTTTTTGAAGCATCTTTACCTGCCAACATGCCGGGAAATTTGACCAAAAAAGTCAAATGCCTGGGGATTTTCCGGGGAAGGTATGGGTGGTTTTTGAATTGTCTGGTATATTACAACATGTACTTGTAAGTTTCTGATTTATTTTTTGTATTCCAGTTAACCTCAGTATTGTTTAAACTTAACTTTTCTTCCGTTCTTTATCCTTTTTACATTATTAAATTACTTTTGTTTACTTGTGAATTGAATACAATTTGTATTGCATTTTTCTTTTTGATACAGACACTGCCCACCTAGATTAGCCTTTGCTATTTGTTGGCAGCTTTTACAACGAACATACTCCCCCACTGACGCCGCTCCTTCGTTACGATCTCGACCTAATAATGATTTGCCAGGCCCTGTTACGTGTATTTCTTTAACACTGAAAAAATTACTTCATGTAATGGGTCGCAACACCCAAACTGAAGCGAGAGTTATAGCGAAGCCCTCGCCCGCGCAGCGAAGCACCATGGGTAATAAAATTTTGTCATTTATGCATCCGTTCGTACGTCCACCCCTTCGTGTTAGCGAATGTAATATGTGTGTATGCGTATTTATTGGGCACATTTTTGAGAAAAAAGGGGAAATCAGGTTAAGAGACAGTTGTGCAGGGAAACAAGTTGGATAGAAGGTTAACCGAACTGTTTCAAAAAAAGTTAGCTTTCAATAAATGTAATGATCAACACCATGTAAAGTACGTTAAAATAAACCGGCGTCAGTAGTTAGCCCTTGATGGTGAGGTGGATACGGAAGTGGATTATACATCAAGTGTTGGGGATTCAACTCCTACATACCACCGGTTTTCTTTCTTCTCTTATTTACTATTTTTAGTTAAATTACTCCTATCGTGTATTTTGAGTAAAGATGGCAATCTGATTTTGGGGTATCCATTCTATGTCACATCCATTGGACATCCATGTTATGGTCAATTGACAGCTGTAAAAAGGGGATAACGCTGATAAGTATCAAATGAATGTATCGTGGACTCAGGTTTACAACTAATTGGGGTGACGTGTTTTTTTAAAGGTTCAGTTGACCGCAGGCTCAGGTCCTTTTTTTTCAGGAGTTATTCAGTTTGCTTCTTGCGCAAGGCGAAAGCTAGAAAAAGACATTTATTTGAAAAAAGATTCCACTAGAGCTTAGCTTCTGGCCTGGCTAAATCTAATATATATTACCCATTTCGTTATTACTCATACTATATCACGCCGGATCAGCCTTACGCCTGAAACTGCATTCTAGGAATAACTTTTACATTTTTTGTGGGTTTGAGCTCATACTTTACAGGATCGTAGAACAATCGTACATTTTTCTTTGTCGATTTTAACGGTTTCAACTAATGATGTAAGAAAAAAAATCATTTTTAAAGAGCACGATGCGATAAAATCGATTGTGAAGGTTTTTTTCTTTTGAAAAGGTCAGTTGGTTAAAAAGTCATTAAGCTTTGAGTTTTGAATTTCGCGCCATTTTGTTACTATTAAAAAGCGGCCCGCTATCGCATGCGAGGCAAAAGTTATGTCGCCTGAAAATTATAGTTATGCCACCAGAAAATTCATTAGCTGTAATGCACACAGAAATGAAGTTGAATAAATTAAGTTAATATATTTCTTCAAACCATGCTCAGACGAACGAAGGTAAATCGGAAAAGCAAAAATTGCCTAGAACTTTCTATAGCTTGAGAAAGGCTAAACATTTCTAGATGACCGTTTCATGCATGTACAATTTTCTAAGCTTATCTAATAAATTCCCTATGACATGGTAAGCTTAATTAATGAAGAAAAAATGCGACTTCTGTCATCAATCTTGCGCCATAAGTTTGATTCACCCTCATTTATGAAACAATGGGATAATGTTCGTAGAACGGCAAATTTAAGTGAAATTAAGAATTGTCTGAGATAAAATCATTTCATTTTTTCCGTGAAGTTAAGGTTGTAATACGAAAGTGACATGGTAATTTTTCACTCTAAGGTTAGGCAAGCATTTTGTAGACTATTTCTTTAGAAAATAGTTTCTGTGTAAAAATTTGGTTGTAAATATAAAAGCGACTGGTTTTTTTTATGTCTTATCTTAAATTCCACTTTGTTTTAATTTAGTCCTCAAGGCACTACCAAGTTTCAGGAGGGTGACAAATCCACTCGTACGTCAACGTAAAATAGGCATTTAAAAGACGCAGTAAACTAGCGCGACATTGAAACCGTATTGGGATTTTGGTATATTTAGAAACGCGGGCTGGTTTTCATTTGCTCAGGCAAATTAAGGCATGGGTCCCCAGTGATTCAGTAAAAAAGTGATGGGGGTGGTCTATCTCTGAGCACGTAAGCAGTAGAAAGATGAGACTTTGCCAGATACATACATGTGTGGTTTCTGTCAATTAGGTGATGTTCAATTATGCAAATGTTGTCACGTGACTCCACACGGCCAGAAAACAAAAAAAAGTCTTTTCTTTCATTTCATGTTATCCTTATTACCAATTTTAATAATTACTACTTTCTGCTAAATATATGTTTACACTTCTTTGAGGTAGACATAGCTGCTCTGCAGTTTGCTCGTCCCTCATTATCAGTGCTAAACTTAACATCTAACTTCTTTATTAACCCCCTTATAACCCCACCCCCGTACTTTTTATTTTGCACTGTATATTCTGTTAGACGTAGCTGCATTGCAGTTTGTTGGTCGCTCAATATCAGTGTTTTTAATTTTTTAACATTTTACTTTACACTGTATATTTGTGTTAGACGTGACTGCATTGCAGTTGTTGGTCGCTCAATATCAGTATTTTTTCTAACAATTTAATTATTAACCAATTTTATTTGTTTTTATACATACAACACTCTTGTATACACACATCCTCCCTCCCCACCTTACCCACTATTTTAGTGGAGACTTGGAAACCCTTTCAATAGGGATTCCATACCACACCTATAATGGCCACAAAGGTTGCTAGAGGAACTACTGTTTTTTGTTTTTTTTTTTTACTTTTTTGTTTTTTTTTTGTTTTGATTTTTTTTTCAAAGAAAACAGCTATGGTAGGTACCTAACAGTAGGGGTACCATTTTATGTACTAGTCAACTCTTTGAATGGTAAATGGTGTCACATACTTCCATCACTACACCTTTATTTTATTTCGTTTATTTTATATTCTACTAATCTTGGTTGTTTTTTTTTTTGTTTTTGTTTTTTTTTTACTAATTACTCACTACTTATACGTTTCAGTTATTATTCTGCTAACTATTATTATTATTATTTCATTTGTTTATTTGTCCAAAATATATATTTTTTTTTATTTTTAGTTTTACTATTATGATTAATATACACCGCCCCCCCTTAAGCCTTTTATCATTTCACTCACCTTATTCGCTATCCTTTTTACACTCTCTCCAGATCACTATGGACCATAATAATAACATCAATACAGTGCAAAACCAACCTAAAAATATAAATAAGAAAAAAGAACGAAACAGGATAAAAAGGAAAAAATACAAACTCAAAATAAAGCACAAGAGAGCAACCGCAACTCCAAAAAATACCAAACCATCACTGGCTATAAAAACCAACAACAGCTGGAAATGGTTTACACTGAAGTCCAAGCAGCTATCCCTCAAACAAAAGAAAGCTCTATTCCAAGTCCACAAGCTGCACAAAATAAAAGAACATAATTCTTCCACTATTTTCCAACTTCAATGTCAACTACATACTATATTTTTCAAAGATAAAAACTCTACCATCACCACGTCAACTACCTCATCCTCCAACCAGACACCAGCCAATCTACAAGAAAACATCGCCAATTTAACCTCACATAACAGCAACCTACAACTACGTATTAAAGCCATCAAGCAAAGCCAACTAACCTATCATTCCAGGCATACCTCCCTCCTCAAGTCATCACACCAACTCCACAAAGGCCATCAACTCCGCCATCAACTAAACAAAATCAACAATGCCCACAGGCTCTTCCTCGACCTTTTCCAGACAAGAAACACCCTTTCCTCATCAAACACCGCGCATATCATAGAACAGAATCTAAAGTCACAACGCGCCACTTTTATTGAATCAGAAAAAACCAAACTATCTTCACCAAACAAAGTTCACAACTTCACTCCCACATCACTACCACCTGCTGCCATTTCTTTACTCAACAAAGGAACTAACTTCATCCCTACCACCGCCAAGCCAAACATCTCTTCTCTCCAAAAGACCATCAAATCTGAAGTCAACGCTGCCCTTTGTTCACTTATCCGCAAGAAAGACCACACCACCAAGCTCAACTCATATAAAACTTCCAAGTCACTCCTCCGTTTCCATCCTTATCGCAAACAAATACATCCGTTTCCTTTTCTACAACAAGAACAATCACGGCCTCACTTCAACCTTCACCTCATCGACTATGTTCACAATACTGTTTCTTTCACTAAAGAAAGTTTGCAACCTGCTAATTTACGTTCTATTATTTATCCTAAATTATGTAACACCCTCCCACACACCACATCTTACATTACAAACGTACAGAACGACAATGATGTAATACTTACAGTCTCTGACAAGAACATGGGCTGGGCTTTTGTGCCTACCTCATGGTTCTCCACCGAATACAAACGACAGCTCTCCGACCTTTCTACCTACCGACGTATCTACGACTTCAACTGTCAACTAACCATCACTAACTCCCACACACTGCTTGGCAAACTCAAGAAACGATTCTCAACTATTATCACAAACCTTAACAACTCGCGACTATTGGACCCCACCCCACAAGACAAACTACAACTACCCTACATGAAGCTACTACCTAAAGTACATAAACTCGACAAACCTGCATCAAACGACAACCTGAACAAACTAACTGGAAGACCTATTATCACAGCACACAGCTGGATAACTTCCAACCCCTCACGTCTACTGGGAACTGAACTAGACAATATCATTTTACAACTGAAAAACCTTTTTGAAGAACGAAACATACCGTACCCTTTGATTTACAACTCATATGACTTACTGCTTTTATTAAACAAACTACATATTACCAACATATATGACTACTGTCTGACTACTTTTGACTTCACATCACTCTACACAAACATTTCATACCATGACACCGCTCAAGCCATCATTAAGAGCTGTAAACTGCTTAATTTACCTCATTTTTATAGGGATTATTTGCTTAACCTCAATAATTTTATTAACCAGCTTAACTTCTTTAAGGTTGGTAACACCACCTACCAACAAATTAAAGGGGTCGCTATGGGCAGCTACCATAGCCGGCAAATTGCGGACCTTGTGCTCCTACTGAGCGAATTTTCATTTTTTAACAATACTAACTGCCCTACTAATAGCATTTTTATTTTCTGCCGTTATATAGATGATGGATTCATGCTAACCAGCAAAGCTAAATTACCTAATATAATCTCTAACCTTTGCAGCTCTTACCCACCACAGATACCCCTCACTTTCACATCAAATCACCATACCACTCATTACCTAGATCTCACTTTGTCACTCAACCACTTCACCATCAAGTCCCACAAAGTACATCATCAAATCTACCAGAAACCACACCATAAATACATGTACCCTCATTTTTCATCTAACCATCCCCATCACATTTTTGCTGGTATCATTAAAACTGAAACTATACGATACAGTAGACTCTCAGCCACAATAGACGACTACAACTTCATTCACCACCTTTTCACACTTAGACTTACTGCCTTAGACTATCCTTCACAACTAATCACCGAACATTCATTTCCATGGATCACATATGCTGCCCACCGACGACACCTCAAAAACAAACAAACTAAAAACGTTACCAGACCCACAGTTTACTATAAGACTCTATACAACAAAGACAAACGAACAGACAAACTGGTCAATAGCATTCTACTAAAATACTACAACCCACACATACCGAGACTCTCAAAAGCATACTGCAACTCTACTAAACTCCACACACTCCTTCTCACTAATAAAATGTTACACCATAAATTGATACTATTTAATAACTCTACCACTTAACAGATATTGCATATATTATATCTATACAATTGCTACCTAAATATGTATCTCTCGACAGCAATTTCTCCTTTTGCCGGATATTTACTGGATACTTATATAATTTCAATGGATTCTTGTAATCCAATTATAGTTTTAGCGCTACATATTTGACTTTTTGAACCCTATGCGGCACACTACGTCGATGGACATATGAACATTTTTACACTACTTACATATAGAATTAGGTCAACTTCAAATTTTAATAATTTTTAAATTTGATACTTGTGTATAATCAACGTTTAATTCCTTCCATTCGACATTTGTATGTAGTCTAGTTTTGGTCCATTCCACTCAGTGTAGCTTTTTAGTGTAAATAACCCAATATTTTCTTGTCAATACCCTAACATTTTAATCGATTTTCACTGTTCCCTACTGCAAACATTTTTAGCATTTTAATTCTCATTCATATAATAAAACTTTATCAATAAATTTATCCAGATGGATTATTCTTTATGACGATTACTATTTCACAGCAGCGTCGTGTCGCTTCTCCTCGTTTTTCCACGCCCCCCCCCCCCCCCCCCTTTTTTTTTTTTTTTTTTTTTTGGTTAAATCTGCTAACACGCAGTCTTACGCCATTTTACCATCTTTTTCCTTTAAAACACAGCTCACATACAGACAACTCTTTCAGACTTAACTCATCGTCATCATTGAAAACGATTTACCATTTCATGAATCCTTACCTCCTACGACCGCTCTGCTAACACAGCTCCAGTATTCACGAGAAGAACGATCGATCATGATGACATTGTTGTTCCGATATATTACTCCGGACAGAGCCTGCTTTCAGCGAATCCATCCCAACGAACTACGATAACTGCCACTCCATAAATACTTCAACACCTAGTCCTAAGAAGACAAATTTCTACGCTTTTAGACGCAAATCCAACCCTCATGGCCGCTCACATCCTTCGAAAATTTTACTGCAATCCCATCAATCATAGCAACACTTTCCTCGTACGTCATTGGCTCACGTCATTCTGGCGTCAATTTTAATTTGTTTTGACAAAAAAAAATTTTTTTTTTGTTCCGATAATTTT
This sequence comes from Porites divaricata, assembly GCA_038088405.1. NCBI lineage: Eukaryota > Metazoa > Cnidaria > Anthozoa > Scleractinia > Poritidae > Porites > Porites divaricata. Next base: position 11,558,907 of record JBBMOI010000008.1, on the reverse strand, counting down.
TGTTCCGTTTTCTTCGCTCTTTTCTTGCGTTTACCCTAAAGGAACCATTTCTTTCCAAACGTAAGTATTTCTCTTCGATAATTCTCCTCATCCTTTTAATTGTTTTTAATTTTACGCCTCCTTATTTCCAGAACTGAACCTTTTTTTTCGCAAGCTACATCTTTGAAGAAACCCCTTTTATTTCGTGGTAAGATATTGTCGCATTAACTTAATTAATTTATTACTTTATACTACTCAACTGACGCTTTCCGCTTTACCAATCCAATAAATTCCTTTTTATTTTCTCATATTCAAACACTATTTACATACAAAGAGAGTATAATTTTCTACTCAAAGTTTTTTATTATGTGTGTTATTTTTCTTTTTCTTTCTCTTTTCCCTCTTCTTCTTCTTCTTCTTTTCTCCCTCTTCTCTCTTCTTAACTCCCTCCTAACCATTTCTCTCCTCTCTTCCCTTTTTCTCATCCAGGACTCGACACAGAGGATGTCGGGCAAAGGCTCGGCGCCGGGCTAGAAACATCCTCGCTCAGTTGTGCTTTGCCCCTGACGATTCACAACATTATAGGAGCCTTGGTGTCGATGCATCCTTTTTATCGCCATACCCGGGTATTCCCTTTCTCCTTCACACCCTATATATTCTTCCTCTGCTTCCTCTTTCCTTTAATAACAATAAGACATCTTTAGTCAAACTTTTAACACTAATTAATAGTAAATTATTAAAAATTATCTCCACCCTCTCCTTCACCCCATCATCTATTGCTATTTTAACAGACTGCTTTCAACCATGGACAACAACCACTATACACTCCACTTTTACCATCACCACCTCCGCAACCTCTCCCGCGCATCAATAATCCAACAACGACTCCAAGTTTTTAATTCAATCAACGGCGACGCTTTCTATCCACTTTCTGTTTGGCCTCAAGATTTTAAGTTCATTTTCTGGAAAAAACCTATCAGCGACAAAGACACATTCAAACTTTTCTTATTTTTAACTGGCAATGGCTGTTCACCCCACCTAACTTCACATTGGATCCTCACATCACAACACTGGACTACAGACAAAAAAGCAGAAAAACGTGCCCGCCAACTAGACTTTCTTCGTAACAATATGGACAGCAAGTCCCACATATGGTTTTACTACGATCTACACAACGAAGACTGGCGTTACCTTAATGGACAGAAAAGATCGACTAACAATATTAACAACTAACCATTTTAAATCCTCTTTCGCTAAAATATTTTTAAAAATTTACAAGTTTTATTCCTTATAATTATTAATGTCAGCGAACATAGAAGAACGACTAACTATTTACCCATTTTAATTCTCTTACGCCTTACAATTTTTGTAATATTTCAAGAAAACTTATACTACTTTTGGTGGTTTCATTATGGGAGTTCCCGCCCTGTGGGTTTCTTCCACACCCCTTCCCCCTCCCCCCCCCCTTTTTTCTACATGATATTTTCCTTTACTTAAGTCTAATTTTGTATTTCATCTAATATCATCTCGAACGTTATTTTCAATTTATTTCACAATTTTTTGCAACTCTGTAGATGTTGCTATAGTTAGTAGAGGAACTGCTGGGTCATTTAATACTTTTATTGTAAAAGGAAGAAAAATAAGAAAAAAATTTCCAAAGTCAACAATTTTTTAAAAAATTTTTAAAAAAACGAATGTATTTCAATTTCATTTTTACCATCTCAAAGATTAGTTAAGTTTTCAAGAACGACTATACATTAATAAATAATGTATGAAGTACACATAGTATTTTTACTATATCAATCAACAAGACATCTGACTTATTAAATATTTATTTTCACCACCAGAAATACAACTTTAAGTTTTCATTTTTCCACTTACATATTCTTTTCTTTTTTGTTTACTCATCATTATTTTTAAGAGAAAATGACAAATTAAGGTTATTATAGTAATTCATGATTGTTTTTTTTTTTTTCTTTGATTACCCCAGAGTCCCTCCTTATTGCAACATTTCTTATATTTTTTTCATTCATTCTATCATTTATTTTATTTTATTATTAATATTTTTGACTTTCTAAGAGGTTTGCCAATCCCTCCTCAAATTTCATCTTCCTATCATCCTTCATTTTAATTTTTTACCCTTTAACCCATTATCCACCTACACTTGCACTAACTCTATTTTGAGGTTGACATAGCTGCTCTGCAGTCTGCCAGTCCCTCAATACTTATTTCTTTTATTTCTCAACTTAATGTATTTTTCATTTCATGTTATCCTTATTACCAATTTTAATAATTACTACTTTCTGCTAAATATATGTTTACACTTCTTTGAGGTAGACATAGCTGCTCTGCAGTTTGCTCGTCCCTCATTATCAGTGCTAAACTTAACATCTAACTTCTTTATTAACCCCCTTATAACCCCACCCCCGTACTTTTTATTTTGCACTGTATATTCTGTTAGACGTAGCTGCATTGCAGTTTGTTGGTCGCTCAATATCAGTGTTTTTAATTTTTTAACATTTTACTTTACACTGTATATTTGTGTTAGACGTGACTGCATTGCAGTTGTTGGTCGCTCAATATCAGTATTTTTTCTAACAATTTAATTATTAACCAATTTTATTTGTTTTTATACATACAACACTCTTGTATACACACATCCTCCCTCCCCACCTTACCCACTATTTTAGTGGAGACTTGGAAACCCTTTCAATAGGGATTCCATACCACACCTATAATGGCCACAAAGGTTGCTAGAGGAACTACTGTTTTTTGTTTTTTTTTTTACTTTTTTGTTTTTTTTTTGTTTTGATTTTTTTTTCAAAGAAAACAGCTATGGCGCTAAGATGATCCGCTTTCTAGGATCCTCCTTGTACTAGGATCTTCCTCGTGCAAGGTTCTTCTCACCTCTCAGCTAGTAAGATCCAACTACTAGGAAGATCCTAGCGCTGGGGACAAGTACAACTCTTTACATGTAAACCAAGAGAGAATGAGCATCTTCTCTAGATAGGATCCTCCTGGTGCTAGGATCTTCCTCCGTCCTTGTAAGCAGTCCGTGATATAGCTTCTTTACAAATATTGTAGTAACTTCCTGAGACAAAAGACAGCTTCTTATAGCTGGTTTGCACTGTCACACAGTCAAAAATAAAAATCAAAACCGTTCAACAGATGAAGCCTAGAATCTTGGAAATATAAGGAGGTAAATTGCAAAGGCTCTCGTCAGAAGTTAGGTCATTACGATTTTTGATTGGCGAGGTATATAATCAGAAAATGGACCTTATTCACGAAACTCGCCCTCTTTGCACGCGCTTAAGGGAGTGATGGGATAAAAGCAATGTCAAGTGGTTTCTCAGTGAGCAAAAAGGTGACAAAATTTGCCAATTCAAGAAATCGTGAACGAGTTTGTTTATTCCAGAAAACAGAAAATAAATAACTTTTTATCTTAAAGACAATAATGGTACGTTATTGGTGAAAGTGATCCTTGTGCTTTTTTGGGTAAGTGGGGCGCCGTAGATTTCCTCACAGCAAGCAATAATAATGTAGGCGAAACTAGAACTGCACATTTTTTACGACTATTACATTCTGTAAATGGTCGTCGCGTTTTATTGCTATTGGCAAAATCTAGCACTTGTTTCAGTCCCCCTAAAATACGACGTGGCATTGCTTCTATCCCATCAATCCCTAAAGCGAGTGCATTCAATGGAGCATATGAGAACCTTTGTAAAAGCTCGTCAAATGTGCATGGGCTTTCTGGAATAAACAATCTCACTGAAATGAGCATTGCTCCGTAAGACAGTTTTCCTAGACTCTGAATATGTCGGCTGTGCTTATAATTAGTAGGATATCCAGACCTATTTACATTAATTTTGAATAAACGGTTTGACGCATGGGAAAATTTTTTAACAGTCGCTGGTGGGTGGGAGATTTGATGCTTTTTGAAGCATCTTTACCTGCCAACATGCCGGGAAATTTGACCAAAAAAGTCAAATGCCTGGGGATTTTCCGGGGAAGGTATGGGTGGTTTTTGAATTGTCTGGTATATTACAACATGTACTTGTAAGTTTCTGATTTATTTTTTGTATTCCAGTTAACCTCAGTATTGTTTAAACTTAACTTTTCTTCCGTTCTTTATCCTTTTTACATTATTAAATTACTGTCATTAAAGATGTGAATATTGTTCATCGTGGTGTCAGATAGGAATGAACGTTTATTCGTTTGTCTCACGATAGAATCGCTTTGAGATATTGATCGCGACGTTTCGACTGCAATACTGCTAGTCTTCATCAGGCGATGAGGTCGATTGCTTACGTGTAGCTATTTATGCACGTTGATTTTGAGGAGCATGCGATAGCAAGTGCGATCTACAAACCTAAGATCTGGAAGCGATATGTAGATGACACTTTTACTATATTAGATCGAGACCAAGTCGACGGCTTTTTACAACATCTTAATAACCAACAGCCCACTATTCGTTTTACCATGGAAACCGAGAAAGATGACAGCATTCCCTTTCTCGATACGTCAGTTATAAGGGACTCAAACGGCCTTCTTACTACCAGTGTATACAGAAAGCCCACACACACTGATCAATACTTAGCCTATGACTCACACCATCCTCAGTCAGTGAAGCGTGGTATTGTTAAGTGTCTATATGACCGAGCCAAACACCTCATAACAAAACCATCAGTTATCGCTGAAGAAAAGAAACATTTATCATCGGTACTTGTTTCCAACGGTTATCCCTCTTCGTTCATACGAAAACTTGTTAAAACCACAACACCAACAGCCAACAACGAACCCACGCAGGAATTTAAATCTACCGCGGTTTTACCCTATATTAAAGGTGTATCAGAGGTTCTTCGCCGCTGCCTACAACAACAAGGCGTTCGCACCGTCTTTAAATCTGACACAACTCTTCGGTCTTACTTAGTACGACCGAAAGACGCCCTAGAACCAGGTAAACAAGAAGGTGTTGTATACAGAATTCCATGTGAATGCGGCAAAGTATATATAGGCGAAACAGGGAGAGCAATGCAAGACAGGATAAAAGAACATGACAGAGATATACGGCTTGCTCATACACAAACCTCCGCAGTTTCGGAGCACGCAAACGAAACGGGGCATCTTCCTTTATGGAATCAAGTCAAGTTTATCGATCGTGACCCTCACCGATACACACGTAGGGTCAAAGAGGCTATCCAAATAAGACTTCATTCTAATAACATCAATAGAGACAACGGAATCGAAATTCCCGAAGCATGGATGCCTACGATCAGAAAACACAACAGCCGTTCAACTACAAAGCGGACCCCTGAGGGAACATCATCTGCTAGTCGGAATAATGAGGATCGAAATACACCAATCACAGTGAACCAACGTGCATAAATAGCTACACGTAAGCAATCGACCTCATCGCCTGATGAAGACTAGCAGTATTGCAGTCGAAACGTCGCGATCAATATCTCAAAGCGATTCTATCGTGAGACAAACGAATAAACGTTCATTCCTATTAAATTACTTTTGTTTACTTGTGAATTGAATACAATTTGTATTGCATTTTTCTTTTTGATACAGACACTGCCCACCTAGATTAGCCTTTGCTATTTGTTGGCAGCTTTTACAACGAACATACTCCCCCACTGACGCCGCTCCTTCGTTACGATCTCGACCTAATAATGATTTGCCAGGCCCTGTTACGTGTATTTCTTTAACACTGAAAAAATTACTTCATGTAATGGGTCGCAACACCCAAACTGAAGCGAGAGTTATAGCGAAGCCCTCGCCCGCGCAGCGAAGCACCATGGGTAATAAAATTTTGTCATTTATGCATCCGTTCGTACGTCCACCCCTTCGTGTTAGCGAATGTAATATGTGTGTATGCGTATTTATTGGGCACATTTTTGAGAAAAAAGGGGAAATCAGGTTAAGAGACAGTTGTGCAGGGAAACAAGTTGGATAGAAGGTTAACCGAACTGTTTCAAAAAAAGTTAGCTTTCAATAAATGTAATGATCAACACCATGTAAAGTACGTTAAAATAAACCGGCGTCAGTAGTTAGCCCTTGATGGTGAGGTGGATACGGAAGTGGATTATACATCAAGTGTTGGGGATTCAACTCCTACATACCACCGGTTTTCTTTCTTCTCTTATTTACTATTTTTAGTTAAATTACTCCTATCGTGTATTTTGAGTAAAGATGGCAATCTGATTTTGGGGTATCCATTCTATGTCACATCCATTGGACATCCATGTTATGGTCAATTGACAGCTGTAAAAAGGGGATAACGCTGATAAGTATCAAATGAATGTATCGTGGACTCAGGTTTACAACTAATTGGGGTGACGTGTTTTTTTAAAGGTTCAGTTGACCGCAGGCTCAGGTCCTTTTTTTTCAGGAGTTATTCAGTTTGCTTCTTGCGCAAGGCGAAAGCTAGAAAAAGACATTTATTTGAAAAAAGATTCCACTAGAGCTTAGCTTCTGGCCTGGCTAAATCTAATATATATTACCCATTTCGTTATTACTCATACTATATCACGCCGGATCAGCTTTACGCCTGAAACTGCATTCTAGGAATAACTTTTACATTTTTTGTGGGTTTGAGCTCATACTTTACAGGATCGTAGAACAATCGTACATTTTTCTTTGTCGATTTTAACGGTTTCAACTAATGATGTAAGAAAAAAAATCATTTTTAAAGAGCACGATGCGATAAAATCGATTGTGAAGGTTTTTTTCTTTTGAAAAGGTCAGTTGGTTAAAAAGTCATTAAGCTTTGAGTTTTGAATTTCGCGCCATTTTGTTACTATTAAAAAGCGGCCCGCTATCGCATGCGAGGCAAAAGTTATGTCGCCTGAAAATTATAGTTATGCCACCAGAAAATTCATTAGCTGTAATGCACACAGAAATGAAGTTGAATAAATTAAGTTAATATATTTCTTCAAACCATGCTCAGACGAACGAAGGTAAATCGGAAAAGCAAAAATTGCCTAGAACTTTCTATAGCTTGAGAAAGGCTAAACATTTCTAGATGACCGTTTCATGCATGTACAATTTTCTAAGCTTATCTAATAAATTCCCTATGACATGGTAAGCTTAATTAATGAAGAAAAAATGCGACTTCTGTCATCAATCTTGCGCCATAAGTTTGATTCACCCTCATTTATGAAACAATGGGATAATGTTCGTAGAACGGCAAATTTAAGTGAAATTAAGAATTGTCTGAGATAAAATCATTTCATTTTTTCCGTGAAGTTAAGGTTGTAATACGAAAGTGACATGGTAATTTTTCACTCTAAGGTTAGGCAAGCATTTTGTAGACTATTTCTTTAGAAAATAGTTTCTGTGTAAAAATTTGGTTGTAAATATAAAAGCGACTGGTTTTTTTTTATGTCTTATCTTAAATTCCACTTTGTTTTAATTTAGTCCTCAAGGCACTACCAAGTTTCAGGAGGGTGACAAATCCACTCGTACGTCAACGTAAAATAGGCATTTAAAAGACGCAGTAAACTAGCGCGACATTGAAACCGTATTGGGATTTTGGTATATTTAGAAACGCGGGCTGGTTTTCATTTGCTCAGGCAAATTAAGGCACGGGTCCCCAGTGATTCAGTAAAAAAGTGATGGGGGTGGTCTATCTCTGAGCACGTAAGCAGTAGAAAGATGAGACTTTGCCAGATACATACATGTGTGGTTTCTGTCAATTAGGTGATGTTCAATTATGCAAATGTTGTCACGTGACTCCACACGGCCAGAAAACAAAAAAAAGTCTTTAAACAAAAAATGGCAACACTTTTTGTTGTGAGTTATTAAACCGGACTGGTTTAGGACAATGTGTAAAGCAAGCACCTACAAGACTGTGCTTGGCAATTTTAGAATTTTTTACTGTTTTAGAAAATAAACGGCTTTTTCAACTAGACCCAGTTCCCCAAAGCAATTGTATCCCATCTTAACGCCTTCGATTTTAAATATCTAAAAAAGGCCAAGCACAGAAGTGATACATTAAACGGCATTAACATTATACAACCGGTAAAATAATTGAATACACACGAAAAAGTGTTGCCGTTTAAAGAACAAGCTTTTTCAGCCGATGGAGGTCACGTGACCTAATTTGCATAATTTTAAAGCACAAAATTGACACAAACTAAAAATGTGGTTAGCTGGCAAAGTTTTATATCTCTTCACCTAAAGCTCTTAGATATAGACCACCCCCTCACTTTTGAAGAGAGCAAATTAAGGCAAGTGGAGGTCCATGCCTTAATTTACCTGAGTGATAACTACAATCCTTGCAGTCGCTAAAAAAATAAATTTAATTTAACGATCGATGATTGATGATTTCTATTTGATCGCAGCGACTGCTGCGATCGCGGAGAAAGTGACTAAAGTCCGAAAGATCACTGTTTCTGAGAACATTGCAAATGTGTTTTAAATTATGGAAAGTTAAGGCAACGTAACGACGCCATTACATTTTTTATTTATCTTTGTGTTTCTTTGTACCAGGAGGTTTTTTTTAAAAAAATCGCTTAAGGGAGTTTGTACCCGACATAATTGCCTCAATTATGGCAAAGTTTGAACAAATTCTATGAGAGCGTTTTCGACATATTTTGAAACAAAGTTTTAAGCATCATAAAAACATCGAAATAGCATGCTATCCACACAACTAGCTATTTTTTAAAGAAAATGATAAGCTTTGGAAACGCGGCTTCATCTCATAGTGGTTTGATTCCATTGAAAAACGCTCACAAAAAAGAGGGGGATTGCTCTGGGCGATCGTGAGTAAGAAGAATTTTATTAACTTGCATTCCGCTGCTTTTGTTACAGTTTTTGCGCGTACTTTGGTCCATTCCTACAAATTTCGTATTTTTCAAAAAACCGCTTGATAATTTTTTTTTTATAAATTGATATTCCCGAGATCAATTGTCAATAAATATACCCTCCAATTTTTCCCCCAGATTTTGTGTTTACAAGTGAGAGTCCACATTATTCACTGGCATTGTTTTCAAGTTTCATATGCACGTGCAAATTTAGCAGAAAGATAGAATTTGCATCAAAAAGGACCCTCGGTTAAATCTCCGGAATATGCTAATAACCGGGTAAAGAAATTAGTGATATATTATAACATCACAGCAACTCTTTGTAAGAGTTACTGCGATGTTATAACCCGAGTAAGATAATTAAGTGTTGCATCCTACAAGATGAGCCGTGACGTTCACCGTCTCGGCCCTCACTGCTATCTGTGACATAAGCCAATTATTAGTGTATTCCGGATATTTCTTCCGAAAGTAATCGAGAGTTCTTTTTAATGCAAATTTACTACTTTTTTCTAAACGTGCACGTGCATATGAAACTTGAAAACCATGCCAGTGAATAATGAGGACGCTCACTTGTAAACACAAAATCTGGGGGAAAAATTGGTCATATTTGAGGTCCTATATGAAAGCCTTCCCTGTTTTCAATGTTCTTGAAACTTGCAGGGTACATTTATTGACGATTACTCTTTGGATTATCAAATTTATAAAAAAATTTATCGAGCAGTTTTTTGAAAAATGCGAAATTTGTAGGTGTGGACCAAAGTACGTGCAAAAACTGTAACAAAAGCAGCTGAATGCAAGTTAATAAAATTCTTCTTACTCGCGATCGTCCAGAGCAATTCCCCTCTTTTTTTGTAGGAGGTTTTCAATGGAATCAAACCACTATGAGATGGAGCCGCGTTTCCAAAGCTTATCATTTTCTTAAAAAATTAGCTAATTGTGTGGATAGCATGCTATTTCGATGTTTTTATGATGCTTAAAACTTTGTTTCAAAATATTTCGAAAACGCTCTCATAGAATTTGTTCAAACTTTGCCATAAGTAAGGCAATTACGGCAGATACATACTCACTTAAGCGATTTCTCAAAAAAACTCCTGGTACAGAGGAACACAAAGATAAATAAAAAACGTAATGGCGTCGTTACGTTGCCATGGCGACTCCGATTGCGATAAAACTCAAATCATAAGAAATTTTCATCTTTTAAAAATACAGTTGTGATAACCTTTTTCCCCTATCTTTACTCATGGCGACGTAGTTAATGCTCAAACTTGGGAGGTATCCCCCCCAAAAAATCCAGTCGAGCCACCTTAAGATAACCTTTGCAAAGCTTCGTCAGTAAACATTCCTGGAAAGAAATTTAAGTTTGCAATGCTGATAATGTTCTACCCATAAATCCAGTAGGTCCCACCGTTCACTGTTTATACTTTCAGCAAGCGACTACGTTTTTTCAATCAGATACTATGGCTGCGATCGCTGAGAGGTAGCACTTTTTCTTTCTCGATATTACCAAAAAAGGGTGCCGTTCATAATAATTTACGGTTTCTTTTTGTAGAGGAAATTTATTTAGCTTATACACTGTAGATAACACGCCTTGCGTGCTTTTGCGCACATTGAAAGCGTGTTGAATGTGCTTTTTCGCACGGGGCTTTTGTTTGGAAACTTTAACACGCTCTTTTGTTCGACTTGCTCACGCTTAATTGTGTCAAGCGTGTCGTCTGAAACAAAAGAAATTGCTAATGAGGCAAGATGGCAAGCGTGCTAAAGCGTGTTAAAATGAATTCTTTTGTTTTAAAGTGGAAGCGTGTCGTGCGCGTGCTTTCACCTTTACCATTAAAATCCTGTGGAGGGTCACATTTTTTAGAAACATAAGTACATTTCAAAATGCTATATCTCCTAAAGCTATTGAGATTTTCAAAAATTTATTCACATTTGTTTCTACCCCGTCGATCTCTTTAAAAGTTCTCAATTCGTTGGGTTTTTTGTGATTTTTATTTAATCAAGGTGGAGGTAAGTGTTATCAGCCGAGCCGAAGGCCGAGGGTACCGAGACCTTGATTATTTAGGACATCACAAAACCCGAATCTAATAGTTGTTTTATTATAAATTGTTTTGACGAAAATAATGACAAATACATCGTCGCAAGGAACCTGAATTGATGCAAATATGATTGTAAATCATGCATTGCGCGCACAACCTACTGTTTAGTCAGTAGATAACTTACTAATCTGTAGTTTGCGCTGATTTCCAAAATTAGCTGTAGGCTCTTAGCCAGTGAGAAGAAAGATAGTGAGTACAATGTATAACAATATAATAAAACGTCCCTTACCGTCTCTTTTTTGACTATGGTTTCAGTTACTGCGGCGCAGTTTTCGCCACCTGAACAAAAGGGGTCGAAACAAAAAGGAATATCTTTCAGAAGCAATCGATAAGTTTTGTGTGTGCGGATTCACTTCATACGAATGTTGCTGAGATCAAGGTGAGGCTTTGCTACTGTCACCAAACTTAACTACAAATTACTTGCATTGAGTATATGGTTTATTTAACAATTATTCCACGGGTATGCGTTTGTATATGAGGGGCGCGTAGCGCCGTGCTGGCTCCAATCTCCTCGCAGTTTCTCTGCCCCCACCTTGGCTTGTTTTCGCGCCCGATCAAAACCGCTAAGCTACGCAGGCAGCCCTGACTTGCATGTGAGGAGCTTTACATATTTACATCCTTTCATTTCCCAAATCCTTTAATTTTGATCTATTTTGAATGGCGTGACTCTGAAAACTAGTAATAAGACCTTAGTTGTTTTTCAAGTGTAAGTTAGTTAGTTTTTTGATTGATTGAGAATTCAATAGAATTAAATTTCTTTACTTTTTTTCTTTCATTCATTCATTTGTTTGTTTGCTGTTGTTGTTGTTGTTTTTTTTTTTTTGGCAGATGACTAAAGCAGCCCAAAAGTATCCTTACGACCAAGATGACTTGAAACAGACAGGAAATTATAGAATAGATTAAATTGAAATAAGTGAATAATTAAATGAATGAATAAATAAATAAATAACTTGCCATGAAAGATATTGTTTATCGTGGTTAATGTGTATGAAGGGATTCGTTTATCGTTTGTCTTACGATAGTCACTTAGATATTGATTGCGACGTCTCGAACGCGTACTGCAGGTTTTCATCCGGCGGTAGAATCGATTTACTAGCTATTATAATGATTGGTGTATTACAAAACCTCGCTCATGGTTAGTGGGTTTCGATCCAAAGCTTTGTTGACATTGATAAAGAAGGAAACGGTTTCCTTAGCAGTCCGCAGTGATAGCGATTGCTTGCTGTGTTGTCTGATTGTAGGCATCCACGTTTCAGGAATCGCAATTCCATTGTCCCTGGAGTGATGATGATCACTTCGGTCCCTGCTAGCATAATAAAGTGTTAATTACTTCTTTGACCACAACCACACCTGTGGTTTATTAAATATTTCAGCATTACACGTTCAATGTGGAATCCAGGTATTTGCTTAATTTAAGCGTCCAGAATGCACTGGACTGCATCTCAGAGCACTTCAATCAACTTCAATTTCAAAATTTTCCCGGAGGTGCATGCGCCCGAAACTCCCTAAAAAAGTGCGCCGTTCGCAGTCCTGATGGGCGCTATCGCGCCCATATTGCCACTCCCTTACCAAACCATATGTATTTTGAAACTGATTTTAAAGTGTTTAAAATGTATTTTCAGTATTTGAACTCTATTTTCCTGTATTTTAATCCTATTTGACAAAAAAATTTAAATTTTCGCCCCTGTTTGAAATATATCTTGAGTGTAGTTAAATTGTATTTCATCAAAAGGAAAACCTCTCTCATCAAATTACAATGTATTTTGTTTAATAAATATGATTAAAATAGGGTATTTAAAATGTATTTTGGGCATAGAACCACTAACACTGTTACAAACAGAATTCAAATAGACTATTTGAAACATGTTTTAAGGGCTTTTATGCTGACTGTTTTAAATACTTTTAAATAGGGTACTTTAACACTGTTTTGAATGGTATCTAAAATGTATTTTTAGACGCATCCACTCACAAAGTTACAAACATAGTTCAAATAGACTATTTGAAATATGTTTTAAGAGCCTAAATGCTGACCGTATTTTAAATCCTTTTAAACAGGGTACTTTAACACTGTTTTGAGTTGTATCTAAAATGTATTTTGAGACGCATCCACTCACAAAGTTACAAACATAGTTCAAATAGACTATTTGAAATATGTTTTAAAACCTTAAGTACTGACCGCATTTTAAATACTTTTAAATAGGTTACTTAAACACTGTTTTGAGATCTATTTGAATTGTATTTTGGGCACACAACACTCTGACTAAAAAAACAGATCATACATAAACTATTCAAAGTGTGCTTAAAGACATCAAACGCCGACCTTATTTTAACTACTATAAAGTAGGGTACTTATTGCTTAATATGACTGAGGCGCACTATTAATTGTAATGTATTTTGGGATACTTATACTGAGACTATAAAAGTAACAATTGCACCAAGCTAATTTTTAGGCCTTCATCGTGTCACAAACTCATAAATGACTCAAAACCCCGACTTAAAACAAGCTGTCACATATTGTAACCGGATTCTCCTCTCAACAAAGTTCGAAGCTGAGCAAAAAATTAAATCTAAACTAAATAAAAAAAGAGAAGAAAATTAGGAATAGATTTTAGCTTTGACTGCAATATGACAACACGTAACTGACACGTGACAGTGTGCTGATAAAAGATCAATCCCTTCCTAAGGGGTGTTTACATGACACCGGGGCGACTTTCGCGCCGCGACGAGTTCACTCCGGTTCCCTCTCATGGCTCTACATTTGTTTACATGATACCACCACAAAAAGTCATGCCGGCGCGAGTCGCCCCGGCGTGAGTTCACTCCGGTTGTCGCACCGGGGCGAGAATTTCACTCCAGTACGAAATCTCGCAACGGTATCATGTAAACACGAAACGACCACCCGTTTCGGTGTGAGATCGGTCTAATGTTCGCGATTTTGAATCATACGTGCATTTTATCAACATGAAGTGTACCTTCAAATAACGAGATCATATGTGAAATAACCCAGTCATCATGTAAACGCGATACGAAATCAAAAAGTCATGTCGGTATGAAACTCGCGCCGGTGCGAGTTTTCTCATGTAAACACCCCCTAAATGTTGATTACCTGCAAGCTCTCTGCGAAAATCTCCGTGTAGATTTTAGGCGCGATTCATTTAATGCAGTTACGGGACATTCCATAAGTTTTTTAAAAGAAACTTCTTAAAATCGCATTGTAATTTCATATACCGTAAATCCTCTATTAAGCCCCCCCTCTCTAATAAGCCCCCCCTCCCCCTTCCCCAATCCTTATTCTTCACAAAAAAACTAACAATTAACGTGGACTGATCAGTTATGATTTATTCAGGCTGGAAGTTCATATTGTTTTTGGTCTTCAGCGGCATGACCTCCAACTCCTTATGCTTAACTTTCTCAATTTTGCGCTCTAGCTCTCTGGACAACGCGTAAGTCTACTCTGTCTCATACTACGGTATTTTTGCTACAGGTGATGCATTTCGCTAAATTAAATAAGCCCCACTCTCTTTTAAGCCCCCCCTCTCTATTAAGCCCCCCCCTCAAAAGTGCTTGAAAAAAATAAGCCCCCCGGGGGGCTTAATAGAGGATTTACGGTAGAAATTTTTCACAAACAGCCGAAGCCGCGGGCCGAGAACCGGATGCACGCGGTCAACAGTGGTTTATCTCAAATAAGCCCTTGAAATTACATAATAAATAAATTATCCAAGCTAAGATCTCACCTCGTATATATTGCATCAAGAAACAAAGCTCAGATCTGAATAAACTCCGATATATGGTTATCTTTCTCTTATAGATTATTCCGGACATGCATGGCATATTATTTCTGAGATGTCACGCGCGACTGAAATCACGACTTCGCGCCCCGGTGATGTGACAAATGCACGTGATAAACAAACGGTCATTTGTCCTTTGCTCATTTCAAATTATTGAACCGGCGGTTGCTGTGACTGCGGGTGCGCTTGATTTTACTGTTTCTTACGATCTAACAAAAGTACACTTCAACTCTGTGGATTGTCTGAACACGTAGATGTTGCTTTTATCACGAATCAAAAATGGGTATGACTCCTCAGCGACTGCTATGTACTTTGAAAGGTTCTGGTTCAGGTTCTACTTCGAAGCACGCGGTCTTGTGCATTAATCCAAAGAGTCTTCTCTCATGTGAGTATTATAGAATACAATGTTCCCTCTATATGCATAACATGTTACTAAGACGCTTAAGTATTCGCCAAATGAAAAACAAATGAAGGGTAGTAAACATTTTTATATACTCCCGCCTGCATGTAGCCTCCCCCGCAGACATTCTTAGTGGTTCGTCATGCGTGACGAACCACTAAGAATGTCTGCGGGGGAGGCTAGCCTGCATGCTGTACGGCAGTTTTAGTTTTTAACAGGGTTCCATACTCAGACGCGCTGTTCTCAGTCACTTGATGTAACATCAACGACTCTTTTCATGCTCGCGTAAATTTGATGGTGTTATTCTTACGTTGTTCTTCATCAGCCAATAATTAATGTTCAGGCTTAATGTCAGGCGTAGCCTGCAAGCTTCTGATAATATTTGAGTATAAAAGCCGTGAATATAATAAAAAATGTAAGCTACATGTATGCAAATTATTATTTACTGGAAACGTCAGTAACGCAATACATTTTTGAAGCCTGTGTAAAGACCCCCTCCCCTCTGATTTTTATTGAGGGGAGGGGGTCTGCACACAGGCTAACGATTGATTTCAGCATTTCTGAATTTCCCGAGAATTCGTAGGGAAAACAACGTGAAATAATCGGCTAAGAGATAATTCTCGTGAAATCCTAGCCCAGGACTGTGTGGAGAAATTTCGCAGAGGTAATTGTTGCTTTTTCAGGGTAATTTTCGACGGTTTTGTATTCATTTTATTTCATGATTGTAAATGGTATTTCCATCCTGTTTTTGCCTGTACTGTTTTTATGCTCTTTCGACCGATTTTTGTATTTTTTCTATTGGCTATTTTTTTACAATTTTATACTGTTTTTGCATTTTTGCATCCTATTTTTGATGTATTTTCACATTATATGCGTGCTATTGCTTTTCTTCTTCTGTGGTATTTTAATACTATTTTCAAAGTATTTTTATTGTATTTTCAAATACGAGTATTTTTCTAAATTTCGAAACCGATTAAACAGCTATTAAAATATATTTTGAAGCATAACATTTAAATAGCGTTTTAAACAGGTTAAAACACCTTTAAAATCAGTCGAAACATATATTAAAAATATAATTTTTGTACCTATTTTTAACCTGTTTTGTTGTTTTTTTTTTCAAAATACGATTAAAATAGTATAGCAAATTGAAATATTTTTCTGAAGCTATGTTTATCTTGTTTTTATTCCCCATTTATAAGGTATTTAAAAACTGTTTTAGAGCTGTTTTGAGCCTTTCAAAAGCCCTGGAATTTTTTATATATTTTAAACGAATTTTAAATTACTTTAAAAATTCTTTTTTAATAGCGTTTTAAACAGGTTAAAACACCTTTAAAAGCAGTCGAAAAATACATTAAAAATACACTTTTCACCCTATTTAAAACCTATTTGACAAAACAGGTTAAAAACAGTTTTCAAAAATAGCTTAAAAATACATTCAAAACAGTGTTGTATTTGGTAAGGGCTGTATACTATATCTCTAGGCCCCCTCTATCACAAAACCTTCCGGCCGCCCCTGTAATTCTATTTATCCTGCCGT
The DNA here is from genome assembly GCA_038088405.1 of Porites divaricata. Taxonomy (NCBI): domain Eukaryota; kingdom Metazoa; phylum Cnidaria; class Anthozoa; order Scleractinia; family Poritidae; genus Porites; species Porites divaricata. The sequence goes on along the minus strand of JBBMOI010000008.1, from coordinate 11,542,300 downwards.
TTTCATTAACTTCACCTCCCCACCAAAGGCCGCGGCGTCGTATTCTAATTCACACACTTTATTTCATCAAGTAAAATTGTATCTAGGATTTCTTTCATATTTTCAAAGGGGAAGGGGGGGGGGGGGGGGGAGGGTTCATATTGTCACAGTGACATCCATTGTGTGTTTCAATAAAGTGACATGAACAGCGAGATTGGGGGAGGGTAAACCCACAAAAAAGCTGTATAAATAATTCACGCGGCAAGAAAGAGCGAGCATGTAGTTTATATAAACCTAACAGTTTGGTTCTTACTGCCTCCTAACAAAATATTTTGGATATACGATGGCTGAGATATCATCATTCCAAGACAGTGGTAAGATTTTAGCGTGAACTTAAGTTTATCAATTTTCCACCATTTTTGTAGAAAAGCTGAAAAATGAGAGAGAAAAGAAATGCCACTTAACAAGGTGAGGATGAGGGAGGAACACGATCACCCGAGGACGCCGTGGCATCTGTAAATGAAGAATACATGAGGTAAAAACAATAAAACGATCAAAGAGTACTGAAAAAAAGTTTCAAAAATAAGAAACATGGCGGCCGAGTCCCGTTAAATTATTATACGGCTTTCCACGACGTTTTCTAGACATTTTCTTCGCACTGTCTCCCCCTTAACGGCTTAGATTAAATTCAAAGGAAACAAAAATCCCAATATTTATCGCATTTCTTGGTTTAAAAGACTGTGGGGCTTTGAAAGACGGACGATTTACGGTAGTACCGTCACAGGTAACTAAGGCTATGTGAAAACTTACTCCACAGTTAATTGTTTAAATGAATTTTTGCTGTCATAATTTGCTCAAATTCATCCTTCATACAATATAATACTCAAGCTAGGAGACACAAGTTGGCATCTCGGCCGCCATGCTCCCTTTCTAACACAACCTTTTTCCACGAAATTCGAACCCCTACGGTGAATAAACATGCTAGGATCCGAGAAATAGGATAGCATCAGGTATAGAAACCAATGATTGAAGCTTTCCCACATACAGAAATGAATCCCACAGACTTTGACAAACATGAAGGATTTAATCCAGAAAAGCCGAAAGTCGACGCGGAGTGGCTTGGCCATATCAACGTGCGGCCAAGCAAATGAGGCCTGGGTCCTGGGGGGTGGGGGGACCTTTCTAGGGACCGATACAAAGCTTGCCCAAAGTTAGCCTCCCCTGCTGGAAATACATTTGCTCGAGGACTATTGCTCACGTTCGCAGACGTTACTAACCAGGGCTAGACAGTACATCTGCGACGCAGGCTACCTATTATTGATATTTAATGTTCAAAATATAAGGTAGCATCACTATTTTAGTACTATATGTGTTGAGATTGTTGAAAATTTGGCCCTAGATTTAGCTAGCTAGCTAGGATTTTACTGTTTTAGTTTTGTAGCAATTATTTTCATTATTAAGCCGCATTTCAGTAGCTTTCTGTTGGATATATTTATCTAGTTTGCATTTATTCTAGCTCAGGATGTAATTTTCCTGTTGAACATATTGCTGTTGGTTTCACTAGTTGTTACAGTATTATCGCTGACCTCCTTTCTAAATAATTGTCTCTAATTATTTCTTCGATTCCCATTCCATTTGTGTTCAATTATCCTTTTGTGTTTAGTATTTCCATGATTTACAGTTTCATTGTACTAGCTTTCATTCAGCAATGCATTGTTTTGCAGTGAGCTCAACTTGTTATCCCAGTTCATCCTTCGAATAGTAGTTCGTGGAAAATATCAGCTTAGTATAATTACATCGATGACTATCGAAAATAGAGCGCTGTGATTGGCTAGGAGCTTCGCAATATCCCGCTATAATCACCGCGCGGTGATTATAGCATTGAAGGCTAGCAGTTTTCAAAATGGCAGCCAGATTTTCTGATGTTTCGGGGTCGGAAATTGATCAATAATTTTATTTTCTCGAATAATCATCAAATGAATGTAATTATACTAAAACAATTAGTCGCCTCAGGCGACGTGAATATTGGCGAATAGTCACCTCGACTTCACGTCGCCTTCGCCGACTAATTGTTAATTAGCCACTGTTATAGTTTCTATTATTTACCTTGTAAACATTGTTAAGCTTATTGTAGCCTTTCTCTTGTATTTTTAGTGTTACACGTTCCCTCTTATTATTATTATTGTTATTATTATTATTATTATTATTATTATTATTATCGTTATTATTTGTCTTTATTTCCGATTCAATAAACTGCGTCAACCGTTTTGGCCGTCTTACATTCACTTACATTAAAATCGCATAACATTTGGGGCAAATTTTCCTAAAGTCGCCTAAATTCGCCTGCCTAAAATTACGGTTAACTAAGTTCTCAGAGTAGGACAGATATGCCAATTCGTGGTTGGGGTCTGTTTGGCTTTATCGGTGAAGGAAAATGTCTCGTAGAATGTCCAGTCAGATCCGGGATTACATGACAGGCTAGAACCGCATTCGAGCAACTACATTGTTTTTGAAAAGACCACATGAATCGGCGTTTCTGACGGCACTGAACGTATCTTCAACACACGATAACCATAATATGAAGCTTAATCAATGGGTGAGATAAACTTCAGTTTGGAAATTCAAACTTCTTTTGTTATTCTTACTAACAAAACTCTTCGGATTTCTACTCACTATTTTTTTTAAATGATTGGCGGGTTAGGAGGTAATAACCAGCCTTTGTATTATTGTCCAATGCATTCTTACAAACTTTTCCGACTCTCTAGCATGTGCATGTGGTTATAACGCTGGATATAAGTTTTAATTAATGTATTTACAGTAGTTTTTGTTCTTTTTTATTGTTGTCGTTGTTTTTCTAATTCTGGCAAGTAGCATAATACTCAACGTTGGACGTTGTGACTTAACCGCTTTTGTCTCTCGGCACATAATGAGTTCAGATAAGCCGGGGCGGTTAGTATTGAACCAAATTTGACGTTTGATTTTATGTAATAATAAAAGTCCACTTTTTTAAAAAAATATATTTGTTAATAAACATTTAAATAAGAAAAGAATTTTGTTCTACCTCAAACTGATATCTACCAATAAGTGGATCATTGCACGCAACTTGACCGCGGGCCTGTTATTCCGGCAGGCAACTTAAGTTTTGTGGCCGCGGTTTGCGAAGCCGCATGAAAGCAAGGATAAACGTTAAAAGATTAAAGGAAGTGCAAATATGTTAATGAGCATTTCATGGCTTTTAAAAGCACAAGACAGAGACATCCAGACAATTAAAAACAAATCATTTTATTGAGGTATTTGTGTTATACGTGGTCCAATTACTCCTTTAAAAAACAAAACACAGTACAAAACAGAACAACAACAAAACAAAAACACAGAAAGAGAAATTTCACGTATAGAGCGTTTGATTTTGTTTTATATTGCACAATAAAAGATAATTCTAAAATAATTTAATGGGATACTTGGAAGCCTTATCTAGCTCTCTTTGGGATAAGCAATTGCGCTATCCAGTCGATAGTGATTTATCCGATGGATAGCGTTATCCACCTTTTGAACAAGTTCGTCAGCGGCATTCAAATCAAACGTAGTGAAATTACTTCTTTTTGACAAAACAGAACAAAAATTAAAAAACAAATTTAAACAAACAAACCCACACACAGAGAGAAAGAGACATTTCACATAAGAAGCATTTGATTTTGTTTTATCTTGCACAATAGAAAGAATTCTACTATAATTGAATGAGACCCATATAGAAGCCTGTTCTAGCTCTTTTCGAGATAGTCCGCAACAAATATATCAAAGCTATGAAGAACAATCTATGTCAACAACTATGAGCAACAGTATCGCGGGATTGCTAGCTTTGACTAGGTAGACTAAAATACACAGTAGCTGGAAATTTTAAAAATAAAGGATCAACAATCTTAGTGTGCTAAGCTCAAAGAAGGAGCTTGTAATTGATCGATAGACTTGCGGGTATCTGAATAACAGAGACTTTCCTTATTGTTGAGCCTTTACGTGTGGGTACCCTAATAAAGCACCGTTTATCTAATATACTAGTAGGCACACTATATATATATACACCATGGTGGGAAATTTACTTAAGTGTACTCGACCCTTAAAGGTGCCTGCATATGGCTGGCTCTAAATCTTCTAACAGCCGAGAAAACGTGACAGATGAAGTGATTTACACAATGCCGCATGGCCTCCAATAAGACAATAAGGTTCGGTTCTTTCAGTCTTTATTTCTGAAATCCATTGTTCACCTCTGCGCGAATCAACAGCAGATAGGGATGCTCATTCAAAATGCAAGAAAGAAAGAAAACAGAAAACGTGAAAAACATGAATTCAAAAAAAAATTACAATATTTTTTTATAGTGTCTTTCAATCTTCTTTATATCTGTAAAATTGATTGAACAGGGATTATAATTTATATTATATTGAATCATATTGCATGGTCCGCAAAGTCTTTGATAGCCATGTATTGTAAAATTAAATATATTTTTAGACAAATCGTGTTGCCACAAATTAATTTCTTAAATATCAGAACATTTTTACGATACCTTCTCCCCAATAGAGACATATAGTACGTATGAGACTGTTGAAGAAGGATTATTTTTTACATATTTACCATAAATCCTTAGTACCAGAATCAAATCGCACCTGATATAGCCTAAGATTCCGGAAGGTCTTAGACGGTAGTACGCGCAAACGAAAGGTTTTTTTGAATACAACTTATGTTTTAGGGATCACTTTATTACCACTTAGGCATCAATTTCAGGAAGTTTGAGATCCTGTAAGCATTTTCGCGAACCGCGTGCTCTGTCAAAGCTGATTTATTGTTACCCTCTCTTTAAATTCGTAAATATTAGAGTATTGACAAGATTTAAGAGGATTATCCCAAAACATCTTTTATCTTTATTCGATCGTTGATTCATACATCGAAGTTTCGGTTTATCTCAAATACTGTCAAATCTCAACCCTCATCCTGCAGCTCATTCCGAAGCTGAAATTTACAGTCATTTTTAGAAAAAAATTGAAAAAGTACTTTCAAAAATAAAGATTTTTTTGTATTCCATGTGTAAAAGTAGGAAGGATTTGCTCTGTTATAAAAAGTCTGTAAATTCACTATTTATAGATATTTCCGAATCTGAAATTTACGCTCAGTCACTTTTAGAAAAAAATATTTTCAAAAATTAAGATTTTTTGTATTCTATGGGTAGAGGTAGGGAGGATTTGCTCTGTCTGTTATAAAAAGTCTGTAAATTCACGATTTATAGATATTCACTATCTCTGTTAATAGTCGAGATTTTCCAATACAGTAGAAAGAATAATTATGAACCAATCTAGATTCTCAAACATAAAAGACAAAAAAGCGGTGATAGACATCGTGAACTTTTGCATTTTTATATAAGCTCAACGTTTCGTATGTTTGTGTTTTATTTTTGATTAAGCTACAATGGCCCAAGAACAAAATTTTAGATTTTCAAAGGACATTTCAGTAATCAAACACAAGGTTCTCCCTAACAAGTACAAGTCGTTGACTTGTACTCGTTCAGTACATAGTACAAACACAATAAGACTGTCTCTCAAAACTGACAAAGTTGAAAGGATCAAGTACTTTCGAGCTTCTCTTATGAAGAATTATATTATTTTATATTTAATGAAACTGGTCGTGGCAACCACAAAACTGAGTTCATACTGGCAATTAAATTTAGATTAAAGAAACTGAAAAAAGAATTACTATGATATCGTTCTTTGAAATATCAAGAAGTTTACCCCGGCAAGGTTGGCACAAGCAAACGACACAAAAAAGAAGTTTCCCTGAATCCACTGCTCGATTTCTGTACACTTTGGATTAGAAATCGAGGAATATTAGTTGATATTAGGCATTAGGTTATGCATTGGGGGGGAGGGGAGAGGGGGGAAGGGGAAACGAACCTTTCTTTTCCTTTCTTTTCGACATTATTTGAAAACATTTTCGGGAAGACTTGCAGCGCATTAATTCTATGCCATTTATTGAAGATAACGTCTCTATATAGGTAGTTATCAATATAAGACAAGCGAGATATCGGCACCAGTGTAAAAGATTTGAAAAGTGCGACCGCAAAGAGAGCTTCTTTGTCGAGTAAAAGGAACATATTTCCCAATATACTTCCTTATTCCCGGCAATGAAACTCATCTGTTCGGTTAGGGGTCAAGTGCTTAGGGTAAATACTGAAAATTATACAAAACAGTTATTTCAATAGAAGAAATTTTCTATATAAATACTAATAGTTATTTAATGTAGTAATAGTTGGTAAATTTTCAGACTTTATAGCTTTGTTTTTATCCAAGCCACCAACATTTGTTATGCATTTTGACAATTGGACCGATTGTTTGATTGATATGTTATTCCTTTTGGAGTTAATAATGTTTAAAGAACCCTTCCATTTAATTGATTGCGTCTCTCTCAGGAAGACTTGCCGTCAATGAATGTCACCACTATAGCATTTAACGCAAATGATGGACTTTAGTCCTCAATTTGTCAAATTAATTTTGGAAACGCCTACGGTTTTTCACACTGTCAGATCCAGATTTCCTTAAGTAGAGACCTAAAAATAACGACCGGGAAATTATTGGCGCCATTATAAGAGCCGTCTCTCATGCACTTAATTCATATGAGTACATATAAACGCAACGATCAAGGAATGAGCGGATTTTAACGAAGGCCAGAACAAGTAATATATACATATATATATAGGCCAAGACCACTAAACGAAAGCACAGTGCGAGGAACTTACTAAATTTACAAAAAAAGTAGATAATGCTGCGGATAAGCTTTCTTTTTGTCGTATTTTTTTGGGTTGCGATAATTTCGTCTTGGTGTGAGCAAGCTCCCTTGAAGAATGTAGAAGTAAAGGTAGGTTTTTCGAATTTCGCTACTAATTCTGATTTCTGTAAAGACAGATATGGTGGGATTAATTGCTTGTCGAAATTCAGTGTAAACTGGTCATACATATATAACAGAACCACGCATACAGCTTACATCCCATCTCCAACTTGACCGGCAAAACATGGCAAAACATAGGGAGTTTGGCAGCTTCGTTACCAGTCATCCACGGCGTGTTCAGATGTGACGTCACCCGTCCAAATTATCGCAAGAATAGACCTCATACGCTCATCTCACGTATGGTAATATGCCCGTCCAACCTCGTTTTTGAGTACAAGTTCTTTTGAAATGCTAATCAGACGATGTTTTCGTATTTGAATTTCAAAAGAATTTTTACTCGCAAACGAGGTTGGACGGGCATATTACCATACGTGAGATGAGCGTATTCACGGTACCCGCAATCCTTGAACGCGCATTGGAATTGATAAGATAAAAGCAATATCACGTGGTAATTCAGGGGGGAAAAGAAGTGATAAAACTACGAGTACGAGATTTGACTCATAGATTTTTCGCGTGTTCTCAAATTATAGACTCCTCGGAAAGCTTCATTGCACTTCTTTTTCACCAAAAATTAGCACTGTTATCTTTACTGAAGGAGCTTAAGCCATCTCCCGGCCGCAAAATGATAAAACCTCAAACACTCTATAACTTGTTTCCGTTACCACGATGGACGACGGAATGATTATGGGTACCAAGTTTTCCCGCCAAAATGACGCTGGTTCAAGCGCGAGTACTACTTAATATTGAGAAAATCTCGTACTCGTCTCAGAGTCTAAAGGTCTCTATTAGCTGACTATTTGACCACAATTTCAGTCACCACAGCGGAGCCTTCACAGCCTACTGAAGGGAAAGGGTCAGGACAGATTGAATTACCTACATGAATTTCAAAAACCACGAAGATTATTTAAGGAAGCTAGCTGTTGTGGAATAACTTCATGGAACTGTTGCTCAGGCCAATGAATGGTTGAATGGCTGCCAAAGGTGAGGTTTCCCGTAAACAATCGAAAAAAAGGCCCAGTCCCTTTTGGAGTTTTTGGTTCGATCAAACCTGGACTCTATCGTTAGTCGTGTTTTCATCCTTTCTCAGACTTCGCGCAGGCAACGGGGAAGTAGTGAAAACCTGGTGACTATAGCTGTCGAAACAGTATTTTGGCAGCTAAAACTACATATTAACTCGACAAAGAGAGTGTACGAATCTACGACAGTCAATTTTCATATATAATCTTTTCTGCTGTGTATTGTCTTCCCTATTCTCACATTTTAACGAAGCAAGAAGTTTTTCGATGTTATTTCATCATAGTTTCTTTAAGGGTTAACCTGTAAGAATATTATAATTAATTAATTAATTAATTAATTACCTTATCCAGCTGACTGTCTGGTTATTTATTAATCTATTTTTTTATTCCATATGGCAGATGACGTATTATCAAAGCATCTATTTCACCAAAGCTCCTATAAAGACGTCTCGATTAGATAATATCAGGACATAACTTTTCTGTGATAATTACCTTCTGTTCTCTTTACAGAGCTGCTGTAACACCATCGAGGTATTACATTAGAATAAAATGAAAATAAAGTACATACTTACATAGTTCTCATGCAGCCATTACGATTTATTCTGAGGGAGGATTATGAGGCTATCCCTATATAAAGATCTCTCCTTACAGATACAGCTGTAACCCACCCTGCCCAGGAAAGGTTGGCACAAACAAACATAAACAGCTAGCCTGCTGCCATCAAGCTGCGATCTATGCACAATATAATTGAAGCGGTTACTGCCCAAAAACGAGGCTGCTAGTAATATATACGTACCATCGAATCCACGGGCTATTGACTATATATTATTTCAAATATGATAAGCGCCGGTTGGCTGTGAATAATTATCTGGATTTTATCTACTTTTTGAGGAATACCGGCAAGAAAAACAGAAATAAAAACATTTTTGAATCCTGAAACCGTGCCGAGAAATAATTATATGCTGATCTTTGAGGCTGTTATCCAACTCTGCCTTGGGCTTTCTCCTCGGTCTGCAAATTCTCCACATCGTTATTCTCAGTCTCATCCAATAATTGTTAAAGAAACGAATGATAGGCTATTTCCTAATTTCAAGAACTCTTAGAGTGGATTCATTTGCAACATGCGCGTATAGCTGTCGCATTTGCCTGCTGGAATTTTTGTTTTTAAGCCTGAAAACAGTAAAAAATTCCAGTGGGCAAATGCGATAGCTATACGCGTATATGTTGCAAATGAATCCACCCTTAGTTTCAAAACGAAGCTAGGCGCTAAATCTTTCTTGTGAAAATGAGTTTCATTTGCATCAGAATAAATAATCATTTTCAGTCTTCACACTTACACTCGCTTCAAAACAGAGCAGGACAGAGGCCTGGGGCGACTCAGAAATTCTTGGCTTGCAACCACGTGAAAAGGCGGCCATGTTGGTGGTCAATACAATAGAATTTTTCTCAAAGAATTTACATGAAAATAGAGTAAAGTTCCCAGAGGAGAGAAATGCTGTTGTTCTTAACCATAACATACCACCAATATGGCCGCAGTGACGTCACGTGCACGTGGTTTCCCCTTAGCCTCGGGGCCAAGTATGAATGTTTATATTTCGAAACTGGCCTATTACAGGAGCCCATGCGCTTTGATACACTTAATTTCACGTAAGTTGCTAAGACAACTTTTAACAAAAAGTTTTCAGTGGACATAGAAAATTCTGTGGGTGCACTTGTAGCAAAGTTCAGTGATCAATTGTAGCCCTGAAAATTTTTACAAGGAAGTGATCTTTTTATTTAATAGCTCTTTTGAGAAAATAGCCTCAGAAATTACAAGAGCTCAGCGTTTACCCTTCCTGCTTTCAGCGGTTTGGAGAATGTACAAGGGAAATTTCTTAAAGGAATATTTAAAGGAGAGTTACTGCGCTTTTCACAAACATGCGAATTTCGAAGTTCAAAAGCTAACTGACGAATGCTTTTTCGCTGCCGTCAATCATCTTAACGGACCTCTTGGAAACAAAACTTTACTTTAACAGGTTCAAAAGGTCATGGTTTCTGATTTGTGTTTGGTGGATTTCGATCCGTTTTGTGTGTTTCTGTGTTTCAAGGTTCGTTGCTTGTGATCGTAATTATGATTGACGGCAGCGAAAAACGCCATTGTGAAGGCGGCTTTTGAACTTCAGAGTTCGCATGTTTGTGAAAAGCGCAGTAAAAACGTTCCGGAAACATCAAAAGTAGCAAATTGTTTCCATAAAGTCAGGTCTTCTGTTCACACACAAATCATGCTCAAATTACAAGATCTGTCCAAATTCCTCTTACAGGATTTTATAACTGGGCAAGCAACCAAAGTAGGTGCACTTCCCGGAAAAAATACTGAAAAGAGGAGGTAAAACAATTGTGACGTTGTCACGCGATAGTTATTGCGATCTCGATCTGCTAACATCGTAGCAGGGTCAAGTCTCTTTGTAATCCATGTGTTTATTGCACACCTCAAATATTTTTCAAGCTGTTTAGATGTGATATAGTTCATAGATTGGAATGGTTATGAAACCCGTCAGACTCCTTTGTTATATATGTTTTTGTGGAACTGACGGTGCACAACGTTCAATAGCATTCCCATCATTTTGGTCTTACTGACCGATAAAAACGTTGCATTTATTTAATTTATTCCGTCGCAATTTGCCAACATAAAACAAAGGCTCGTGCATCTTCAGGGCGCTTCCAACATAATCTGTAGCACTGGTGTTTCCATATTTGATGTTTGTTGTCTTTCATAACCAGTCTCCTCTAATAACTATAGATGTGAGGAATTGAAAGACGAAAGGGGTGCCTACAAAACTTCTGGGTCGGTCCACCTCTTGAGGTAATAGAGAGCTTTAAATTTGGGGACGAGAACGAGTTCGAGATTTAACTTAAAGTTTTTGCGCATCTTCTCAAAAAAGACTTCATTTTGCTTATTTTACTTTTCTTCACCAAAAAAGTCAGTACGGTTATTTATACTGTAGGAGGTAAAGCCCTCTCGCGATAGCAAAATGATAAAACTTCTAACATTTGATCACTTGTTCCAGCAATACGACATTCTCGCTAAAACTCGTAATAGAATGACGATGGTTATCACGTTTTCCCGCCAAAATGATACTGGTTCACGCGTGAGCAATACTCAGTATTAAGAAAATCTCGTACTCGTAGTCGTTCTATCGCAAATAACGAGGGGTAACTGGCATTACAAATGAAATGAACTAGCTAGCCGAGATTCATTAACCCCTCCAATAACAAACAGCTTACTCACTGAAATGTATTCTTTCTTTTTATTAATTTAAGTTCGATTGCAATAACTGCATGCTGTTGATAATAACTTTTCTTCTCAGCAGCAAACAGGCATTTAGAAAAGTAAACATTTACTATGTCAAACCAGAAGCATGCTTCTAGTCAAACCGAATACACCTAAGAATAGGGAAAATTCGCATTATTAAAGTTGCTCAAATTTCATATCGTGTTAGTCGTCGAGTAAATCATCATCGTCATCGTTTAGAAGATCGTCGTCATCGACAATTAGGTCATCCTGTAGGGAAAAAAAATACGAACTTAACCCTTTAAGCCCCAAGATTGATCAGCATGAAATTTCTCCTTAAAATATCAATGCTTTAGAAAACAGAGTGGTCATGAGAACTGAGTACATGATCAGGGAAGATGAGTCTAACTAATATTTAAACAAATTCTCCCCACTACTTACATTGAAAATGTATAGGGACGGTAAATGATAATCTCAATTTTGATATTAGGGTTTAAAGGGTTAATAAAGCCGAACTTCCATCCCCTAGTTTAGAAATGAGAAGGGAACCAGAGTTGAAATGCGTCCTGCAATCGTTTCTGGGATCGTTACTGGGGTGGGTACGTAAGGAGGGGGTGGGGGTAATAAATGAATGAATTAGTTACATTGGAAAGACTTACATCATCGTCTAGGCCGAAATCCTGGAAGTCAAGAATGAAGGAATGATTGATTTTTATTGATTAGTTGATTAATTGTGTGAATGATGAGTTCGGGAAAGAGTGGGTGGGCAGTTGTGTGAATAAGTAGGTGAGTGGGTGCGGGATGGGTGAGTGAATGAATCAGTGAATCAATGAATCAATGGGTTAAGTGGTTTAAAGGCTTGTTTACAGTGGAAAGTGCATTTTGCTTATCCAGCTAGTTTACAGGCACTTCACTTAAATACTAAGAAATTCAAGTACAACATAACACGGCTGGATTAAGAACCCTAACTAGCAGGAGGCAACCAGTTGGCTATTTACAAGCATGGCCGAGGATTTGAACTCGGGACGACCGACAACAAATCCAGCAAGTGCCTAGCCTGCGTAGTAAGCGTTTCCGTGCGGTTTAGGAGCAAAGAACGAGGAACGAGAGTCTAAGACCGCGCGAAAAATGGCGCCAGTAAAAGAGCTGAGGCAGGGGGGGGGGGGGGGGTGGGGAAGAACGGAAGGAAACGCTTGCAGACAAACCCCGGGATTTTGAAAACCGCCCACTTGGCCTGTCATGCCTGAGTTCGCGCATCGACATTTGATGCTGTCATCAGCTGCCATAATTGACCAATAAAATCTTTGGCTTTCAGTGGAGCGGAAATGAACTTCAGAGGACGCTTGTGTTGTATTTTGGAACACTTGGACGGCGTTTATGTTGAAATGTCAATGAATCCGAACCATCAATACAGGCTTTGGACATCTGTCTTTTTAATCCGTCTAACAGAACACTCTGTAAATCGCCATTTGAGAGAATTCAACACCCTCAAAAAAACACTACCGAGCGGGACCCAGCATGACACATTGCAGGAAACCATCGCATTCGCGGACAAAAGGAAATCGCTTTTCGGTTATTCATATCCAGGAGGCACTTTGGAGAATAAATTAAACGACCTGAAACCCTTATTTAGTCGCAAGAAGAGCCTTACGTTTCAAAAGAGGTCAGGCGCTGCGTTCGCTGGCGAACGTAGGTTTTCGAAATCGAGGGGCTTGTCTGCAAGCGTTTCCTTCCTTCCCTTCCCCCTCCCCCCACTTTCATTTTTTTGGCTCTTGTTTAATTCTCGCGCGGCCAAAACCTAAACTACCGTTCCTCGGTCTTTCTTTACTCCGAAACCAAACGGAAACGCTTGCTAGCAGGCTAGCAAGTGCCAAGGGCGGGACTGGAACCCGGAACCGCCGGATTGCGAGTCCGACGCTTGTTGCCTGCTTGGCAAAGACCACATTTTCATTGCTGATTGAAAGTACTGTTTAAAGGGGAAGACTTACATCGTCGTCCTGACCGAAATCATCGAAATCATCGTCGAAGTCTTCATCCTGTAATGCAAGGTACAGCAGGATTTTTTTCAACTGTTAATACAAAAGAAAAGGACCGGATATTAACCGATCAGGACAGGGCGACAGAGAGCGATAAGTTAGAGCAGACGCAAAGTACTAAGGCTGTTGGAGGGGGGGGGGGGGGGGGGGGTGACACATGAGGAGCTATAACCCCTGAGACAAAATAAACAAAATTGTTGGTCGGTTCAACCCCGCCTCCCGGGGGACCGGATATACAGATTCAGATAGGGTGACAGATAGCAACACTTTAGAGCAGTTGCCAAGTACTGGTGACTGTTGGAGGGGAGGAAGACACGGGGAGCTACAACCCCTGACAAAATTGTTGGTCGGTTTCCCCCGCCTCCTGGGGGACCGGAAAAAGTGATCAAGACAAGGTGACAGCAAGCAATACGTTAGAACAGATGCAAAGTACTGGTGACTGTTTGAGGGGAGGACGACACGAGGAGCTACAATCCCGGACAGACTAGTTGGGACACTTGGTCGATTTAACCTTTCACAAAGTTGAAAATCGCTTACGCTATCCCGTACAGAAGAGCTCTGGGGTCGAGATTGATATTGCACACACTGCAAGGGGTGAGGGGACTTCACTGCGCATGCCCAAAAAACCGGGGTTGAAGTCGGTTTCACCGGTGAAAAATGTCTACGTATGCTCTGCAAAAAATGGCACGTGATCGATTTCGGGCAATGTCATTGGCTCCGAGGCAAAAATGCCCGCGAAACGTTGTTGAGATGAAATAAGCGATGGCAGCTTTTTTTGGCAGTGACAGCGTTGCAATTTCTTGCCACTGTAAGAGATCAAAAATTATTTTGGTCGAAGTTTTGACGGAGGTGTGTTCTCTAGAGAATATAGCGTCCTGGAACTGGCGAAAAATCGCAGTGGCATGGTCTGATTCAGTTTTGTTGACGTTGAGATCGCTGGTTTGCATGTAGAAGACAGACCGAAAAGGTGGGTAATTTTCACTCTCTTTGTTTACTGCATGTTCCGTGCAACTCGGTACAAAAAGAAATTATAAAGTAGTGGAAGAAAAATTATTGGGCTTTGTTTTGGCATATAAATAAGCTTGTACCAAGTTGCACGGAAGTGACAGTTTTGTTAAATGTGTCTCCCGTTTTTGTGTCAAAATTCGACTTTACCATTCGACAACATTCCACTGTTGATCGAAGAGCGTATTACAACGCTATCCAAAATGTTTTTGTTGTTTAGTTCGAGTTTCTTATCACGGATTCAGCGAAAAAAAAGGAGAGGGACAGATATTTTTGGGCTTTGTTTTGTTAATATGACTTAGCTTGTACTTTGTTGTTCGAAAAACTATATTTAGATGATAAATCTCCGTGTGTTTACACTGTTTATGGCAGAAAAATAAGCTTACGCTTGGTTCAACTTCATCTCGTGTCACTTAGCCATTTTCTTGCTGTGTAAATTGTCTTGTGGCTAGTGGATCGAAAGAGGCCGGGTTGCGGAAGTGCGTAGTTCGTAACGTGATTTTGTCGATCGATGCACATTTCATTGTTGTTGCACATTATTACAGCTTTGTATGTTTCAGAAATTTGTGTTTTATCCGAACTGTCGAATGAGGAAATGTGAGAGTAATTTCATGAAAACGCTTAGACCGTCTTGGAGCTACAGTTCGATCGGTCCAGCAACATTTTGATTTGTAAAAACAAATCTGTTTACAATGTGCAAAACTGCTGTACATTTAGGCTTGCAATTTTAATCGAAGTTTAGATTATTTTGCTCATAAATTTGGCTGGGATTATACACACAACGAGTTACTTGTTACTTTCCTCGTTAGGAACCGTACTTACGGACATGATTTTCCCCGTGTACAATTTTTTAGTACTAAATTTTTGCACACAAGGCTTTCAGTGGGGGTGCTTCTTTGCTTGAAAATTGGATCCTGGAAGGGGATGAACAGGGTAATTTTCCTGAGAATCCTTTTGCTTTTCTGTCCATCGTTTTTGGCTTAATTTTTAGAGCAAAGTTATGAATGAATGATAGAGTTAACATGCAGTTGTGTAGGATATGCAGTTTTGATCTTCTGTCAGAATTATGAAAGAACACTCAAATACAGATCTTATTCCAACATTATAGTTTCATGGTCGATTATCGTTTGTTTCTATTCCTATAAACTTAGCATCAGGACTACATTTTGCATGAATTTAATGTGATATATATTTGAAGGGGTTGTTGTTTCACAGTGAAGTAGTTTTCACTTAGTTTTTTTGTGATATGAAGTTTAGTTTCTTCTTAGTTGTTGGCTAAGGCAGTGTTGAAGTATCTAACATATTAACATACTTTATTGTTCATTTCTCTTCAGAAAAGATTGATTGATCCTGAATCAAACAAAGTGCAGCCAACAAACAAGATTTTTGACGAACAAATGTTTACTCAAGGATTCAGGCATATGTCCCTGACAGTGTCAATAAAATTTATTGATGGAAACACCTGGGTTTTTACTCCTTTGTAGCACTTTTGACTACCCATCACTTTTCTAACCTATATACTAAAAAGATATAATCAGTACTTTTTCCAACTAACATATTTGCAATCAAAGTTCTCCTTTTTTATATATAGTATTCCCCTAATTTTAAAAAATTCATTATCTTATTCACATCAAGCACAGTAACCATTGAAAAGAAAAAAAGAAAAAAAACCTACTCGGTCATAGACGGCTTTAAAGTTTTGATATTAAAACTGCACCCGTTCACAATGAGAAGAACATGAATGCAGACACTAAAGTTAATTTAGCTCATGTTCAAGCTTTTTTTTATACATAAATTAGAAAGTCTTGCTGGAGAAAACATAATTTTGCTTTATCTTTTCGGTAAAAAATAAAATAAAATAAATGACTTCCAGGTGTCTAAGCAATTTCAAAGGACCCATAGTGTCTTATTTAACCGCTGCATTGAGCTGTGAACAAAGGCCGTTCTTTTTAGTGACCCGGCTTTTTTCGAAAATATTGTTGTCCTTCATGATCGTGAAGAGTGATCGCTTAAACAAGTCCAAAGTTGAATCCGGTAAACCGGCCAAACCGCGAGCATCGCAGGGAACGAATCCCATAGGAATATAGGTGAAAAAGGATAGTAAAAAGTCTAGGCTATTCCAAAAAATATGCGTATATGCATTTGCAACTCATATTAAGCCGCAATTAATCTTCTTTCCACTGGAATAAACAAAGGAAAGAGGTATTGCCGCCATTTTGAATTTGGCAATGTCACCGTGGTCGCGCGTCGACCAATCAGACATTTTTCGCCGGTGAAGTAGTCGGTGGGTATTAGAGTAAGAACAGGAATGAAAGACACTGTACTAGCGAGAAAACAAGCAGGAAATTATTTTTCATTAGTTCTTTTACGTGGCTTGGTCACTATTCAGTAACAGGTTTTAACAGCAATAGGCAGTGAGAAAGACAGGGATGACTAGGAAGGAAACAGGTAGAAGAAAACAAACAAACAAACAGCCTGGCCGCTATCTAGCCACTTTGACCCCGAGCTTCGCCAATAAAATTCAAAACACCCACCCACACATAGAACTGATCGAAAAAACCCATTGTGCCACATCACTCTTAAACAGTAACTTCTAACCTTGTCTTTTTTAACTTCCTCTTTCTTATCGATGTCAGGCGCTTTCGCTGATGGAGGCACTGCCGCTGAGAGCACAGCCGCTGGCGGCCTGTCTGCTTCCGTAGGAGGCGGTGGGGACGAGACCGATGCTGGCGAGGCGGAAAATGTCGGTACTGAAGGTACCATTGGTTTGGATGCAGATGGTTCATTAAATGTCAAGTTCTCTACAGCTGCCTGTAATTCAAACAACACCATTCAGCACTTGCATCTTTACGGAACTGTTTATTATGCTGAGCAAGGTAGTTCCAAGCATTGATTCTGCTGAAAATTACCTTCCTGCCAGTGCACTGTTTACAGGGTTCATAAGGATTTTTCGATCCAAAATTCAAAACTATTTCCAAAAAACAATACTTTGTTTTTTCCAGACGCCAGGTTAACAGATACGTGGTCAAAAGGGACCTTAAGGTGGCTCGATACAGTTTTTCAGGGTCAATACCTCCCAAGTTTGAGCATAAACTACGTCGCGATAAACAAAGTTTTAAAAAAATTACCACCACAGTTGTATTAGATAAAGATGAAATTTTGTCATGATCAGGGTTGCAACGGCATCGGAGTTGTCATAGCAACGAAATGACGCTATTACCTATTTTATTTAGAGCAGTATATCTCGGCACTGGGAACTGTTCTTCCAAAATTGTTCATGGGAGCTTTTTCGTCCAATAGCGGCCTCGATGTTCGTTAAGTTTAAGCGAAATCTGTAAGAGCATTATCGAGATATTTTGGGATGAAGTTTCTAAGGTTAGAAACAGTAAAAAATTGACAATGTTGTTGTTTGGCCGGTATCTGTAAAAAATGAAGCGCTTTTGACAGGCAATTTCACCTCCGAGTAGTTTCAATCCTTGTAATAACGTGTGTAAAAGATCATGTAGATAGCTCCAGCCGATTGCTAGAAAGAAGGGTTTGATTAGCATGTATCGAAGCGCTCTTGTTAGCGGTTTTGTAAACATTTTGGTCTCTTTATCAAATTAGCGAATCATTTTTAAACCGCTCGATAGATTTTTTTAAAAATTTAAGATTTTTGGGATTAACTTACCTTTTATATGACCTTTTAGTTTCAAGGTTATTGATATATTGTAAGGCAGTAAAATAAGGACTACAATTCGTTACTTTTTTATCGGAAGTTTCGTCATTACAAGTGAAAGCCTCTCATTATTCAAGGCATGGTCTTCAAGTTTCATTTTCACGTGAACAGCAGTAACTAACAATGCATTTGACATATGCAAAAATGCTAGCTATTGTTGTGCACGAAAATATGAAACTTGGAGACAATACCCTGAAAAATGAGAGGCTCACACTCGTAAATACAAAATTTCTGCCAAAATATTAGCGAATTGTAGCCCTTATTTTTACTGCCTTACAATATACCAATACTCTTGAAACTAAAAGGTCGTATAAAGGAAGGTTAATCTCAAGAATCTTAAATTTTTTAAAAAATCTATCGAGCGGTTTAAAAATTATTCGCTAATTTGTTAACGTAGACCAAAATGTTCAAAAACCGCAAACAAGAGCGTCTCGATACATACTAATCAAATTCTTCTTTCTAGCAATCGGCTGGAGCTATCTCCATGATCTTTCACACACGTTTTTAAAAGGATTGAAAGTGCTATGAGGTGAAATTGCATGACAAAGGCGCTTCGTTTTCTACAGATAACAGCCGAACATCAAGATTGTCCATTTTTTACCGTATTTCTAACCACAAAATCTTTATCCCATAATACATCGATAACGCTCTTACAAATTTCGCTTAAACTCCACGAACATCGAGGCCGCTATTGAAGGAAAAAGCTCCCGCGAATGATTTTTGAAGAATAGTTCCCAGTGGCAAGATATACTGCTGTAAGTAAAATAGGTAATAGCGTCATTTCGTCGCTATGACAACTCCGATGGCGTTGCAACCACTGATCATAACAAATTTTCATCTTTATCTAATACAACTGTGGCGACAAATTTTACAAAACTTTGTTATGGCGACGTAGTTTATGCTCAAACTTGGGGGGTATTGGCCCTGAAAAACTGCATCGAGCCACCTTAACACGCAGGAACCAAGCCTTTTTCATGATGCACTGCGAAAGTACGGTAACCACGGCAAAAATGCGGACAATAGGCCCTTTGCAAGTAGCCATTCACGTGACACAAAACCGCCGTGCTGGTGAGCAAAAGTCGCACAGGGACGAGTCAAACAAAAGACATACATAATTTTAAATTGTAATTTTCTTTGTTTGTCTTGTCCCAGTGCGACTTTTGCTCACCAGCACGGCGGTTTTGTGACACGTGAATGGCTAGCTGCAAAGAGCCTATTATAAATCTTCTCATTCTGTGATTAAATGTTTTGGCTATAGGCGAGATTGAATGGGATTTGAACAAGAGGGAAAAACTTAGATTACATTAAGCACTTGTTGTAGCTTAAGAAAAATCCAGGCTTCTAATATTTTCCAGACTTTGAATCTCAGGTCTGGAAAATTGCTGGGCAATTTGAGCATTTTAAAACTTTGAGACTCTGTACCAACCCTATGTTCAGTACAAAAGATGCTGCACACAGTGGTTCTGTCTGGTTCTGTCTGGTCTAACTTGATACGATCCTTACAGTACAACTACGCGAACCAAACATTTATCAATCATTTTTAACGGACCAATAACATTCATAAATTTGAGGGCTGTTTCCTGAGAGGTCAGGTAAGTTCAAATGAAGTTAAATAGATATTTATTTAACACAAGAAGCGCGGGCGTGGTCAGCGGTCAGTCGTTTGGCTCAAGCGTGGTCAGCCTTGCTTGCATCAGCTCCATGTGCTCAGTACAGTGTTTTCCTGGCGGCTATTCTCTTCGTTTAGCCTTTGGATCATTCTTTTACCCCCATCCCTCCCCCCCCCCCCCCCTTTATTCTTTCACTGTTAAATCAGTGTGACGGGTGCCTGGTTCCCTTGGCGTGGGGGCTCATGGCTGGAGGGTGCGGGTTTGCCGGCCATGGGGGCGCAACTCTGTCTAGGGGCTGGCTGTGCCAAGGATGGAAGCCCCTGGACATCCCGAACACCCACCTCCACTAAGCGACGTAGTTGTTAAACCGTTTTAAAGTTTTCAACAGTTGTACAGTTGAATCTTGAATTTTATTGGTTCGTTTGGAGAAAGACTTAAGCTCTTCCAAAAATGTTGTAATCAGATAATCTTCCAAGTGCTCCGGTTCGAGAAGTCGCACTGTAAGTGTGACTATTAGAAAAATATAGATATAAATAAAACTAAAAATACATTGACACTTAGCTACTTTGACAAACGCGCTTCAACCACATTCAGGTACCATCGGCAATGGATGGAAACGAGGAGGGGGAGTTGGAGCGGGGAACCGGCACGGGGAACGGGAAAATGAGAACAAAACCTTCGTGGAACCCCAGCCCTGTCAGAAACTTCATTTCCAATTCTTTAGTAACATAGGCCACTTGCACTAAGAGGTCACGTGACCAATGCTTCCTTTAAACAATGAGTTGGAATCTTGCTGATGCCAAAAATTGTTAGAGCACACAAAAATTATCTTACACCCGAAATTTGAGAGGAAACGCATTTAAGGAAGATATTTTATGGCACTTTGATTTTTCAGCAAAGTAGTATGGTTTGTATTGGCCGCCATGTTGGAGGGCATGCTCTTGCCCTCCAACATGGCGGACAAAATTACTTCTTGCTTTCATCTTGTTCAACGTTTCATAGTTACGCTCAGATGTGCTGTAAACGTTATCACATCATCTTTTCAACATTTTCCTTGAAGTTTAAGTGCAAAATTTGAGTTCAGAGAGAGGTAATTCATAATTTCAAAAATCACATTTTGGTCACGTGACCACTTACGAACTTATTCATTTTAAGAAAATGGTGCGGGTTTGAAAAACCAAATCACCATTATTTTGTTTAAGATATGACCTACTAATCGTTTTTCGAAGGCAAAATCATATAACTTTCGCTTTCATAAAAACGATGTCACATGCCTCTTATTGCAAATGGCCTATTCCATCGGCAACAATGAAGCTGTGCACATTCCAGTCCTCTAGTGGTAGTTTTTCAGGTAATTAAGTATCTTACTAGAATCGAGTCCAGGCTGCCTTCCTCTTTTGCCGCTTTCATTTCTTCAAACACGTCGCGTTCAGCATTGTGCTGTAAAAAACCAGCAGATAAAAATAGTAATAACAAAAAAAAAAAAAAAAAACTAATAGAATGTGCAATCAAATGCTGACGTTTAAAATTATTCCCCAATTTTACAACTATACTATTTGTAAACAAATAGTATAGGCATAATGTAGGCATGACAAAAAACGTTCACTATTGTGGGGGTTTTTGCCTTGTTTAATGTAGCGAGAACGCTAAGCATTGAAAATGTTTCACGCATACATTTTGGCTAATGTTCACATTTTCCTCTGAATTTTTTTACGACAACAAGCCCGTCTGAATCCTTTAGCTTGGTGTTTTAATGGTGGAACACCTTCATAGCAGCTCTAAACCTGCATTTTCACGCTAAGATTAGAATTCGTTACCGTTTTATGTCTATATTATATTTACAGGGTTCGTGCAGATTTTCGATCGATAAATTCGGACTTTTGGTCCACGCTTCGGTTATTAAATACGCGACCGCTGGAAACCTCAACATACGCAGGAATCAAGTTTTACCCAGACTTAACCTTAATTTTCCAATCTTAAAACTTCCAATAATGCATGACTCTGTCCGAACCCGGCATTTACAGAACTGCTGAATTGCTCACCTGAACATTCTTATATTGGGAAGCAGGTTTCATCTGCACTCTTTCTCCCTTCAGGAACTAAATGTATAAAACAAAGAGTGCTATAACTGTCATTTATTCTCAATACAACCTACTACTTAAGTCTGCCAATCACGATAGGCAGGCGTAGACCATCGGAGCCAATCAGATCCCGAATCATGTAATCGGCGCCAAGCGGAGTTTTAGGTCTGAGTGGTTGACGGAGGAGTACGAAATTTTTGTGAAAATGTAGAGAAAAATATAACCTCTCTCAAAACTTGCGTAGAAATAAGTGGTATGAAATACGGAAAGGGTAGGGGTGGGGCTCCTAAGAGAAGTGAAAAGTAACATAGCAGACAGTAGGAATGGGGTTGCGGACACGGGTGTGTAGCAACTTGATTCACTTCCTTTGCCACGAAAACTGGCTAGAAAGGCGACAAACTTCAATTTCTCTTTGCACTTTTAGGTAGTAGGAGTTTAAGCTGATGGACACAAGCCACTTTAATTGACATGTTCCATTCACAAGTGCATGGCCCAGGTTGCTAACAAGTAACATGCTACAGCAACAAAAATGAGCCAACAATTTTGGGAGTTGTTGCGACCGTTTGCACGTAGCTTAACAGTTACCTTTTCAGCTTGCAGGGCTTCTTGGAATTCTGGAAACAGGTTTTCATATTCGGAGGGGTCTGCCAGTGAGTCTGCTGCCTTTTTGTTGACTTTTCCTAAATCTTCCTTCCACAGCTTCACAATTCTAGCGCCGAAAACAAGTGCAAGAATACGGAAAGTTTCATTAATTCATAAGTTAGTGCATTTTAGCATTCAATTACACATGTTATAAAACGGACTTATTTGTCATTGTAAGTTCTTCATTTTTGGTTGAAAGATGAGCTGAAACTATAACTTAGTACTCAAAGCTTCGGTTGATTCCAATGTGCTTTACAGTTAAAAGAAAAAAAAACAACAACGCCGACAAATACATGACATAATTGCTATAAATTAAGCCTAATTTAAATCAAGGCGCAGCAAATACTGCGTGCAGTCGAGTTTGCTTTTGTAAGTGAGAACTTCGATTCACTTGACCAAAAACCGACCAGCCTTGTATTCTCTTCGAATAGAGTCCTTTAATATCTTTCGCTTAGATTTCCAAGTATGACAAAATGACCGTGAATACTTTGCTTTCTTTAACGACAAAAGCTGGCTCTTACACACAGAAATTAGCTAGGAATTTTAGTGATGGAATCAGGCGACTTAAACCCTTAAGGATCCTTTAGGTGCCAAGAGTGACCAACATCAATTTTCTCCTGACAACATCAGCAGATCATCAAGAGTAAAGGTTATGAGAATTACTAAATTGATTACCAAAGGGAGAATGCTTTGATCTTAAGCCAAATTCTCTCAACTATTCTAAAAGGAAATGCATAGAGATCAGTATGGAGAATTTGTAGGTGGATCTTGGGGACATCAAAGCAGCGTCCGATGACTACGAGGCGTGACATTCTCTAGCCTGCGTAGCAAGCATTTCTGTGCGGTTTAGGAGCAAAGAACGAGAAACGGGAGTCAAAGACCGCGCGACAAATGGCGCAAGTAAAAGAACGGGGTTCATTTTTTGGCTTTCGTTTTATTTCTCGCGCGGTCAAAACCGAAAATCCCGTTCCTCGGTCTTTCTTAGCTCCGAAACCTAACGGAAACGCTTGCTAAACAGGCTAGACATTCTCTTTCATCCTGTGTCATCAATAACCTGGAAGGGGACATCAAAGAACCCATACTTTTGTTCAAAAAGGGCGGGGGACGTAGATCCCGGTGGTGTGGTCTATCTCTCATGGGGGGGGGGGGGGGGGGGGAGAGGGGTGAGATGTTACAGGCCCGCAGTAATTGGTGTCATGCGCAGTTGCAGTGACCCTGTCAAAATTGGTGAACTCACGTAAATAAGACGATCGAGAAGATTGACAATAAACTGATCAAGTAAGTGTGTTTAAGAACAACTTACTTTGACACGTGGCTTGGCAAATGTGTACGGGCCATGAAGGCTGCTTCAGGGTAGCGGCCTGTGCTACAAAGCAACTCGATTCCTTCTTCCAACCTGACAGAAAGACAACATATTAATTATTCCACTCCAAAATTAAGCTGCAGATGCTAAGTATTCTAAGGGCGCTTTCCATTTGTCAGAACTAGCCGGCCGGACCATGGCCGGACCAGTCTGTTTGAAAATGAAATAGGCTTTTTCCAAAAGTCTTTTTTTCCTAAAACACTATTTCACTTGTGTATACTTTTTTAGGGTTTGACTGATCTGACTGGAGAGGTTTGATTAAAAAGGAATTATCATTACGACAAGAATGGTCTCGCCGGTCAGTTCCAACAAATGGAAAGTGCCCTAACAAACCAAAATGCCGCAAAACCTTAAAGAAGAAATGCCGGGGAGAAGACATCACTGTTTATAAACACTGGTTTTGTTATTCAAATTTGTATAATGAGTGAAACAAAATAATCTTTTGTCACAAGGACCAATGTTGACAATTACCAGTGAGCTTACGCAACGAGACGGCAGAAAGACGACGATGGCAAATCGTTTGTGTGTGACAAACGTGGTAGGGCTATTTCTTGTCAGTTTTGTAGTGAACTTCAATCAACAAAACTGTGCCTGGTCTTTTATAAAAAGATCTATTTAAAGGAAGAAAGAAAGAAAGTATTTTCAAAGAGAATCATTGTCTCGCGTGTCAAACAAGGCTTCCTCTGCCGTCCTTTTGAGTACGTTCACTAATAGAGAGATTAGGGACCTTAAGCAGCCAGGACGAGTTTGTGGACGACGACGAGAGAAGACGAGTGAGGTCGGGGTCGAGAACGTCGTCCAAAGCGGGAGAAACAAATGTTTAAGCAAGCTCCCGTCTCGGCTCGTCGCCGAAGTAGGTTGACTGCACTGAATGGCTTCGTTTAAAGAAATACGAGAGTTACTTCTTTAGTTTAGCCATGAGAACAACACAATTAACGAGGAAGAACTTTTCCTACTCTCCGAAGGATTTAAATCAGTAAACCGTTTATCAATGAAAAGGTTTGAATCGAATCAATCGAGAATCAAACAGTACAGAACTGGTTTTGTTGTCCTATACATTTTAAAGGACTTAATTGCCGGAGGCAAGATTTCCGTACAGTCCCATTCATTTATCTACTACGGATATACGACTCTGTTCACGTTGATCAAGTTTACCGGAAACAGTATATACGAAATATAGTGAAAATCTTGCTTTCGAGAGGCAGACATGTACATCTCAAAACACATAAACAAAAAAAACAGTGTGGATGAAAATGCTTCGAGAGATTTTCCTTGGAATTTTTAACCGGTCTCTTTCATGCAAGGGTCCCAAATATCAACGCCTTTTCCTTTTCGAGTTAAATAGTGCTTCTGGAAACGGATTACAGTTCAGAAGCATTTAAGGAGAACATAAGCATTTTACTTTTACTCAAAGGTTCTTTCCCGCCGAAGCCATTTGAAAACCACGGCTCACGGTTTACCGAAAATCTCTCGAAATCTTTCCTCCAACGGCCCAACCTTCGGCAAAAAGTACAAAAAAGGTTTCTTTTTTCCAAAGATTGGTATTAAACAAGGCAAAATGGGCACAGAAACGTCAAAGATTGCTTTGAATGCTCACGTTCACCTGAGGACGGCAAATCAACAGATGTCACGTCCTGAACGCCATGTGGACGACATCACTGACATGCGCAGAAGTTGCAGGCTTCGTGAGAACACTTCCGGTCGTCATCCACTCGACTCGTCGTCTAGGTTGCTTAGGTCCCTATTAAGAGTCCCGTTGACGACGAACGGCAAAAGTAAATTTGTACCACATGACGAAATATTCCGTTTTCCTGTCGTTTACTGTTAATTACTTCTACCCCAAAAATTAGTAGCTTTACGTTAGTTTTATATTTTGGGAAATTCTCAACTTGAATCTGACGGTTGCCGCTTGCCGTAAACGTCACTCTAAATCTCTCTGCTATCAACAGGTGACGTCAGCGTGAGCGTCGCTATAACTTACCTTCCAAGGAGGAAATATGCAAGGAAAGCCACGTTGTTCTTTCCCTTCTGAGCAGACGTCTCGGCGAGTCGTAGAATCATATCCGCATCACCTGCAGATGTTGCCAGGAGCAGCAAGCCGCCGAAATCCTGGGCGTTAATCAAGCACTCCTGCGCCAATTGGAATTTGCACTTGGAGATGGCCAGCTCTGCAAGCTGCTTCCATTTATGTTCACTCTAAAGCAGAAGGGAAGACAGGAAACGCGGAAAATGGAATGTTAAAGAACCGCTCAAAAGTAAATTGAAAGTGTCGACTTCATCCTCGAAAGTTACGACTCGAACGAGTCGAATTTCAGCACGCGAGAATCGAGTCTCGAGTTTTGGGTTTCATGTTTCGAGAAACCAGCATTAATTTTTTTAATATTCACACCCAGAATTTAAAGAAAACGACTATTTTCTCGAGAAAGATAACAACAACCATTCGAACATTTTTTTGCAGTATTAAAGCAAGCCACAATTCGTGACTTTAGAACTTGGGTCCGTGGACGTCCTTTTCCCTCTCCCTCGAAATTGGCCAATTCCACCGAAAAACCATAACAACACAACATTGGAAGAGAAGGAAGGGAGGTACCAGAGCAGTGTGACCCAAGTTGAGTGTCCTTGATTGCCGGTCAGATATATTGCCAAGTGGTATCTTCTAAAACTACACATGGACGCTTACCTCCGACTGACTAGCAATCTCATAAGCGATCTTCAGTTCAGACAGTTGAATTGCCAGGTCAAATCTAACAGAAAACAAAAATAAGTAACCAACAACTCCTCTTAGAGGGTGTACCTTTGGGAGAAAAATACCAAAAAAAGTTAAAAACCGGGCAGCAAGACGCCTGTAACTAAGATTAACACCAAAGCAACATGTGAAAAACAATGTAGCAAGAAAGCGTTCCCGCGAAATGAACGAGAGCGCAGTAGCAGCCAAACAAAACGAAGTTAATTTAGTTGAGCGTTCGATACACCCACACTAGTCCTCCTAAGTTCGAAAACCCATGCAAATCTACGCGGTTACAGCATGAGCGATATCGTCATTTTTTTTTTTCTAAGAACAAACTAATAAATGCTAACTAAAACTAGACTCGTGTGAAACATAACCTTCAAAAGGAGGTGTGTGTAAGTGTATCAAAATTTAATGATCTTTGTTTACCTGTGTTCTGGGTCACACGAGACGACAAGGGCCTGCTGCTTGAAGCCTTGTTTCTCTAAAAAGTGAGCTACACGGTTCCTTTGCTCTCGAGGAATAGTGGGCAGCACCTGTAATGGCAGCATCCATAACAAAGTCAAGCTCCGTTTAAACAAAACCACACGTTAAGTACACTCAAAACTGGAAGGACTCGACTCGATCATCGAAATTCGAAATACAGTCAAACTCTGTCAACAGGGACACTGAGCGGGGGAGGGGGGGGGGAGGGCATAGAAAGTGTCCGTATCAACCGGGTGTCTGTATTAACCGGGTTGAATTTAGAGAGAAAATGTAAGGAAGAGCCCTCCCCCGGGGACAAAATAGACTGTTCGTAATCACGAGGTGTTCGTTAAGCGGGGTTCGACTGTGGGCGTACACCATGTTCTTTGACTCGAATATTTCGAGTTTCTGGTCATATTAGAGCTTCCAGCCATTGTGGGCCTTGTGTTTCGGGTCGCGTCTTGAGCTTTGAGCAAAACGCTTTCTAGCTTTAAGGCTGAGCCGAATGCAGTTTGCAGTAAAAAGGGTGTCGCCGACATGTAAAACTGCACAAGAATGAACATATACCTGTTTAGCGGTTTCAAAGTCTTGTCTCATTACAGCGGTCTGATATTCCAACACCGACAACAGCAGGGAGTATCCAACCACATTCATGTCCTTGTCGCTTAAATAGAGCTTGTTGTCTTTGGGAATATAACCCAGAATGTACATTGTCCTAAGATCAAAATATAATTATATCATAATAAAATAAAATATAAGAATGAATAAAACAAAAATAACATAAAAAATGACCAATTTCAGCTGTTCAAAGAAGGGATACTATCATCAATGAAACATTCTAGGTAGAATTTCGTTAGTCCGTTCTTACGGCAACTTAGTTAGGATCGCTTGAAGAAATTCATTAGGCCAATAAGTTTAAATATCTATTCAGATGTTCTTAAAGCATAGCCTGAAAGAAAAATCCTAATGATGCTGACAGTTCGATGGCTGACAGCCATCTTTATCAAAACTAAAAATGATAAAGATGGCTGTCAGTCATCGAAACTGTCAGCATCATGAGGATTTGAATAGCAGATAGTTCGGATCGGCTCGCGAATCTGTAGCTCATGCTTTCAGGACAAGTCAAGCGACTCTAACATAGAATGGATTATTCTCAGCTGCATAACCTAGTTATAACTTTCTTTAAAGTGCTGAAACCTAACGCAAAGCAGCTTCTACCTACCACAATTCCATACAATTCTTAATTAACTATCAGGCGCGGCAATTTCCGAAGGAACTGGCAAATACGCCTGTAGCAGCTTTGATTCACTTTCTTCACCATCAAAACAAGGTTAGAAAGGCGACAAGCTTCCTTTTCTCTCTGCACTGTTTTCACGTGTAAATAGGAGTTTATAGCGATGGAATCATGCCATTTTAATAGACTTGATCCATTCACAAGTGCAGCACGCGAGACTGAGCACACGGGAAGAATAAATAGAGACCTTAAGATCGAGAGTTGGCCATCTTACTGCAAACGGCAAACCGCGAACTGCGGTTTGCGGTTGGCGTTTTCACGTTACCCTTCTACCCATATTTCGGAATTAAAATTCGCGGGTGGTAACTCGCAGCTGCATGCTTGTTTTAATTCATTCGATCACTTCTGGTAGAGCTGAGAAATCGACTTCAAAATTTCGTTTCTATGAAAAGTAGTTCAATAATTAATTTGCAAAAGAGTTCTATAAAGTAGCAGAGCGTTTAAGATTCACGTTTACCGCAGACGGCAAACGCCAGACTGAAGTTGAGAATTTGTCAGAATAGAAAATAAGCAGATAAAAACCGTCCCGAACGATTGCTGTGGCTAAAATTGGAATAAAACCACTTATTTCTGTGAAGAAGCAATAAAGAGTAAACGGAAAATAAGGGGAAAACTTGGTCACGTGGTACAAATTCAAGTTTGCCGTTTGGCGTGAACGTGAATCTTAATCTCTCTTGTATTTTTTCTCAAACGTAGAATTGTGTTGTTTTATAGTGAAAAATAATAGTGCAAAAAAGAGCGTGGTCTAGCAGTACAAGCGTGAACCTCAAACCGCAAACCTGACTGCAAGGCACTGGTCAAATGACTTCCTGACGTTCATGGTTCGCACGAAATGCCGAAAAACAATGATCTCAGGTCTCTAATTTACAGCACAAACCAACAAAATAAGAGGCTGTATATCGAAACTGAAACTAACTCTAGATGGGCTGCTACTTAAGTCGTATCTACGGTACGACTCCCGACCAGGAGAAAATCGACTTGCAAATAAAGCTGGAAGCTGTAGGTAAATTCGGTTAAGGAGAGGGATCTTAAAAGAAAAACAACTTTACTCAGGTGCAATTCTACTCGATTATCACCATACTTAGCTATGTAGTAAACTTCACTATACCTGCTAAATAAGGAAAAGCTACAAATGTGCAATCAAGATGACGAATTAACGCACAAACCTGTCCAAATGGGCGATAGTGACAATTTCTCCGCCGACATAGTAATTCAGTCGATTCACAGCATTGGTGTAGATGAAACAATCTCCAACCCAGATGCCAGTCTTCACACAATCTTCTATTTCGCCACAAACCTATTCACGATTAAAACGTGCAGCAGCTGTTATCGAAAACTGCATGTTCTACATCATTTCGGAAAACTCTAATTGCACACGAAGGAACATCAGAACCCGCACCATTTTGGCGGGAAAACGTGATAGCTGTCGTCATTCTACTTCGGGTTTAGCGAGAATGTCGTAGTGACAGAAGCAAGTTATGAAATATTGCAAGTTTTATCAATTTGCGATCGGGAGAGGGCTTACCTTTCTTCAATAAAGAAAACAGTGCTTTCTTTTCTGGTGTAAAAAAAGTGCAACAACGCTTTCCGGGATGTCTTGCTTCATTTTCTTTTTTTTTTTGGAGAACACGCGAGAAAACGTTTAGTTAAACCTCGTAGTCGTAGCCGTTCTCGTCATCTAATTAAATGGTCCCAACAGTCAACTGTATACTATTCTGCAGGTTTACACCATTTGAGAAAAGTATTGATAACAAATTAAAACGTTACATCAAAAGCATCTTCAATGCCATCTTCTGTCATCACTTCTGGTGTTTCTTGTGCTCTGGCAACGTTCTCAGCTCTGTACTTAAGAATGAAGAATGACTCCTCTGTTGCTATGCAACAAAGTTCGCCACTGTCGGACCAATAAATCTGCCAATGAAAAAAGGTACATGTCAATATACATATGAATAACACACTTGAATGAGACTTTCTTTTATGACACAATCATACACATACAGTCAACTCTCGCTAAATTTCGGGCAAAAATAAATTATAGACATTTGGCTAAAATAAATTCCCACTATTACGGACTCTCGCTAATGAGGACACCACCTCAAGGGCCCGACAGCGCCCGCCAATAATTGTTTTATCATTCGATCACCGAGTTAGTTTTTCAAGGAATATCTTCGGGAAGCGAAGCGATCTGTCATTTTCACGCAAGAGCGATCGCAAGAAGGAGAAAAGCGTGGTTTCATTTACACATGAGCACACCATTATTTGCAGGCAGTTATTTGCAGGTCACGTGGTGGGCTCTCGGCCAATGAAAAGGAAGAAGCATTTGCATCGAATGATAAAGGGAGTTGACTGTAGTACGTCAGACACCTTTAGATTCTAAAACGATAACGAGTACGGCGGGAAAACGTGGTAGCCGTCGTCATTCTACTACAAGTTTTCGCCCAAATGTCGTGGTGGCGAAAACAAGATATCAAATGTTAGAAGTTTTATCATTTTGCGATCGGGAGAGCGCGTAACCTCCTTCACTGAAGATAACAAAGCTAACTTTTCTAGTGAAAAATGGTTAAATGAAGCTTTCCGGCAAGTCTATATTTTGAGAAGACGCGAAAAAACTTCAAGTGAAATATCGTACTCGTACACTGTAGTCGTTCTCGCCCACGAATCTAAAGGTCTCTATTGTACACCGTTAAACCCTTATAAACGGCTGGTGTTATATCTGATGGGAGCAATAACCAGAAAAGTAAATGCGCTTGGAAACAAGCAAAAGCAGAGCTGTTCGAAATAAGTTTTACATCAGTTTACTGCTTTTTATTCAGCTTAAATCCATTTCAAAGCAAGCTAGAGAGGGGCTTATAACCGGATGAATGTTTTTGTGTACAAGTAGATGGACCTATGCCAGAGGGAGGGGGGTTAAAGTGGAAGTTTACGGTAAATATGCTAGAACTGTTTTTGGTTAAAATCTTGTTTGCTCTTTCCACAGAATAAAACCTTTAACTCCCACTAGCCTGTGTTGTACAATGTACATGTAGCAGTCTCATTCGAAGCTGTTTTTGTCTCGTCGCACAAAGAAGCGTTGTGTGACGAGAGAAAAACGGCTGCGAGGGAGGCGTGTTGTAGTTCCAGTTACAGGTAACAACGTTCACTTACACTCTTTGGCTGAATTTCTATCCTACGCACAAGATCTGTGCTCTCCCAGTCAAAGAAGCCAAGGCCACTGACAGACTTCACTCCAAGAAGATGACCGCCATATATATCTAATGGAGGTTAATAATAAAAATAAATGAATAAATAAATGAACAGATTAATTTATTTAAAAAAAATAAAAAATTAGTAGGTTGAGTTTGATCGTCCGGGTTAACGTAGTCCTGAATTGGACTGTTGTCGTTGACAGTGACTGACGTTTCGACAACCTGTGCGGTAGTCATCTTCAGAGTCAAAGTGAGTTGTATCACGTCAGTAGATGGTATTATATACTCTGGTTATAGATCTGATTGGTCAATAAAGTCAAGATGTTATTGGTCGTCTGTCAGTGAAGCCGCGATGTCATTGGCTATGAAGACTCGTAATCAGTAATTGGCGACGAAAACTGGGTCAGGAATATCTCTTCCCGTCCCTTAGACGAGACCGAAACACAAGTACTTTCTTACGGACTTAAACACTCAGTGACGCCGAAACAAATACCTACGGAGGCTATTGTATCTAGCGTTGAGGCCGTTCTGTCTCGCCAACACGAGCTATCAGAATCGACCAAGGATAACATCAGAAGTAGAGTGACCTCTACCTTACAATCAGCCTCATTACCAAACAGTAACTTGACTACTGACGAACAGAGAGCTCTTAAACGACTGAAAACAGACCAGAACATAGTCATACTGCCCGCAGACAAAGGACGAGTGACTGTTGTTATGGACAAGACAAGCTACAACGACAAAATGGACTCGCTTGTTAACGACAAACAGACCTACGAAGTACTCAAACGAGACCCGACACCCGCACTGCAACGCAAACTTAACAACAAACTGCTTACACTGAAGAAAACCGACAAGATCGACTTTCGACGCTACAACAGACTGAGGTGTAGTGTTCCGCAGCCACCCAAGCTGTATGGACTACCAAAACTACATAAACCGAACATACCTATGCGGCCCATAGTTTCTTTCTGTGGGTCCCCGACCTACCAACTGTCTAAATACTTAACTAACGTACTGAAACCACTGACGGAGGAATCTAGACATAAACTACAGTCTACTGAGAACTTTATTGACGCCATTAAGACGATACAGATACCGGACGACCACAAACTAGTGTCCTTTGACGTGAAATCACTGTTCACCAGTATTCCACTTCAATTGGCTCTAGACTGTACTGAGAACGCTATTAAGAACTCTACTGCTGTACTACCACTACCTACAGACGACATCATGGACCTACTAAACCTCTGTTTAACTTCGACGTATTTTCAGTACAACGGGAAACACTACAAACAGTTACACGGTACAGCTATGGGCTCTCCAGTTTCTGTTGTTGTAGCAGAAATTGTCATGCAAAACATCGAGGAACAAGCCCTAGCTACCTACACGCGAACTATACCCATCTGGTTACGTTACGTTGACGACACATTCACCGCCGTACACAAAGACGGAATCGACGATTTCCACGAACACCTTAACAGACAGAACGCGGACATACAGTTCACCAAGGAGATCGAAGAAAATGGTAAGATACCTTTCCTAGACTGCTTGGTCACTCGCAACAACAACAAACTACAAACGACTGTTTACAGAAAACCGACACATACCGACCGATTACTAGACCAGTCTTCGTACAACCCGACCTCTCACAAGGCTACTACTATCCGGACTTTGACGAGGCGAGCGCAACTAGTTTGCGATTCACCTAACAGCCTACAAGACGAGACTGATTATCTTTACAACGTTTTTAGTAAGAACAATTACAACACGGACTTTGTTAGACGGAACACCCACAGCAACACTGACACTCAGACGAACGTCAACTCTGGCCCTGTTACGACAGCTACTGTACCGTACATCAGAGGTACCTCTGAAACTATTGCACGTATATTACAACCTTACAATATACGTGTTGCACACAAACCCATAACCACTTTACGACGCCTGCTTACTAATGTCAAGGACAAAGACAAACCGGAGGACAGACAGGGAGCAGTATACAAGATCAAATGCTGCGACTGCCAGGCTTCTTACATTGGTGAGACCGGCAGAAACCTTAGCACGCGACTGACCGAACACAAACGAGCAACGAGGAATGGTGACGTCAACAATCACATTGCTGAGCATCATTTACAGACGAAACATCAAATTGACTGGGACTCTGCGACATGTATAACGTATTCTACAGACTACCATCAACGTCTTACTTTGGAAAGCTGGTTCACTAACTTAGAACAGACGCCACTGAATCGTAGCCAACAGTTACCAGCGCCGTACAAACGACTTATTGACGGGATGAAGCGAAACTAACTACGAGAGATCGACTGGAGAACTGACAATTTGACTAACAATAGACGACTGCTTAACTGTGACAATAGACGGATCTAAACGCGCCAATTACTGATTACGAGTCTTCATAGCCAATGACATCGCGGCTTCACTGACAGACGACCAATAACATCTTGACTTTATTGACCAATCAGATCTATAACCAGAGTATATAATACCATCTACTGACGTGATACAACTCACTTTGACTCTGAAGATGACTACCGCACAGGTTGTCGAAACGTCAGTCACTGTCAACGACAACAGTCCAATTCAGGACTACGTTAACCCGGACGATCAAACTCAACCTACTTTTGAAATGACTCCTGGGTTCAAACCTTTCACAATAAAAAATTAATTGGCCAGTCAAGCTACAAAATTAGTGTAACAGTGGGTCATGTTTTCAACTCACTTTCTGCTCCATATTCAGGTTTGAATGATTTCCTTTCTTTAAAATTCTTAAAGATCTTGATCTTATTTCCATCTCTTATAGCATATCTGGAATTGAAAAGACTTAGTGTCACAGTGTTGCATGTATTGATGCTTGGTAGACCAAATTAAAAACAAAATTCTTTAGAACAATAATACGTCAATTTACTGCACAATGCACATATCAAAAAGCACATACTCAGATGAATCAGATGCCCAGACAAACTCTTGAGCAGATCCAAAGCTCTTGTTCCTCAGTGCCATAGCTGTGTAAATGATGTACTCTCCATCTCCACAGACGACCACAAACCTATGACACAGTGTGACAAAAAAAAAAACATTATAAAAAATATAATAAAATAAATAACACTACTACTACTACTACTACTACTACTAATAATAATAATATAATAAATAAAACAATCACACTGGTGTGTACATTATTTGTACAAGTTCAATAAATAGAACAAGAAAACTAATTCTCTGCACAACAAGAGGAAAACGAAAAAAATAAATAAAAATGCAACAGTACAATGGACATACCTTCCATTTGGATTATGAGACAGAGTCTGCGGAAACATCTCACATGGGCCCATGTCCTTGATTGCCAAAGGCAGCCGTTCACCATCTTTTGCATCATGGTCTTGATCAGCAGAAAGATAGCAAGTTAGAAATACATGTACACTATAATTTCTAGCATATACAAGGTATATAATAAATTTTTAGTCTGAAATTGCATCATGGGATCAATTTAGGCGTTCTGGGAAACTGCCCACCCACCCCTCCCCTAAGCATCATTTTGCCCCAATTGAAAAGTAAGTGTTAATGTTAGCTTAGGGGAGGGGTAGGTAGGCAGTTTCCAAGAAACCTAAATGGATCTGCATCATGCCTGGCTCCCGAGTTTACTGGCAGATCTTCCACGAGAAAATGGTTTCAACAAAATAATTTTGTTGCAAAGATGCATAGTACAAATGTAGCTCCCATGGCTCCATGATTTAGGAGACAAGTAACAGGTGAGTGATCCTGTTGTTTTTGATTTTTGATTTTGTCAATTTTTCCATGGCTAGTTTCCTTTTACTCTTACCGCTGGCTATTCAACTGAGGTTTGCGAGGTTTAGTGATACAAGTATACACATTTCAGGATTTTCACTATTACTTTTGTTTTAAGGAGGAAGGGTGCCCAGGGTTGAGCAGGCAGTGAAAGTTGGAAAGTTTGTTTGAGAGCTGGCTTCTTCTCTAATCCACTTGAAGGTGTGTGCTGTGCTCAGACTACACAGAGACTGATTACCCAGCTCATACACCTGTAGCTTCTAATACAGTTTAAGACTGCTGTCATTTACATTTTGTACATTTCATGTATCTCCGATGAAGAAACCAAACAAAAAAAAAGGTGCCCCTTAGGACCTCTAATCCCATGTCAAATCATATGCACCTCACAAGAAAACAAGGGGAAACTTGGAAAGGGAAAACATAGTTCATCAAAAGCAGAAGGTTCATTAGGCATTGGAGATCAGAATATTCTCCATTTATTACGCTAAATTCTCTGGCTAACACTGGGTGGCCTACACGTGTATGACTATTTTTTTATTCAGACGTGGAGCCTCTTTTGAAATATTCCCCTGAAACATAACATCTTTCCCCTGCTACTAGAATTCTTAATGAAAACTCTGCAAAAGTCACTTAACGCTTGTGCCAGGCACCCCTTTAAATAACTGTTGGTACTGAACACTTAGCATTAGACTCACCAGCAATGTTTTTAAGGTTAGCCTGCTGGATTTCACTGTGCTTGGCAAATATAATTTTACCATTCGCATCCATGGACATGGCCGGTTCCTCTCGACCAAGCTAGATAAACATTAAAACATTCAGCTCTTGCTGCATATCTGTTACTCTTTTACTACATGTACATGTCTCTACAAGTAAAAGCACACATCTGCAAGTACAATAGACATGTACATGTACAGTGTATCTAGGGAGTAATGACTACATGTACTTGATGCAAGCACTTGCAAAGTGAGGATGCCATGCAAGATGCCCACTATGACGTGATAATGATTATCCCACTTGTGCAGTGTTTGATACAATGCAACAAGACTGTATACTTGTTACGACCAATTTCATTTCTAACATAACTTAACCTAACATGAAATGATGAGTAACTCTATTATTTTTTATTAAAGTGAAGTTTAAAAGGAGACTCCAGATGCTATGCATATGGAAGCAAGTGAAAGAAAATAATCCATTTTATTTCCTCTCTCTTTCACATAACACGTCAGTGGCGGATCCAGACAGTAGTGTAGCAGCTGATCCTAAGGTCTCTCCTAATTGGTCACTGAAAACAGTGACATGTCATTCTTCCCATTGTTTTAGTATTGTTTGGGGTTAGGGTTGCGCACCATTGGTGACTTCTCTTAGGATCAGCTGCTACATCACCCGATCCAGACCTTCAGATAAGGGGAGGGGAGCAGGCCTGGTCATCCTTACCCTGAGATGGGGGGGGGGGGGGTGGTCTCAAATTCAGGCCTCAGTTTGGTCTAAAAATGGGGGAGCCTCCACTGGATACACCATTGCACTTTACACAAAGAGACCGAACCAATTGGACACTGATTGTGTTTGTTAAATGATAGTGGAGCTCTTGCGAGCGAAGCATGCGCAGCGGAGCACCATGGGTAAGAAAATGTGGTAAACTACCCATCCCAGAAAATTTGGTAATCACGTGACGTAACACCGACTAACTGACCACCCAAGAGTCCGTCCGTACCACATGCATACATTTGGTGTACCAATGTAAAATAATTCAATCAACAGGTATGGTAACCGAAATGCAACTCAAGATTTTATTTGAAAAGAAATCGCATGGTCGCCCGGACTTAAAGAAACAAAAAACACAACAACACAGTCGTGTCTTTTTCGACGTTATTTTTTAGTGTTTACACTCGCGTGGATAACAGAGAAAGAGCTAGAGCGAGTAATTGAAAACAAAAGAGACAAGTTTTGTAGGAAGAAAAACATGAAAATTCAAAGTAGCGGTGAGACAATGACAAGTGCTAGTGGTCAGCAAGGAGTGGCCAGCAAGGTGAAAATGAGGGGCAGTGAAAAATAAAAGCCAACATGAACACAGGAGACAAAATATTGCATAAGCACATATGACAATTCCTCCATAAAAGTAATGTGTAACTAGGAAGTTTGACGATTTAGTCCTACAAAACAGTGTTGTAGTTGTGCAAAACAACAGCAAAGAAAGACAAAAGGCATGCTGCATGTGCAAATTTGTTTTTTTGCTAATTAGAAAAAAGTGTGCTGCATGTGCAATTTGTTTTTTGCTAATTAGATTTATTGATCTTGATGCCATTTTCATTGCTGTCCCCATTTAGCATTACACAATTTAATTATTTTTGATTATAAGTATATTACACAGAGCTTTGCTTTTAGCCCATGGCTAAATCTATATATTAGTTTTTATACTACATGTACTATTTTTAGAGCCAACTACATTGTACCTCAGTCTATATCTAAGATGGAAGCCTCACTAAAACACACTGTTCATTAACATTCATTAATGTTTTAGCAATTTTCTTTTACTCTGGACATAAAACAGACATCTCTCTAAGATGGGCAACCATTGATGATTACAGTTTGTCCAGCTAAGAGGGAGTTTGCCATAAATATGTGTGTAACTAAAATTAATAACAACAACAACAACTTAAGCCAACAAACCTTAATAAGAATGCTGCCTTCATCATATCCAAGAGCAACATTATTTGAACCTTTAAACATAGCCATACTCCACACTCTCTC
Source organism: Porites divaricata (assembly GCA_038088405.1). Taxonomy (NCBI): domain Eukaryota; kingdom Metazoa; phylum Cnidaria; class Anthozoa; order Scleractinia; family Poritidae; genus Porites; species Porites divaricata. Next base: position 11,504,424 of record JBBMOI010000008.1, on the reverse strand, counting down.
AAGTCCATAGTTAAGGGTGCTCTCCAGACGATACGTATTAGCTTGCCAAATGCGAACAGTGCCTACAATGCACACAAAATCCTTCAGTTACAATAGCAGTTTATGCAATTATGTGGCATGTACGGTACAAATAATTTCCATTGCAGGTATTACAAAAATTATTGGTAATGCCTCAGCCAACTCAAAGTCAAAAGCAACATTTCGTAGACTGCTGTAAAGGAGACCTTCTAAACAAGAAAGGTCATCAAAAATTAATAATAATGTTGCTGTGGCGGACCACTGTACATTCTAGAGGTGATAACATCCCGTGTACATGTCCTTGCAAAGAAAACAGCAGGGAAAAAATAAAGCTTTGCCTTTAATTAATGTGTCATTGCTAAAAAGAAAAAAAATCCTGTCACATACCATCTTCTGAACCAGTCAAGATAATAGGAAGTTCTGGGTGAAACCCAACACAGGAAATATTCTGAGCATGTCCTTCAAGAGTTTGCACACAGGTCTTGTTCTAAAATACAGTATTACAAGCAAAAAACAAAGGTTTTACAAAGTCAAATGTGTATTCGTAAGTAGCAAACTAATCTTGATCTACGCTCTACTTAAAAACATTCTTATTTTTAAATCTTAGAGTATAAGTACACTGTAGGTCTTTATTAATTAATCATAAAATTAATAAATAAATAAATATTAATAAACGAATAAAACAAAACAAGTCGAAAAGTTCCGCTTTCTAGTCACGGCAGCGCATTTCTTTGTTTTTCTAGTAACATGTACAATGTACACAACATGTTTACAAACATCTTCAAAAAGTAAGAAACAAACTAACTTGGTAATCCCATATTTTCACAAGTCTGTCATCAGCTCCAGATATAAGGTATGGCTTCTCTCCTCCATGAAAATAATCAACACAGTTTACTCCCTGGTAAATAATAAAAAAGAGGTTTAATAACTTGATGCCTACCACACATAGACAAGTATCACCAAGAAAAAAAGAATTCTGCGACGGCGAGAATTTCTACTTCTCTCCAGGCACTAAACTTCTCATTCCATGACAATACATCAGCTGCAGTACAAAATTAAAGTTCAGTTCTAACCTTTTCATGTCCCTCCAGGGTGAAGTTTGGAGTACTGGAACCAAGTTGCCACACCTGAAACAAAAGAAAGGCAATCTTGTGTGCATTCTTTTAATAGTTTTATACAGTACAGATTTAGCTAGAGCTAAAACTGAAGCACCAGGTTATGCATTTTGAATTTACTTCAGACAATGCACTTTAAATCACTGCTAAGAAATCCACAAGTCTATACTTTGCTTTAGAGAAGAACCATACATATAAACATAAACTTGAGCCTGCGATCAATTAGAGAACTAGTAACTGGTCAGAGGAAAACTTTAAAAAAATGTAACCTGAGACCGCATTATCGCCATGTGACTCTGGTCAGCAGATACCCTGTTTTGACAACTGTCAATTGACCATAATTTGGATGTTTATCATCAAGTTAAATAGAGACTACAGGCTCCCACGCTAGCTAGAAAGTTGGAAATTTCACATTGGTTTCCCTGTGGTACAAACTAATGGATAGATGTATGGTAACGTGATTAACAAATTTTCGTATGCATGGGGCGTGGAGCTCCACTATTACACATCTGCTATGTTTAAATTGTGTTCAATGCATTGCATCAGTTACTTAATCCCAATGAAAATAATAAAAAATTTGATTTCAAGCTGACAAGTAGTAAGTACAATAAAAATGTCACAAGAACAATGGTTTTACGAGCAAGTTTACATGTTGTTGAACAATATACAATTAAGTATGAAGGTATTGTAACATTCAACCCTTTCACCCCCGAACAAAATGATGGAGATGGGCCTGAATAGTAATGAAGTTACAACTGTCTATATACACCAAGTTTCCAAGTTCACATTAAAAATAATTTAATAATTCAAGTCCACAAGAAAATCAATCAACTAATATGCTTTCTAACATTTTAGATTACTGTCCTTGTACATTTGCAAGGGATGGTTAACATTGAGAATGAAAGAGGTGTTACACCCAAGTCTAGTGCTAACAGTCATGTACTTTTCCAGTCACCTGATGAAGCGATACTTTGTTTTGGGAATAATTTATACATATATAACATGTATTGCAATCATACCTTGATAGTTCTATCCAGGGAAGCACTAGCAAACTGGTTATTATCCTTTGGGTTAATGACAATCTGCATCACATAGTGGGTGTGTCCTTCAAAAATTTGACTGCATTGCCACTTCTTTTCCCAGTCCCACAGCTTAATCAACATGTCATCTGAATGGAAAAACAGCAAGAGCAACAAAAAATGAAATCAGTAATCAGACATTAATTTACAAAAAAATTTACAAAGTTTACAAAATTCCCATGACCATCATTATGAAAGTTGTGTTCAAGTACAGTGTACGAAGCCTTCACAACACCTCTCAACAAGGTTGAAGGGGTATCCACATGGTCACAACACTGGTTTGCAGAATGTGATGTGTCAGAATGACCAACCAACACTGGAGAACACACTGCCACCAGCTTCCTGTTAGTTATGTTGTAACCACACCATAATCTACAATGTACAAACCAATATCCCATCATGGACAGGGAATATAAGTACATTATTGCTCTTGAACACGGTCTTACAGTATGGCAACTGGACTCTACAAACGGTGTGTACAATGTATTCAGTCAAACCTACATATACCCGTATACTGCGGTCACCATGTACGTCACCGGACAACTTCCCAAAAATTTTCAATTGCCTTATTATTTTCTGCAAAGTTGGCCTGTATATAGCAGTCACCCTACAGTGTATAATTGAACAATTAGTTGCCGAAGGTGACGTGAATATTAGCGAATAGTTACCGAGACGAAGTTTTAGTATAATTACATTGATGATTATTCAAGAAAATAAAAGTATTGATCAATTTCTGACTCCGAAACATAAAAAAAATCTGGCTGCCATTTTGAAAACTGCTAGCCTTCAATGTTATAATCACCGCACGGTGATTACAGCGGGATAAAGCGAAGCTCCTAGCCAATCACAGCACTCTATTTTCGACAATCATCAATGTAATTATACTAATATGTAATAGTCAGCTTAGTATAACAATCATCACATTATTGTTTCATTGTTTACTCACCGCTGCTGGTAAGAATGTATGGCTGAGAAGGATGGACAGCAATTGATCGCAAGTAATCTGAATGAGCTTCAAAACCATGCACCTAAACACAACCACAATGTATAAAGACATCACATATACAATAAAATAATCTCTGTTCTGGTCTGTATGAATATTTTTGCAGGAAGGATAATATTAGGCAGGACAAACAAAATTAAATAAACAGTACCCTCTCAAGAGTGTTGTAATTAAATACCCTCAGCATCATGTCATCCTAAAAGTGAAAAAGGCAAAACATCAACATCAATTTTCTTAACATGCATTTGTGACAATAAAACAGTGATGACCAACATTCAGAGAACCTCCATCCCTCTTGATCTCCCTTCCTACCAAAATAAAATAGAAACTACTATATTACTATTATAATCATAATCATAACTATAACAAAATTGTCAAATCTGAGTGGCTATCAACTGCCCTGATTTCAGCCTTAATTGGACAGTTTAATAGGACAGTACGCGTCATGCCTAAGTAATTGGACAGTACGCACCATCACGCGCGCGCTTAAATGGCTTTTTTTTTCCACTGCTAGCAAAACAAAATTTCGAATTTCTTGTGTCTTGATTTAAAAAATAGCCTATTATATTACAAATTTTGTTAAAGTTATGATTAATAATTGGTAACAGAACTTCGTGTCGTCCAATTCGGTCTGTAATCATACTCGTGATTAAACAAATCGGACTCCCGCTACGCGGTCGTCCGATTTTGTTAATCACTCGTATGATTACAGACCGAACTGGACTCCACTCAGTCCTGTTACCATTACTAATCATATTAATATTGTAAGGGCATTACACAGCTACAATGTATATGTACAATGTCCGATACATGTATATCACAAAATACCATTTAACTGATAATGTATAAGAATTCTGTTGTGCTTTCACAGTCATTATAATTCATTCAAAATATTTTGCCATTTCTGATTGGCTAAAACCATTCGTAATTCATCATAACCAGCTATTGTCAACCAAATTTGGAAGAATTTTGCAATGTGTGAAAAATGATGTCAGTCATGCAGCAAAATTGTCAGATTATTGAATCATTAACTGAGAGGACCTGGGGACAAGTTTGAGTTGTTATGGCAGTGAGTACAAAACGGCGGAACATTTAACTTGTTTCATGAGGAAGAAAAAGGGGAACTATTCTCTAAACCATAGCAAGAAGACAACTTGATGGATAACATCTGCTATTTGGAGAATACTTGCCGACCTGGACAACCCTTTATCTTCTAAACTTCTTGATAAACATGCACTACTGAGATGAACTTAGTATTGATGGAGGTAACCACGTTTTAGGTTCTTTTCAAATTAGGAGTTATTTTGAATTATTAATGAATTTGGCTTTTGTACCATCTGAAGAATTATGAGATCTCGGTGGGTATTATCTGCCTTGGACTACGAACTCAGCAGATAACACCCTCCTCGATCTCCATAATTTTATTTCTCAGATGACACTCAGCCTTATTCAATACTTATTGTTAATTACTACACCGCGTACTTAATGATACTTACAGATCCTGTAACAATCCAGTTCTTCCTGGGGACAAATTTGGCAGTGCGTACTGAAATAAAACAAATAAAAAATAATCTAACCGGAAATACATGTAAGACAATTTAGTTTTAAGTTATTGAAAACCCAGTGATAAAAGAGCTCTCACAGTTTTATTGAGAAATTTTTTTCGCAGCTTTCTTCAACAAATTTTTATGAAGTACTGAAACAAAGGTAATTGCACTGTATACACAGGACAGCGAACAAACTGTCATACTGGATCAAGAATGTGTTCAAGAATTCACTAAGTTACCAAGCACCAGTTACCAAGCACCAACATTCAGTGCAATTGATAGTGTGATTTGCTTGAAATCATTGAAATCCAAAAGCAAAAGTCAAAGAAGAAGATGAACCAAAAAAAAAAAGTAAAAAGAAGAGACAATTTTATTTTGTTGCCTTATGATACTTGGTTTTAAGACACACCATACAACAGCAGATTTAGAGCAATCTAGCAAACTTTTGTTAAAAAATACTGCGATTTATATCCAGAAAATATGGTACAGTGTATGTGTAATGCTCATACTACTACTTTAAAATGACAAAAACTATCATTATACCTGGCAAATCAGTGACTTCAAAAGTCTTGACCAGTGCTTGGGATTCATAATTCCACACATGCACATTTCCATTATATAAACTTGCTAACATCCATTGCTCGGTGGGGTGGACATCCACACATTTCACACGATCTGAACGTGCTGAAAGCTTGCGCTGTTAAGAGTTGCAGTGTTCAACATCAAGGTATTGATGACTACTATACTTATATTTCACTACTACATACATTCATACATGTGTAAATACCTGTCTTTTCTCATGAAGTAATTTTTATCACATCTATTACAACATTTAATCCTGGGAAACAAAACATAGACAGGGGCATACAATTCCAAGGACTTTAGTCTAGATCTTGGATATTTGCAGTGTAACTTCACTTAATCAGAGGTTTTAGCAACCTAAAACTACACCAGTCGTTTAGCTCATGTCTAGTTTGCTAGTATGTTACATGTAACCTCGATATAACAAAGGGCCAAGGGACTGGCAAAATTAGTTCGCTATGAACGAGGTTTCGTTATCTCGAGGTTCTTTTCATATATTTTACTATTACTGGGGTCAATAAAATCGTTCGTTATACCGAGGTCTTCATTATATTAGGATTGCACACTAACTTAACGATAATGGTCCAAGTTTCGTTGTATCGAGGTTCCACCGTAATTTGAAATTGGTTCTGTCCGGATTCGCTGCTAATAACCGCATACTTAGCTTTAGCACATAAACGGTTACTATAAAACGATTAAATGACATACCTTCACGTCTAACCTCAACGGCTGGTTGTTCCAAGATGATGCAAAAGAAAAGAAAGAAGTGAATTTACTTAGCTATCCTACGACACGAGTTAGTGCGGCTGGTTTTGCTTACACTGCCGCCATATCTTAAGACTGGTAAAGAATAAACCAGAACTGCTTTATCCTTCCAAAAATAACATTTTAACAATATCATGTTTTCGAATATCAAGTAAGAGGAGTTATAAAGTATGAAGATTACCATTATGGTCCTAAAATTCCACGAAAATTCACAGAAACTAGCAAAAGATGACTGTCAAAATGGCAGACGTGGCAATGAACATGAACCTCGTCTTCATGCTATTTGGTGCAACCGCTGTGCGAACAGCTTGCATTCCCTGGAAAACCAAGGCGCGCAACTTGATTTGTATTCAAATTTGTGTAAGGTTGTATTATTTTCTCCTTCCTTTTCTTTCTGACAGCCCCTTAGCTTTCTTTCACGCCCAGGCCAGCATTATTATTGTATTTTTAAAACTTATTTATTGTGGAATCGTCTGAGCGGAGGTGAAAGACAGCGCGAGCATCGCACGTCACATGTTCGGATTGTTATTGTGACGCAATTTTTTCATCAGTTTGTTTGACAGAACGGTTTGTACAATGGTAAGTATGAATTATGTGGGGTTTTAAAATATTTTTCAGCATCTAATAATGAGAAAATTCATGTTCTAATTCTCCTTTTCTTTCAGGTCTAGTCTTCTTTAGTTGCCTCGACGACTGATCGGAATGAAAGCTTTACCTTGTACCGTGGGCCTGCAATATTTTTTGCCTTCTCCTACAGTCAGCGCTTCGTTTCAGGTTAGTAGACTGTTAAACAGCATAAATCATGCTCCATCCTGATCCTTTTGTTTCTTTCACTGTCGATTTCACTCAATGTGGTCTGATCAACAGGCATTAAGGATTAAGAATATAATATAATATTGAAAAGTGTGATTTTCTGGCGTAGTCGCGTTCTCCTTCCGTCGCCGTTATTTTCATCACCATGGGCAATAATTCCATTCCCACTTAGTCTAGCTTTGAGATAATAAAAATGAAGCTGCAAAATGGAAAATAACTTCACTTAAGCATCCATCTAGCAAGGAGTAAATATGATTTGCCGATAAGGAAAATATTGAACGTATTTAATACAATGTAATTAAACACCGATCATTTGAACTTTGACTTTAATATTGACACTTGACACCGATTTCGCTGGATTGTGGTGCCGGGGCGTGTAGTCAACGATTAATCGCACAACATCGGCTGGTGAGCACAACCTGTTATGTCAGAGTTTAACAACGAGTTCATGACAAAGTCAATTCGTTGATGTTGTTTTAAATTTTGCCTAGCCCAGTGTTCCGTTTTACTTCATAGATAGTAATTGTCGGCTTTCTCGCCTTTTTTTTAAAGATGGAAAGGGTCTGAATGGGGGGTCCACTTGTCGGTTAAAAAACTTCCTCACTTTGTCGGTAGTCGGTTAAAATTTTCGATCTTGGTTGTCGGTTAATCTCAGTTAATAAGTAAAAATGCATGTCTACTGAATAATATTTGTTATGCATTTCACTCAGTTTCAAGACTATGATCCCTATAAATCGTGTAAAACTTGTAAAAATGCATCATTTGATTAAACTTCATGATAGTTTATTTCACCTTTGTTTGCCAATATAGTAGCTATAAAATCACCAAAGCTTTTATTGCAAATGCGAACTTGGCTTCCCTGTTGATTACAGGGCATTAAAAGTAACGAAGAGAGGTTAATTGGACACAGAGGGAAATGCCCACTCTAGCCTTTAGTATACGTAAATTATTTTTGGTGAAAAACTGCAAGGGGTGACAGGATGCACATCTATACCGGCGTGAAACCGTGTGTTGACCTTTAATATTTTGTCTCTAACAATCATGTTCTTTGCCATGGTTTTCCTTTCTTGTTGGAAAGGATAGGTGGTTCTTTAAAAATTTGTCAAAGTAGCGGTTGGTTTTGTATGAGATTCCACTTTTCGAATAAAGCTTCTTTTATAGTAGACACTAAGGGTTGGCATTGTCTTTCTCGCTGCTGGTTACTTCCTAGAAAGGTAGAAAAAAATACAATATACTCTTCTTTCTGAAAAAAAAATATAGATAATGTCGGTCCATATCGGTAGTCGGTGAACATTTTTCCTGTCGGTAGTCCGTAACATTTTTTGCCCTTTGTCGCTAGTCGGTTAACCCCATTCACACCCTCTTGTCTTCCCCCAGCTTTTTGATGGAATATCGTATTCATTATCAACAGTCAAACTGTTGACGCTGAGAGCATCTGTGAAAAGTAAGGAAACTTCAAACCTCTACAATGTTGCCATGGAGTGTATGCCATTGTTATCCACGAGTGAAATTCGAATTTTGTCCAAAGATTTTTCCTCCGAGTGCGAGTGCGCACGTGCTAGCTATGAACCAGGAAAAAAAAATTCAAGAATTCCACAACGACAGATCCCCCTTCTCAGGCAGCCCTCTAATGACAAATGCCCCGTCCAAAGAACTAGGTCACTCGATAAACGTCCAGGAGAATTGAGGTTGTGACATGACGAATGTCGCACTTTTATGGGACAACTAGACCAAGCTTTCGCCAAGAAAGCTCTCTGAAACTTTGTCATTTCTTTATTTCGCTCTGTTACTATAAGGAATATTTCAGTCGTAATTCCGTCTCCATACTTGCTTGTATAAAATCCATTGACACCTTGGCAGTATGGCAGGGAAGCTTGTTTTTCTTACGATCCCTTTGAAACAACTCGTTGATTGTGTTTTGTTTGTTTTGTTTTGTTTTTATTTTCGCCTTTTTTAAAATGAAAGCATTTCAAGTGTGTAACGGAAATATTCAAATGGTATTGAGTTTACCGCGAACAAAAGATAAGAAACTGCCATCATTGATCACATTTTAAAAAATGTAACCAATAAAGAAATTTTCTTATCTTTCGGCAATTCTTTTGCAGCAGAGCCGTCTTAGGGCGCTTATCTAAAGTCAGACGCTCCTGGCAGGTCGGTTCAGTCTCACCATCATTTTGAGCACTGATAAAAGATTGTTTTCTCCAGAGTTTCCTTTGCAAACCCATCAATAGTGCGAAATGCCCTCAGCATGGAAAGTTACCCATAAGTTTAGTTGACTTTATCTGTTGTTTTATTTTCCACCGCCAGTACTAAGGATACAAAAGCAGCGGTTTTTTCATGCGAAGTAAGGAGTTATTTCAAGCTTCCCGGTGAAACCCCTTATTCTTAATAATATTTTAATGCTGACGCCCACCTCCCTTCCCCGTTTCTAAGGAGGTGTTTACATGAGAAAACTCGCACCGGCGCGAGTTTCATACCGACATGACTTTTTGATTTCGTATCGCGTTTACATGATGACTAGGTTATTTCACATCTCGTTATTTGAAGGTACACTTCATGTTGATAAAATGCACGTATGATTCAAAATCGCGAACATTACGCATGCGCTACCCGTTCCAGTCTACCGGCAGACCGATTTCACACCGAAACGGGTGGTCGTTTCGTGTTTACATGATACCGTTGCGAGATTTCGCACAGAAGTGAAATTCTCGCCCCGGTGCGACAACCGGAGTGAACTCACGCCGGGGCGACTCGCGCCGGCATGACTTTTTGTGGTTGTATCATGTAAACAAATGTAGAGCCATGAGAGGGAACCGGAGTGAACTCGTCGCGGCGCGAAAGTCGCCCCGGTGTCATGTAAACACCCCCTAAGGCTATGTTATCTGACGAGTATGTTGATGAATTCTTGACGGTTTTAACGAGCTGTGTCAAGAAATATATCAAAATTCACACTGAACTGGGGAGAACATAAACATATATAGCAGCTCAAAATATGAAAAGAAGGTGTAAAACAGTTGAGACCGTTGAACGGGGGCACGGATGGACAAACTTGAGAAAGATTGAAGCGGATTTTCAATTCGGTGGTTTTTGAAAACTTGTCAATCAGCCTAACAGCTTTTCAAAGTTATTTTTTGTTGTTTATAACGTTTGATATAATACTTGGGAGACTTACATAGGTATTTGTTGGACAAGAGGCTGTGGTTTTGTCATTATCATGTAACGTTTTGCTATCCTCCAGATCCTTTACACATAAGGACTCCTAGTTAGCAGTAATGACAAAATGAAGTAAACAGCCGTAACACCCCTTTACAGCAAGGAGTCCAAAAGTATGACCTCCTTTAATTAACTCACGTTCTTTCATACAGAAATTAACCAATCAGAAGTCGAGGACAGTTTCCAGCTGGCTTCTGATTGGATTAAATCTGTACGAAAGAATGTGAATAAATAAAAAGCAGTCACACTTTTAGGCTCCTTGCTGTAATAAGATTAAAACGAGAGCCACTTACCAACTTGGTTGGGCTTCCCTAACCCAACATTTTGCCCTAAGTAAGAACTTAGTGTTTAAGGTTGGGTACCCCTCATGTAACAGAATATAGGCGTAACTGTGGGCTGTCAATAGGGAGCTTAACCAACGACGACGACGACGACGGCAACAAGAACGGGAAAATAGCAATAGGCTTAGATTGGCAAAATAATGAACTTATTTTGCATGTGCATCACGCTTTTTTGTACATTTCTTTGCCCTACCTACACGCCTACGACGTGAAAATACCTAGTTCACTTTTTGTGCATGGAGGACGTGAACAAGGCAAGTCAACTATTTTCTTTCCTGAACTTCGATACAGTCTTTCGACAACAAATTGCCAATATTTGACGAATTGAACGAGATGACTAAGCGTGGTAAAGTTTGAAGCAGCTTGGCTTCACTTTTCAAATGACGTTTTCGTAGCCGTCGCCGTCGATGTTGCTTAACCTCCCTGTTAGCGAGCTCACTCAACAGGACGGCAAAACGTTTGTGTGTGCTAAGCATGACAGGGCTTTTTACTTGCGTGTTTTGTCATGATCTTTACTTAGCAATGCTATGTTCAGGGGCCCGTTTCTCGAAAGTCCCGTTAACGTTTCGGGCCCGAAATCAAATATTCAAATCGAAATATAAAGAATAAGAGCGCGGGTCCTGGCAGGCAAACTACTCCATTTTGATTCATTAACTGATAGTTTTATCATGTTAGATGCAAAACTATTGAACCCTCGATCTTTAATGCAAACAGTTAATTATTGGGACTTTCGAGGAACGGGTCCCTGGTCTGTTACAAAAAGAACTGTTTAAGCGAAGGTGATGTTGTAGCGGTTTTATTTTCTTTTTCAAACATATTAATTATTGCCACGCTTGTCACACAAAGTTTGCTGTCTTCTCTCCGTCTACCGTTCCATTGTATATTTTCACTAACGTCCGCGCGACACTCACTGAGTACATTCGAGGTACTCTGTAGTAAGTAAAATATAAAAGGCCGCCGTTGTTTTCTCTTTTTTTTATTGGAGGATTTCACCTGCTTCTTTGCCTGTGGACAACTCTCACAGTCATTCCCGGCAAATGAGAACTGCTTGTTTAACAGTGCTTTATTTCAGTAAATTAAATCCTTTGCATGATCTTTATTGCCTCTTTTCACTTGAGTACAGGAGAAGGTCAATTATTGGAATTGTATGGTTTGTTTTTATTTTGACGTATTCGAGATTGTTTTGACTTATTCCGGATATTCTACACCACCCCGCGATATCGCACTGAAACAACTAGGAAATTCCGAAGCTGCCCACACAATGTATGTAAATCATCTTATTTCGTTTTCGTGTTTTTAGCCCGGAATTAAAAGACGTTGACGTCGGCCGACACGAACAGAATTTAAATCCATTGAGCTCTCGAGAGACTGGGTTGTTCGAACAATCAGCTCACTGTACACTGTAGTCAAGAAAGCAGGTAATCAAATGGTATAGCACTGAGTAACCCAATTAGTACAGACACTTGTCAGGCTTGCGTTCAAACCCGGCGGATATTACTATACAGTCAATGAAAAATTTAAATGCCAGTGAGTTAGTTATTATGCACTGAAACGGAGGTAAAGAACAAGACATGGATGATACGAAGAGCTGACAACGTATGGGGTATGAGGCTGACTGTCAGAGTAAGATTGTCTTTTGTTTCTTTTTTTTTTTTCTCTTCTTATTGCCCATTGTTCTCTGCAGTTCTGCTTTAAATCGGCACGTAATTCTATCACTAACTACTGACTTGCAATTACGCTATATTTGAAAATCGCCTAGTTTTGACTCAACCTAAATTCATTGCAAGCAGTAATTTGTCCTTTTGTTTCTTTCTTCTTTGTCTTTAACTCTTTTATTTCCCTTGCAAGATGTCTTTGAAGTCGTTCTGACCTCTTTTGTCGTATAGCTGTAATCGGTTAACCATTTGATACCCGATGTTCTAAAGAAAACAGTTTCTGCTAGTGGTTATCCAATTATGTTGTTATCTTGATTATGATCAATATACCTTTGTCTGTTCCGGAAGTCAAGTGTGTTGTGTTTAATAACGAGAACCAACTCATGTGCGCAGTGGAGAGAGCCCTCATTTGTATTTCCACCTCTTTCTCTGAACTACATTTAGAGTGTAATCATCGCTGGTTTTCGCAGTGTTTCAGAACGAAGCACCCGTTTTGATGTTTCATTACAAACAACCAGAACTTTTGACATGTGCCGACGTCAATGTCATGAATGTCAATAGTTTGATGCGAAATTCTTTGTAACTATTAATGAAGTACTTAGGCTGTGTTTACATTTTTCTTGACCTAACCGCTTCCTCAGCTAAGCCAATCCCTTCAAGATTTGGATTCCAAAAATTTAGTACTTAATACTCGGAGCATGTCGGAGTACAGAGGATTACTATAAATTATGACGTCTGATATTAACGAGAGACATTAATCATGGGCCACATTTTGCTCTGCTCACGAGTTTTTTACCCTGCATTCTTGGAGAGGACATGCTCAGGCAGTGATAAGTGTCTGTGCGCTAATACGTTTTTGATCCATGTAACACGAACTTAGGAGCAATTTGTTTCTGTTCAGCTTATTTACTCGTCTGTCAGAGGACCTCGGCTCAGTTTCGAGTTAACCAACAAATGTATCGAATGAACTAGGCGCGGTTCGAACGTCGTATTCCACGAGCGCCGAAACTAGTACAAACGAGCGAATGACAATAGGTTTCCTTCATTCGTATTAAATTTGGCACACATGAAATGCCACGTTTGAACAGGGCCTATCAGATGAAAGTTGAATGTAATGCCTTAATCGGCTGTCTGCTGCTGGCTATAGAATTTTTTTTTTGTCTCTTGACCTGGGAACTCTTGGACAGAGTGATTTTTCTCCCTGCAAGGAGTCCCCAAAAATAATATCTGTGTAAAAGCTGGTGAGTTTCGCGCTTTTTTATATGATGTCACACTGGAAATCAGAAAGGTCTGTTTTAGCCCTAAAAGTGGGGCCGTTTCGGTAAAATAGTTTTTAGTATAATTTGGTAATCTGGCTCCCTTATATCAGGCCAGGGCCAATGCAGTCCAATTCCCCTAAGGCTGATTTGGACCCAAGGGCTGAAACGGGCCCCGGCGTAGGCTGGAATAGCCTTTTGAAGTGGCTGAATTTGCACTTTGGGGCTGAAACACATCTTTTTTTTAATTTTCAGTGGATATGCCCGTCCCACATAACCTCCCTATACGATCCCAAAAAACCTCTTTCGGCTTGCAGTGGCTCTCTTCCCAACGGTTATTATCTCGCTAGTGGAAGCGGTGAGGCGTTAGGCAATGTCATGATTTTAGTTCTAGAATTGAACTAATGTTTCTTTTTTTTTAATGAAACGTTTAAGGTTTTATGAAAAGAAGCTCGGTGATGTAGTGTGGCTCGCTTGCTAAGTGAAAGGGAGAAGGCGAAATTAAGCTCGTGTCACGTGCACGAAGTTTAGACCCTAGTAGAAATCTGCTTTCCAACGAGTTTTTCCCATGGCCAGCCAAGCAGGCTAACTGTATGTTAGTAACAATACTACGCAACTTCCAAGTTTGTGCTAAATGTGGTATATACGAAATATATAATATATATATAATATTCATTCATTTATTTATTTATATCGTGCTTTTGTTTCTTTAATTTTGTTTTTCGTTTGTTCTTTGAGGAAAACGCAAACAAAACAGTTTCCATGCGGATTTATAGTACTGACACCTTACTGGTCTATAGCTTGGTCAACAAAGTGTTTGTATTGCGATCAATAACAAGGCGATTGTCGTAAGACAAACGATAAACCAACTTATCAAATCCTATTATGTTTTCCCTACAACAAGCCTGAGAAAACAGCCGCGACATTTCGGGGCAACACCACTTCTCCCCCAGCGAAATGACATCAACTAGTCAGAATCACTACAAGCACAGATATTGTTGGAAGTTGGATGTGTGGAATTTCTGCGCTCCTACGGATGTCATTTCGAGAGGGAAACAGTAGTGGCGCCGCGAAATGTCGCCTGTTTTCTCAAGTTATTAACGCCATCTTTTTCCGAAATACTGAATCGTTTTTATTGTTTCCTGTGACACAGAACGCAGAACCAGAAGCAGATTATAACGGCTTGCCCAGGATGAGACGACATAGCTAATACGTGGCTGGCAGCTTTTTCAAACGTTTTAGGACCAATTTTAAGATCTGTTTGCAGGTACTTATCTATTGGTGTGTTGCATTGGCATGATCTAGATCAGGAACAGCGATCTGAAATCACTTGGTTCATACTAGATCAAAGGAATCGACAAATCCACTCTGGCATTTGAAAGATCAGTTCCTTTGATGTACTTTGATCCGAGTGATCTCAGATCACTTCTACTGATACAGGTCATCCTAAAGGACCGCACGCTATAGTTGTAATGACCGGGCAGACGAGGTTAATAAGTTATTCATTCTATGGCCTTTTCATTATGGACCTGAGCCTGCGATCAATTATAACCGACAACTGGCCAGCGGTTAACTTACAAAAACGTCACCTCAATGAGCTTTACACTTGAACCCGCAATACAGCCAGGTGACACTGGTCACCGGATGCTCTTTTTGACAGCTGTCAATTGATCATCACATGGATGTCCATAAGGATGTGCACTATCAAGTTAAATGCCCGGTCATTACAAGAAAACAGCCAATCAGAGTGCGCGTACTATTGTAGCCATATAATAACGTGTTGTATAATATTAACGTTATCAGAAGTGTATAATTAGTTGCTGATCTAAATGTTTTACGTTAGCAGAAAATGTTGCGTAGTTTTTCATCTACTCTCACATCTACAGAATGTTATGAGCAGTTGGACACCACCTTGTTCGCTGTCATTTTTTAAGCATTAAAATGTCATGACCCGCACAAGGCTGGCTCCTGCTATGACTCTCTGAAAAAAGAAATGGGTTAAATCTTTCATTTTTTTTTTTTTTTTCGTCTGAATGCAACACCATGCACCTTTATTCTCTGCTTTCTAGTTTGCCTGAGAGTCATACGCGGGTTAGTTCCTACTCCCAGCTTTTTAAGTAGATGAGAAGTTTTAAATCCTTTTTTTTTCTTTCTTCGCTCCAAAAAAAGAGAGTAGTGATCTAGTCGGACACTGCCCTGTTGGCTTAGGAGAATTGTTTTCTTTCTATTATTCCCCGCAACTGAAACGTGTCAGCTACACATTGCTAGCTTCTGAGTTAGGGTATAAATACATACAATGAATGCAATTGACTGAACACCAGCTAAACACAGTTCATTATTTTAGTGTTGCGCATACAAGGACAGTCGTACAGTCTATGTTTTTCTGCTTCTCATTTGTCTGACAGCCATACACAGGGTTAGCTCCTACTCCCGGCTTTTGAAGGAGATGAGGGAAAAATTCTTTACTCCCTTTTCTTTCTTTCTTCCCTCCGAAAAAGGAGAGCAGTCGGACGCTACCCTGTTGGCTAAAGACATTTGTTTTCTTTCTATTCTTCCTCTCAACTTAAACGTGGCAGCTACACAGTGCTAGCCTCTAAGTTAGTATAAATACGTACGGTGAATGCAGCTGACTAAACACCAGCTACACACAGTTCAGCATTTTAGTGTCGTATATACAAGGACAGTCGTACGCCACCTATTTTTTCTGCTTCTTATTTGTCTGATAGCCATACACAGGGTTAGCTCCTACTTCTGGCTTTTGAAGGAGATGAGGGAAAATTCTATTCTTCGTTTTCTTTCTTTGATCTTTCCAAAGGAAGAAATCGGTTGAGTAATCGGAACACTGCCCTGCCCTGTTGGCTAAATACAGTTGTTTTCTTTCTATTCTTCCTCGCACCTTAAACGTGCCAACTACACAGTGCCTGCCTCTAAGTTAGACTATAAATACATACAATGAATGCAGCTGACTGAACATCATGTACACACAGTTCACCATTTTAGTACCGCGCATACAAGAACTGTAGGACGTCACCCATTTTTTCTGCCTCTTATTTGTCTGACAGCCATACACAGGGTTAGCTCCTACTCCCGGCTTTTGAAGGAGATGAGGGAAAATTCTTTACTGCCTCTTCTTTCTTTCTTCCCTCCAAAAAGAAGAGTAGTCGGACACTACCTTGATGGCTAAAGACAGTAATTTCTTTTCTATGATTCTTCTTTGCAACCTTAAAGTGTCACCTACACAGTCCCAGCTCCTAAGTTAGGCTTTAAATATATACAATGACTGCAGCTGATTGAAGAACAGCTACACAGCGTTCAGAATTTTCGTGTAACGCATACAAGGACAGTATGAGCCCGCCTTTATTCTCTTCTTTCAATGTTGTCTGAAAGCCTTACACAGGGTTAGCTCCTACTCTCCGCTTTTGAAGATGGAGAAGAAGGAGAGTAGTCGGACACTGCCCTGTTGGCTAACGGCAATAGTTTTCTTTCTATGATTCTTCCTCGCAACCTTAGCACGTCAGCTACTCAGTGCCAGCTTCTAAGTGAGGCTTCAAATACATACAATGAATCCAGCGGACTGAACACCAGCAACCCACAGTGCAGCATTTAAGTGTTGCGCGTGAAAAAATAGTATGAGCCCATCTTAATTCGCTTCTTTCTATTTTGTCTGAGAGCCATGGACAGGGTTAGCTCCTACTCTTAACTTTTGAAGGAGATGAGGGGAAAATTCTTCACTCCCTTTTCTTTCTTTCATTTCTTCAAAGGAAAACGTAGAGTAGTCGGACACTGCCCTGTTGGCTAACGACAGTAGTTCTGTTTCTATTTTTATCTATATTTATTTAATCGGTTCCACTTTAATTACAGTTACTAAGATAAAAGAACGAGTGGCGATGGTGCGAGACACACAACAAAGCGAGGCGCCAATTCTTCCTCGCAACCTTAATATTTCACCTACACTGTATGAGGTCACGTTCGTCCTCTTTTTTCTCTTTTCTGACAGCCATAAACAGGGTTAGCTCCTACTCTCACATTTGGAAGGGGATGAGGGAAATTTTTTTCTCCTTTTTTTTTTTCTTTCATCTTTTCAAAGAAAGAAATCGGTTGAGTAATCGGACACTGCCCTGTTGGCTAAATACAGTTGTTGACTTTATATTCTTCTTCGGAACCTTGAGATGTGACCTACGTAGCGCTAGCTTTTAAATACTTACAGTGAGGAGCGTACCCGGCCATCTCTTCCTAATTGTTTTGTTACCCAAAGAAACATTACTTTTCTTTATTTATTATTTTTTTTTTACGTGAAACCAAGGATAGATGTTGGCATTATTGACGTTTAGTTAACTGAAAACAAAAAAAAAATGCTCCTGTGTCTTGTTGAAGAAAAGATAACAATCTCACCAAGACAAAATCCGTGGCTCATACCACATTATTCTAGTGCACTGTCGTATTGTAGGTTTATTGTAGGCTCTTGTTAAACACGTTGTATCTTTAGACCTATAGAGAAGCCGCAACTGTGTTTCCTTTGACTTTTGCCGGAAAACGTTTTATTTTTAATTTTTTTAATTTTCTTTTTTTATTTGCCACATAATAATTACAAAAAATATAGGAAAAGAAGTAGCGAGGAGACCTAAAAGAAACTATGGGAGCTTATGAGAGGTTAGGCCTCCTCGAACTATGAGCTAGAGCTGTTTCACATCAATTGAAGAAAAGAAGGCGAAAAGTCGAAGATGGAAAGATTTATAAACTGTTTTCATACTTACTCAATAATTCAATCTTCAGTTTTTCTTAAAAGAGGAGAGGGATTGAGAGTTGATGACCTTGTTGTCTAGTGAATTATAAAACTTAGGCCCTTGAAAAAAGGGCGAGAACTTCTTCGTATTTGTACGACAATACGGTAGACGGTAGGCCTGGGAATTTCTTGTATTGTAAGAGTGGAATTAATTGCTTTGAGAGAAATTGTTTTAGTTCCATTTATATGGTATTATAGTGTTAATTTTGATTTACGGATGCGTAACTGGTGTTTCCATAATTTATCGATTGCTTCATGCCTAATACTGATAAGACGAAGTCGTGACGGTCTTTGTTAGCCGACGGATGTCTTCTAAAAAACTGCATTTGAAATTGTTCCTGTTAGGAAAGGAGATCATTTTAGCTCAGTTAGTCAAAGAATTTGCTACCACATCCTTTGACAATCACATCTTTACTATCCACTGTCATTCGCTTGCATGTCCCAAATTGTCCGAAATAGATTTGTCTTCAGTAGCGGTTTGCTTGAAACTGTTATTAACGCGCTTGTTTTCAGTTTTAGTAACTCCTGTTAATGAACAACAGTGTGGTCATCCACTTTAGCATGTATTGTTTGTAAGTTACAATACTTTTAAAACTCTGCCGCGTGAATCATTTGCAATGTGAAGAAGCATGACACCATTTCTTCCGTTTTGTCTCCTTGCCTTCCTTTAGTCTTGAACTTTATTTATCTTGGCTTTATATTCGGTAATCATTATCTTTCAGTGCCGCTTTGCTTTTATTCGCCGGTTTCAGTTGTAGACAGAGTTTGTTTAGAGTCGCGTGTAAGGGCTGCGACTACAACTGGGCTGGCGAGGTCATCAGTTTACTTAGCTCACCTGTGACACACGCCGTGCATGCTACTAGCGTCAGTTTTTTCCTTATGCATCCTGCGTGGTGCATGGTTCGCACAATCTTGAAAAGGTCTTGAATTTTACTTGTCGTCTTGAAAAGTCCTTGAATTCAGTTGAGGTCTTTGAAAAGTACTTGATTTCTTTATAAGGTCTTGAAAGGTCCTTGAAATTCACTACCTTGTCTACGCCAATCACCCTTTTGTGTAAAACAAGATTATTTTGCCGAGGAAAATTTGGCTCATCCTCGATGTAAGAACCTGTAAAACTCACGGATAATGTGTGCATGAAGAATATTTTATTTCTGTTTTCTTTATTCCAAATGGTACTCTGTACCTCAAATGTAATTGTAAGTCATACCCAGTCATTTTGCAAAGTGTTGTTGTAGAAAGTAGTATAAAGTAATGTGATCAACGATATCCCAAGAAGTAAAAATCGTAAATGACTCCATGGCGTGCTTTGGGCAATAGGGTGATCAAAAAAGGGTTAGAGAATGCCGATTTATTACATGAATGTTACCTTATTACAAGGAAATTAACGCTTCATGAAATTAAGGTATTGAAAATAGACGCAACTCAAATCAACGCGAATTTGATGGAAAACGACTTTTGAATAAGGAAAATTAACGCTAAAGAGGAGGTAGAATTTCATAATAACGGAAATTAACGCGATTAAGACACAGTTGAAATCAAAGGAGAAGATATTGACATCACTTCTGACAGCGACAACGAGGTTTAAAATATTTCTAGTTCATCTTCATTCGCCTTAGCTTTTGTGAAAGATGAAAAATAAAGGGTAGATGGAAAGAACGAAAGCTTTTAGTTAATGTTTTTTTGGTGTCAAGAGTGTCTGGACAGGTTCTAAAATTGGGTTAAAATACTGGAGCGGTAATTAACGCTCAACAAAATTAACGCGACTTAAATTAACGCGAACTTTAACGATTCGCGTTAATTCTTGGAGCGTTAATTCCCTATAATAAGGTAGTCCTTGAAAACTGTAATTTCTCCTTGAAAAATCCTCGAAATTCCTTGAAATTTGTTTGTCTGAACTTGTACGAGCCTTGGTGGTGATAAGCGTGTTTTTCAAACGGTAGATAGCGCTCTGCACCGAGTAAGTCACTATCACTATCTAATAGATAAGAGTTATATATTTAAAAGGATCGCGCTATCCATTTTATGGCATTTGCCTCATCCCGTGGGTAACGTTACCCACCTATTAAACAACCAGGGCCTAATCGTCTCTAGAGTCCCTTCTTCTCCAAGGTGGTGTTGGACGTTTGCTTTATTAGCTTAGAAAACAGCCGACATTCGGGACGCCACCACTGGTTTCCCTCGGAATGACGTCCGCGAAACGAGCGTAGAAATTCCTTATTGATGACTCATCACTACCCTCTGTAGTACTTATGATTGGCTGGATCAAATTTCCCACTCGGCACGACTAATCAGAAGCACTACCCAGATCTGGGCAGTGATGCGTCCTTAATTGGGAATTTCTGCGCTCGTTTCTCATACGTCATTTCGCGGGGAAACCAGTGATGACGTCGCCAAATGTTAGCTGTTTTCTCAGGCCATTGCTTTATTATCTTCTCTCTCTTATCCTTTTCTTTCGAGGCCAGCATATTAAAAGCTTAGTCTATAATTATTGTTATTGTCTAGCCCTGAGCTCATTCTTGCTGTTCTCATGCCGACATACATCCTAAGGGAGCGAATCATAACAAATGACCAGGGGTTCCTTGGGGAAAAATCACCCTCCTCACAATCCTGGCTGTTCCTAATAGCGTGGTTTTCTGTAGCACTCCACCCCTAACCTTAACCCTCATCTTTTCGATCCATTGTCCAAGCTTCTTAGTAACACTTTTAAGGGCCCCCACAACAGCAGGTGGCACATCCACGTTTTTTACATCACTAGGGAGCTTAAGCAAAGACAACCACCACGGCGGTGAAAACATCGCCTTTAGAATCAAAGCACGCAAGCTCTTAAATTAGATTAGTCTCAAGTAGGTGTTTCGTATAGGATTTCATTCAGAAGTAGTTTTTGATTAACACTCATCTCGATAATGGATATTTAGAAAAATGATTTTTAACTCAGTGCAAGACAAGTTTTGTGAGGCTTTTTAGATCTCTCAAAGATCAGATCGTACTTCATGTACTTCGGACGTTTTCTGTCAGCTTACCAGGGATTCTCACTCTTGTTAAAGGATTTAATTCACGGATGTTGGTCTTGAGATTTTTAAGGACTTTATCCAGGTTCAAAAAAGAAAATTCGTCGTCGTGTGTTCCCGTCCTCCAGAAAACACGACAAAATTTCGCATTAGGAGGTTTCACGTCGTAGTTTTGCGGTGGACGTTAAAGAAATGCACTTGCAGAGCTGTTGTTTTGCTTATAACACCAGAGCTTCACAATCCCTTCCTAACCCCTTTGTGCTATTCTGAAGAGAATAAATATGCGCTGTAAATTGAAGAATAATACTGTCGGTCTGATTGATTGCTTTTTACGAGAATTAAGAATAATATAACAACAGCAACAATGACAAACGTTTGGCATATATAAGTTAACCTTTCATTGTTATTGATATTATTATTATTATTATTATTATTCGATTTAATGTCAAAATAAGCCATTTTTAGTGAGACTGCATCTAGGTATAGAGCGTTTTCACATGACGTCACGGCGGCCATATTGGTGTTCCAAAACAATAAAACGGCAGCCATGTTGGTGTACCAAACCAGTCCTCTGGGAATTGAACTCTTTTCTTATGTAAACGCTTTCTTCTGTTCCAATAAATTTGCATAGTCGCTGGCCACGCGAGTGAAAACGCTCTATTGTACTGTACCCATACGATTATGCGGAAAGCGACATTCGCGAAGGGGGCAAGCTGATCCCCTCACCCATTCCCCTATTGATAGGACGTGGCCATTACTCCTTCCCTAAATCGAACCCTTGGCACAACCTCATGTAATCTCAAGTTGTTGGTGTCTTTTCTTTTTCACCTATGTTTTTCCTCAAAATTCTAACGTGCTGAGAATGGATTCAATGTCACTATTTCATTTGTAAGTTATGATACTCTTTTCAATAGAAGTTAACAAAACAGAAAGTTTGATCAGTTTCTCTTGAGCAGTGATGAATGAACTTCTCCTGAGCTCTCCTAAGCAGTGTACTGTGAAGTGGGTATTGGAGAACTGTCTTCTGGTGTCCTCACCTTGGTGTGTCTTTGTAGCTCGCAATCTTTCAACTCTTCTAACCTGTTACCCTAAACGGAAGAAAAGAAAAACAGACATGACGGTAGTACAGTTGAACCTCCTTACAACGGCCACCTTAGGGACAGAAGAAATGGGTTTTTCTTTTCTTTCCAAGGTAGATGAAACAATGACAAAAGTTTCCATTGTTGAGGAAGATGGTAAACTTTCTAGAGCGCTTTCTAGATTCTTGGATTTGTTATAAATATCGTTGATTTTATAGAGCTTTCCACATGAAGTCACGTCCATATTGGTGTCCCATGTTTTCCCATATTGGTTTCCCACTTCGGTGTCTCAAAACACTGAAACGGCGGCCATGACGGTTTCACGAAGAAATTTTGTTGGAGTTGAATTATTGAGCTCTGTTGTTACTTGCTCCGCTATGCAGAAAGTGAAACCTTTCGTTAAAGTACAGATTTCAATTTGCCTTTACTTTATATTCAAGCATTTGGGACTGCTTATTACACCTTTGTCTCCTGCGAAAATTTAAGAGAGCACTTTTCCAACTAACAATGGAATAAATGGACATAGGTTGGGTGTCAGTTTTACTTTTATTTAGTTTTCCGTTAATTCGTGGTACTAGTAATTCTTAATATATATTACTGTTGCAGAATTGCTGCACAAAGAGAAACCTTTTTAGTCAAAATCCTTATTGAAAGTTTTAATTTGCCTTTACTTTATAATCATTTGGAGCTGCCTAATGCTACAGCTTTGCCTCTCGCGTAACTTTAAGACAATATCTTTCCCGTCAGACAATAGAGTAAATAGACTAAGATATCCTCAGATTTAGTGATTTCTTTAGCTTTATTTTATTTGTGGTACTAGCGATTCTTAATAAACTCTAGAGTTGCAGTATTATTATTTTCTGTTAACATTATACATGGTGCAATCGATCGTAAAGGACACGACATTTCCCAGGACCCCCTGCTGTGTTTGAAATCGTCCACCGAACACATTTCTTTACCGCTTCATATGGAATCCTAACCTTCAATAATTGTTGTCGCATAAAAGGGGACATACTGGCAAGGTTTGATTGAACTTGCCCTAAGAAGCTACAAGGTTATCCTTTCTTATTTATTGCAATCGTTTCTGGTATTTCCTACTTTTGTTAATGTTAGCCGAGAGCAACCCCCGGGTGGTGGTATTGTATTTCTGGCACTCAATCGTTCTCTCTCTGCCCCACAGACACCCTGCTATGCTTCATTGACAATCTGTGTGACACAATTAAATTTAGTACGACGGGTATTGAAAAAAGATCTTTAGAAGTTTCCGGCGCGGAGCCTATTTTTAATTATGAATGTCCTCAAGTTTCCAGAATCTTAATCTTAAGGTGCAAATTAACAGATGATATCAATTCGTGAGCCTCTTACGAGATTTCTTTTACCTTAAAACTCACTTTTTTCGCCTTTAATGTTGTTAAATCGAGGTGTAGATTTGTGTGTTTGTTCTACATTACATGGCAAACCGAGACACCATTCAGCGAACAAGCAAAGGGAATGTTTGTTTTGTGCCTTTTCGCCCCAAGGCAACGCTCTATAGACCAAACATCGTATGGGAGATGGGCACATGTAGTAACACTCTTATTTTGTCTTTAAAGATAGTTGCAAGATCCTCAGATACAAGGATTATTCCATTAGTGTGCGTCAATTACTATCGCGGCAAACCTCAAATTATAATAAGAAAACAAACACATTTGCGATGTGCCATAAGGCCCTATTCTCTCTGAATTTCTTATGATCTCGTAATTATCGGAAAAGGGCTCTTTTTCTCTTTATCTATCTCTCTCGTTTATTCCTTTATTGCATCTTAAAAGCGACAGGTAGCGTCTCAGTTTTCCATCTATAATTGCACCCCAACCGAACCAGGTTTGTTCCCGCTAAGATACCGCAAGAATTGGCGCCCTTTTTGTGGTCTGTCTCTCGGTGTGTCACGTCAGATTTAAATAATTTTTAGACAAAGATGAATCCAAACACTGCAATTTTAAAGACGGTTGCCTGCGGAGAAAGTTTAAAAATAACTCAGCTCGACGAATTAAAAACATTGGCAAATTCAACCATGTAGCTGTCCCCAAGGTTATTCTAGTCGCCATTCTTTCAAGCATTACACTAATTAGTTTTTTCATGGCACCCCACTAAGTACTTCTGAAGGTATACAGTACAACGAAAATTACAAACCTTTGCCGCCGGCGAAAGCGAGTCATCATCACAGCACATACCTGTTTACAAATGCAGAAGTGGTATCAATGTCCGTTACGGAAAAGCCCTTCCCTGCGGGTGTCAAAAAGTTGACGAGGCAATATAATTTCTTTTAGGATGAAATATAGAAATATCCCAGCGTTAAAGTTCAACAGACCTTATTTCGGCACTCTGTTGTACTCGGGTGATTTAGTATGATGATGATGCGAATTTGCGTATTGCAGCATGCTAAGCTCTGGACTTCCCTACTGTCAGATACGTTTAGCTCTGTAGAAGTTTTCATCCTCATCTGTCTTTTTCACTAAAGATTAAACATATCTTTAAAATGTCAGCAACAGCAAATTGCTTCTTGCTGAAAAATTTTCGAAATGGTTTCTTCCAGTTCTGCTCTTCCCTCGTGTCCCCAAATTTATGTATTTGTTCTTCCGAGTTTTAAAATTATATTATTTCGCTAAAGCTTGCCGAATTCTTGGTAACGTCGGACAGCGTAACTGCTACTACGTGAGTATTTTTATGCGGAGCTTTCCTAAGAATGATAATGTATTAAGTCAAAGATTTTAATAAGTGACAGTTTAAGATTCCTCATTACGACATAGGCTGTTGGATGTTAATAGATTTTAAGATTTTAAAAAGCCTGTACTGCTTGAACCTCTTCAGTGCCTCTTGGCTTTGTTCACCTACTCGCTGAAGCGTTAGTACTAACCGAGACATACATTGACCCAAACGAACATCAATTACGCTAAATGCTGTAAAAACACAAAGAAGAAATGACATTCAAGCGCCAATTCACTCACTCTTCAGTGCCTCTGGGCTTTGTTCACCTACTCGCTGAAGCGTTAGTACTAACCGAGACGTATATTGACCCAAACAACCACCAATTACGCTAAATGCTGTAAGAAAAGAAATGACATTCAAGCGCCAATTCACTCATTTTCAAAACTACCCAAAATATTTTGCTCCGAGTAACTTTGTTTATATAGTTCCTTATGTAAACAATCTCGTTGCAGTTAAGGGATTCTGCGTCCACTTCGGATGAATTCTACTTTGTGCTAATTCAAAATTACTAGGTTGTTATGAAGGCCGATTAATTTAAACCATTTTGATTGTTTGTTTACATCGGTGGTGTAGATTTTTCTCTCTGTTATCATATTCACGTTGAGAATATGTCCGCGGAAGGCTGATGTTGACCTTCATGCAGTGGTACAATTACAATAATACACGCAAATTCCAAATAAACAGTGTTTTGACACGTCTGTCTTCTTGACCGTGTTATTTGGCTAAGTGTTATCAAAACAAGATGTTCAAATTGGATTAGTTCTGACCGCCTTTACAAATGTCGAAGTTATGCTGCCGCAACGTAAATGCGATTTAATGACGAAGTCTACCGTACGGCGGAAACATTAAGCGTTTATTCTGCATGAGGGGTGTCTGATGTGTTTCGTGCAAGTAGTCTTTGCAGAATAGTCTACGGTTCGAAAGGCGAAATACAGGCATTTGTTTTCCTACAACAATTGCCCCATTACGACATTACAAGCCGACGTTTTGGCGATAAAACTTTTGATGCGTGCGGATCACCTCAAAATGCCACTATAGCTTCGGTAATACAGGCAAAAAAAGTGCACCTTGTTTTGCAACATTGCTGCAAAACGAGTTGAAAGGCGATATTGCGCGTTTACCCCCTCCTTCAAACCCGTTAACAACCTGATTTGTAAGAAGACAGGTTTGATGTGGTTGGTAAAACTCGCAATATCGCTTATAACTCTTTCAAGACAAGTTGCATGCTTATTGTTGCCCATTTTACCGTTCTTAAGAAAACTTAATGCTGAAAAATGCTCCGATTTTGAGGACCATCACTTAGTTAATCTAAATGTAACTAACACAAATAGCTCATTGCTGCCTGCACTGCGGCGCTACACCTTAACTTATTCTATCAACCTCCGCTTTACGGACACCCGCTTAATACGAACACTTCGTTATTACGGTCAGTTAGCTTTGTCCCTGGGGGAAGAAAAGCCATAACATTTTCTCTAAACTCAACCCGCTTAATACGGACACCCCGTTATTACGGTCAGTTGGCTTTGTCCCTGTTGGAAGAAAAGCCATAACATTTTCTCTAAACTCAACCCGCTTAATACGGACACCCCGTTGATACAGACACTTTGTATGGCGCCCTCAGTGTTCGCATTAACAGCTTTTGACTGTATCTCATTACTCTCTGGGCGTTTTTTCTGTCTCCGACAACATTAGGGACTTTAAGATCCAACGACGCGGACGGCGACGAGAACGTCAAAAAAAAAACAACAACAACAATAGGTTTTATAAGCAAAACAACAGCTTTGCACGTGCATCACACTTTCTTTGTACATTTCTTTCCCGTTTTTGCACGACTACGACGTGAAAATGCCTAATTTTGTGTTTTATGGAGGACGTAAACAAGCAACGACGAAATTATATTTATCTTTCTGAGCTTGGATATGGTCCCTTGAAATTCAGCTTCAGAAGGGTTGCCTGCATTTGACAAAGTAATTGGGTACGAATAATCCTTATAGAGACTGAAAGAACGCAAATACACTTTTTTTAAGCGACGTTCTCGCGGCTGTCGCGTCGTTGGAGTTTAAAGTCCCTAATTAACAAAGCAAAACACTCCTGATCAGCATGACCTGCTTAATACGAAATATAGCTAGCCCCACACTATTTTAGAACATACAATGTACGTGGGAAAGTTAAAATGTCAAACTTCTTCAGGATAAAACGGAAGAGAGTGTATTATTTACCGATAACAATATATTGGGGAGGCATATCTATTATTACTAAAATGAAAGACAATGCGAACCCAAGCCAAGAGAGGTAGTTTCTGTAGATGAACACTGTTCATGTACCGTTTATGTATTTCTTTGCTCTGAGTAACTATATTATCATGTACTTAACCTTGGCTTTATCTGGTTTTGTTTATTTGTCGCGAACAATCATTTTACAGCTCCCAATGTATCATGTAAATTCAAGACTATTAACTGAAGAGTTTGTCTTGGCCCTCGAATAACTTTATTATTGTGTTGAGTGGTTTTAGTTGGCACTGAGCTTTTGGATGAAAACAGTCCAGGCAAAGGCATGGCAGGTTTTTTCAATCAAGTCAATCCAAGCCAAGGCTTCTGCGGTGTCCTGCAATTAGTTGAAAATCAAATATTTTAGGTTACAATTTATCGCAATTCAAGACAACAGTGGAGGCTCAGTGTATTCTAGTATTTTTACAGTTACACTGTGGTAAATTGCCTTGTCACAGTTCAAAACTATTTTCTAAAAATCTTAGACCTAAGGTAGAAAGCAATATACTCCAGTAGGTATTTTGCCATTCAAACACTTTGATTTGTTAAGCAGCGACGTCTGCAATTTCGCACCCAATGCGGTATGGATTGTATTTGGGTTACTTGAAACAAATAGTAGCAACTTGAAAGACATGTTTACATCTAGCTATTTTGTGTACATTTGGGAAAAGATTCAAATTAAAGTTCCATTGATTTAATAAAACAGTACGACTTGAAGCTTCTTGCCTTCAGAACGAATGAGTTTTGGATATCACATTGGCCTTTATGGCAATTTTCCTGAGGGCTTTTATCAAGTACGTCTCTTTGGTCGTTCAGGATGTATTTTTGCAGCATTCCGGCGAAACTTCTCACAAATGTTTTCATCACAATTTTTTGTGGGCTTTAACTCCCTATTTTCACATCCACTACATTGAAACTTTCATCTGAACTCTTCAAGCAAGGCATGCACTCCAGGTACAAAAGGCAAGTTTATCTTCGTTATTGATATGCATTAATATATCACTTTAGACTGGAACTGCACGGATTTATTTTAACTCCAGTCATACAAAACGGAAAGTAAAAAGGTGTATTTATACCTGGATCGTTCGCTATGGTATACGTAAGTTTTAACCCCAATGAAGTTCTAAACGACCGGAAAACCCTTAAGTGTTCTCGGTAAATCAATCGCCCTTTGGAGCTGGCAAATGGCTTGCAAAGAGTGTAAACCAGATGCTGGATCTAGTGGATTCCTTTGATGCTGGCGAGTGTACATGTGACGAAGCTCACACGTAGATAGGCAAGGGCAGAGCACTTGATTTATCCTTAATGTGCCACAAGGGTGTCGACAGTTGCGTTTAGAACAGGAAATACGGTCAAATACAAGCTATTAAGCAGTAATTTCTAATATCTAACGCAATTTGTAATGATTGTGACATAGTGCAATGGACTATTTTTGAAACAATCTGTTTCAAAACAAGCTAGATTTACCATATGAAATAATAATTATTGTAAAGAATAACTTGATTTAGAAACATGGGCGTCACGGTAGATAAAACCCGGCTTTGTGAAGGTTGTGATTGCTACAAGAACTGTGGTTTGTAATTTTATCTTTGTGATTTATCTTCATATTCCCGCGCTTATCCCAATGAAATTGTCCGTTATTCACCTTGACTTTGCTGTTAACCTCTTTACTCCCTGCAGTGCGCAAATTGAAGAAAAAAAGAATCTAAAAATGTATTTTAATTCATTTTAGTTTTTAACGTTAAAAATAATAATAGAGATAGTTCCTTTCCAAAGGGTTTCTTACAGCTTTCGTTTAGCGAGTATATCTGTAGAATTTCATCTGTATCAGTCTTCAATGTGTGAGTTTGAAAACAAAATTACAACCACAGCGTTTGGTTGTAGAATTGAAAAGAGACTTCTCTTGTTTTAAGAAAGGAGCACAGCTGCTCCCCTAGCGAAATTTTCAACTGTAAAAATTCCCTTCTAAGGTCAGATTTACAAGAATATGGTTTCGTAGTTATTTATTACGCATTTCTTTTCTTTTTTTCTTTTTTTTTTACTTAAAAGAATTCATCTATCTCTCTGACGATGTTGAGTACCAACAGATTAATAGCAAAACTTTAGAATAATTTTCCTACGGTAAAGAAGATTTTTTTTAAGCGTATACGAAACGCTTTTCAAAAACATCTTTTTTTTATCATAAAGCAACCTTTAACATGTCCTTCTTACACCGGAAGAGTAAAAAAAGACTCCTAGAACCTCAACAATCAATGTGTCACCTAAAGCCCAAAAGTTTGAAATATTTCATGGTTTTCCCGTGTTAAATTTCCTCCTTTTTCGTCATTCCCTTCAGAGTTGCCATCGAACAGAAATAGCTACGTTGATAAAAAAAAAAACAAACAAACAAACAAACATTAAGTTTAACGAACGTACAACAAGGAGTTGAATTTCTCGCTCTTGTTTCAAGTGCAAGAACCGTACATGCCTTTACACTCTCCACCTACAGACTTGCTAGTGTATTTGATGCTGTTCTACTCTAAATATTTAAGTCTTTGGAGTGACGCAAGATTGTTACCTGCAGAAACAACGTCTCAAAATGATTTGTGCTTTGGCCTTCTAAATTTCATCCATTTAAAACCTTCTCTGGGACCTTTTAAGCCCCGGAAGGCTTGTTTAAATTTGTTTGCTTTGAATGGCACTAAGAGAAGAAATTACAGAAAAATGAAATTATTGCCCAGCCTCTTGAACGGAAATGACGGTATTTAAAAGCCGTGCCTATGCAACTTCACTTGTACGCTCACTCGACATTCTTGTTCCCCCAGTAATATAAAATACTTTCCTTGTTTTAGTATAATTTTCTTGTTTTTTTTTTTGTTTTTGTTTTTTTTTTTTTGTGGAACGTTCCAGTTCCAAGCATGTTCCAATGAAAGCACGCAGCTTTTGCAAGCTGTTTTTACAAAATGAATCTATCGTTTGGTGAACAGCCAACAGTTTTGGACAAACCGTTCGCTGTGAAGTGTTTGTCAAGTTGAGAAAGCGATAAATGCTTTTTGAGCGAAATGTCTTTTTATTTCCAGGAACATTTCAAAATGTAAAGGAAATTTCCTTAGTTTTTATTTTGCGATATTCCCTTTTGGTTAATCGTGGGACAGTGGCTATTATATTTATATTTTTCGTTCTCGTGTTTGAAGAAACAAAAATATCGTATTCTCTTCATTTAGATGCACCTTAAGTTTAATTTTGAATTGTTTTAATTTTAATGTGTCCATCATGACGTTTCAAATGAAATACAGTTATTGAATAAAAGCATTGTTAAAAAGACTTTTGTCGATACTCCCTCCAGTTTAACTCTGAAACTCCTGTAAGAGGCGAATTGGGTGTCGCAGCAGAATTTTAACAAAATTCTGATCATGTAAAAAGTAGTATGCGTTATGATAAGGTAGTGTTTTTGTTCAGAGTTACTAAACTATTGCCAAAAGCTTATATGCTATGGAAACGACATGGGTACCTGAGATAAACTCCAGTAAAATCACAGGGTGTCGACTGCTCGTATCAATAGCTCATGATCACGCCACTCTCTGTTGTAGGTTCGACGAAATGTGTTTAGACTATACGAAATTCTATCTTCGGCAAAAGGGAAGGCCATGATGTCCGTTCATTTAAACAGACTATCCGCTTTGTTTCTTTTTCTCGAAAAGCGCCGGCGGACTGTTTTCAAATTCCCTATCCTCTTAAATAAAGTATACAGTTGCATGTATCAAAACACTTGGTATTCGTAGCTGTATTGGAGATATATTCATTGTATTGGTTCACACTTTTTGGAGTCCTCTGTAGTTCCTATATGTATTTTGGCAGTCAGTATTTTCGAAGATAAAATGAGCTTAATGTATGAAGCTAACCTCATTTATCTTTTTTTTAAGCAAACTTATGCTTATAGGTAGAACATCTTAAAGAAAATCATCGAAGCTTGTTTTTGACCTAATTCACGACACCAAGTTGTGTTTCTTAACAATCATCACAACTGCTGATACAATGTGTAAATCAAGCTGTGTAATGAAAACATTGTAATATTCTTGATGTTCTGAAATAATTTTTCACACTTTTTCTCGATAAATCCAGCGAAGAAAAAAATCAAAATGCAACTTGTAGTAATATTCTCTTATGTTTCATTGATGACAAAATCTGATCAAATGACATTTGGGAGTATACATCTCAAGATAGCTCGCCATGGACCATCTTCTTGTTACACTCAAATAAAGTTTAAGCCATTAAAGCTCTTGGAATAAACACTGTTAGATCCTTTACTCACTTATTATAAGTTTTTGAAAATGGAAAAACATGTGCTCGTTGTGACCAAAGACAAAATGTCAGTCAGTTGTCTTGAGGCCGAGAACAGTGTCGACCGGTATTTCTGCACTTGCATCAGGCTTTTTGTACATTTCTTTGCCGTCATTGAAGACTGCGACGGCTTTCTTTTTTCTTTTACTGACCTTCAATACTTTAGACTTCAACTTCCGAAAAAAAATAAAGTTTGATAAAGTTTGAAGCAGTGCGAATTCGCTCTTTAATTTACGTTTTCATAGCGGTCGCCGAAAGTTAACTTCTCCCCAAGGCGCTTTGTTCATGGCCGCTGTAGCATAGAGAATTTGCACTGTGTAGGTCAAATCTAACTCTAGCAAACTAAACAACGTAATACCATGTAGAAAATTTATTTTCATAATTTTAACAGCTTTTTGCGGTCATTGTATATGAATATAGACCCCTGCGTTTTCAAAGGGTGTTTTAAGGATTTGCAAAACTCGGTGAATTAAGTTTCACATTGAAAACTTGACCATACCTCAACAATACTGCCCGCAAGTTATTTTTAAGTTATGTGGTAAATGCGTATAATTAAATTGAGGTGACCGTTGTCTTTAACAAACTTTGATTATATGGTATGTATTTTAGCCTAAGATCTCTTTGTCTCTAAATAGTTTTGCGTTTTATAGCATTCAAAGCTGCCATCTAAAGGAGAAAGGCAATCGATCATTCAGGTATGGACGTGCTGTGAAGAAAGCCACAAACAACGAAAAACCAAAGCTGGTTTAATCACAATGCAGTCTCCCATGGAATCATAAGTCATCGGCATTTTGCCTGCAAAATAGTCAAGAACCTTGAAAGCTGTGATTTCTTAAGCACCAAATTGTAGAAGATAAATACTGAATTTTTAGAAGTTATTTCCATGGTCGTGATAATTTTTCTGTAAGAAAAACTCTTGTGTTGTAGGTTTAATTGGTAAGGGGCATAGACATTTATCATGACGAACGTAAAACTCTGCCTATATAACCCTCTTCTCCTTATTTCATCTCCGCCCTTTGACTTCTTATGACCGCACAAATTCAGTTCAGTATTTCTTCAGAATTTTACTGAGGTTTCCGTTAAGCAGTATGCACAGAATTTGAATAACCTTAGGCAAATTGTCTCAGTAATTTTTCGTTTCGGGTAGTGCATTGTCTTCAAAGCAGCTAACTTTCTTTTTTGACTTTTAAAATACCGGTAATTTATAGTTATGGCATGTTTGTTTGAGCTAAATGTGACGTAAAGAAATGCCTCCTCTTGCTAACTTAGAAACGATTTGAGATAACTTCGATACCTCACGATCAAAATTTACAAACATGCGCCATAATCAGACCGATTACGTTTTTCACGTTTCGCACATGCCAGTTTTTAGTGTGAATAAAGGAGGTGAACATGAACGAGTTTTGCAGCTCAGCGTTTCTCTATTTTTGTTCTTGTACCACAACAAAAAGTGCTTTTCTCGTGCATTAGACACTGGGCAAAGTACCGTGATTTCGGGTGCGCCTCAACTCTCTATACCGTTTTGTCATTATTCATTTCGAAAACATGTCTCAACGAAAACTGACCCATTAAAAAATCAAGTCTCTGCTGTTGGTTTCTAAGAACCATAAATTAACTGCTCACGACTTAAATGTCTAGAAAACCAATTGCCACAATTTCTAAGGTGTCTTTGGACGTTCCAAATTAGTAGTGTCCTCGTTTACACTGATTTCATTCCACTGCGGACATTTCTCTGCTGGTAGGCCTAAACAGAGCATGGGCCACGATTTACAATGACAATTTAACATTGATTTCGCTGATCTTGAAAGCCAAGGAAAGGCTTATCTCATCTTGAATTCGGTCAGAAGGTAAGTGGAAGACTACACCAATGACCAGAAGAGTCT
This sequence comes from Porites divaricata, assembly GCA_038088405.1. Classification (NCBI taxonomy): domain Eukaryota; kingdom Metazoa; phylum Cnidaria; class Anthozoa; order Scleractinia; family Poritidae; genus Porites; species Porites divaricata. Next base: position 11,470,952 of record JBBMOI010000008.1, on the reverse strand, counting down.
TACCCATGCCAATGTATCCTTGATTTTAGATTACTAACCTGTAAGTGCTACATAAAATTTTTCAAATACTTTTAAAAGTACTTATGAAGCTAAGAGCGAATCGCAATCTCCCTTTAGTTCTGCTTAACCTTACAACTTAGCTGGATGGACTTGAGATTACTTTAATTTCTTAGCTTAAGGTCTACTCAAGTGATCTCCTACCTTATAAATGCACCGACTCGAGATGAACTGTAGAACCCTTTGACGAGAACAATTCACTTGGCAAAGTTTGAGTGAAAATCCTTCAATGCATTGTAATGGAAGACCTCGAGTCAGGTGTTACATTTTATGTGCAAAACATCCCAACTATTCTAACACCAACACACCTGGACTAGAAGAAGCTATTATTCTGTTCAAGTTTACTTCAAAACAGAACACAGCATGACCCAAGCTTGCGATCGGATGACTTTATTGTTTAATGATCGATTGATTTATTTCGTGTGCCGCATGGTTTACGTTGCTTTACAAGCTAATACCCGTGTTTTGCTTTTAAGTGGCCTGTAAGCGTATTCTTAAAATCTCAAATGATACTCAACGAAACTGCGACTGGTTTCATGCCGTGGTCTATTTGACTTATGAGTATTTAGTGGAAATCAACGTCTCCGATCTCCCTCCATGGAAAGCTTTCTTGACTGACGCTATGCATGGTTGTTCTGTATTTATTGTGGCGCAATGTTATAACATCCTTTACGTTATCAATCACGCTTTGCGCGGCCCTTCAGTAAGAAACAATAGCTTGTTTGCAGAAAAAAATCACATTGACCAAATTAGGAATCTAGAGTACAAGGCTTACATTTTGCTGTACAGTGCAAAAGCAACTTCAACTTTGTACAAATTTGTACCTTTGTAGGGAAGAGTAGAAACATCTATGCAATGACAAGGCAAGACTGTTTCACTTTGCGTGTACGGCTTTTGCTAAAAGAAGCTAATTAACGAGGCTTACATCTTACTTTACATTAGGGAGCTTAAACAACGACAACGGTGACGACAACAACAACCAAAAAAGCAATACCCTTAGATTCGCGAAACAACAACTTTCCACGTGCATCACGCCTTTTTATCCATTTCTTTGCCGTCCCCGCACGACTACAACGTGAAAGTCCCTAATTTCACGTTTTGGCGAGAACCTGAACACAAAACGACGACTTTCCTTTTTTTTCTTTTCCTGAACTTTGATGTAGTCTTTTAGAATTCAACTCTAGAAAAATTTGCCAGCATTTGACGAATTGAACGAGATGGAATAAGCCCGATAAAGTTTGAAGTAGCGTTAATTCAATTTTTAAATGACGTTTTTTTAGCCGTCGTTGTTGATTAAGCTCCGTATTGTAGAGGTGAAACTTCACTTTTGGAGATTTGTAGAAGTGGAATGTAAGCATAAGATTGTTCTGTACGTTTATTGCCGTTTATAGTAGCTAGCTTTCGACAGTCGCTCAAGGTTTAGTGGACAGTAGGAATCTGGTGTCTATAACATGCTTTGAATGTGATCGTGCCTTGGCGTAGATCTTTAAAATTTTAAGAGCTTTACATAATAGATGTCGTCTATATTATATGAAATGGAATAGCAGACGAACTACTTGTTTTATGTTTTTATTGGAAATGTTCACTTAAATTTAAAAGTGCGTTTAATAACCACGCCTTTTTAAATGAAGCAATCGAGACGTTTCATACTGCATTTGAATTTTCAATTGAATATTCTTTCCTTAATTCCCCATTTCTTCTTTCCTTTTTTAATTGCTTTTTGAAGAACACCCTTTTATTGTTCCAGTAACGTGAAAACTAATGTTCATTTCGAAAAAGTCTCCTACGCTTATAATCTTGCTGCTTCCTGTTCTTGACTATCTCTCTACATTGGGGGGCTTTCCTGCGGATGATTTACCATCAAAGGAAACATCAAATGTTTATTACAATTATTATGATTCTTTTTTATCTTGTCATACCGCGAATATTGGGCTCAATAAATTTATTGATGGCCTTCTGGCTTAACAGACAAAAAATATGATATATGCACCAATAGAGGGAAACCCAAAATGCAATTGTCTTGGCCGTGGGCAGGAGCTTAGGACTTTGGAATTTTCTCGATTTAGCATTCTATCTCCCTAATTAACTATCGTAAAATTTGCGGAAATTGCTGAAGCAAAAAGAGCGCGATGAGCTAAAGTATCCGGCTTAAATATTCATGATGTAAAACAGATTTAATTTTGACATTTTCGTCTAAAAATTCCGCAGATGCGACTTGAAGATTGCCTTTCATCTTCTGATCAAATATTTGCTGTTAATTAAGCATCTCGTCTTTAAATGTCGATTATATTTAAGTTTGAAGTTTGTTTGCTTACTCGTCCTACCAACTATGTTTTACACGGTTTTATTTTCCCATAAAACAATACAAACAGCTTGATTTTTTTGAAAACAAGAGTAATATCCTTTGAGGCTGAAGCACTGATTAATATCTTGACGATAATTCTTCTCGCCTTTATTTATTTCAATTTAAATAGAGAAAATATCACATATCTTTTGCATTTACGCAGTTCATCTTGAAACGTGGTATAAAAGAACCGTATCTCAGTGAACCGAAATGTAAGTTTCCAAAAAAACCCCCGTGGTGAACTAGAAATACTAATTATTTTAACGCATTTGAGTTTTGTACATAGTGATGACCAGCGTGAATCAATTTTAGATAGCTGATGCCTTTTTGGTCCTTTTTACAGTTCAGAGGTTTGCGACAAGGCTTATCTGGCATGGCTTTTGATGATTTTGAAATAGGCATAAATGAAACATGATTCGCGACAATTTTTGTGACTCTTTTACGCTTTTGAATAATTATACTACTTAAAAATAACTGGAGCAACTTCTTACATCGGCAGGTTCTAAATAGTTTATTCCAATCTGAGTTTCGTTTTAAGCGTTGTGCTCATTGCTACCTTATTTTCCTGAGTTGTAATAAAATCCAATTAGAGTTTGAAAGATTTCATAGTAATCTCAAATTAGAATAATTTACTGAAGACGATCAGCTCGAAGCCAAAATAAAATTTTGCCGTCTGATAATAATTGCAAGCGATTGTAGGTTGTATCTTGCATTTGTATCAACGCGATAATAAAAATATCCCAAAAGTGAAGTTCCGTGTGTCGACAAACATTCGATGCAAAGGAGTTAAGAAAGGCGGTGAATCCTTTTCTATTCATGAAATTTATTTCGGAAATTACGGTTTTATCGCTTCTAAGGGAGTAATTCTCGCTAAGCGCTGGTTTCAGAGTAAATACATGACTTTAAATAAAACTGACACCAGTCTGAATGAGTCTTGTACTCCGTAAAAACGGTCTTGTTTTCAGTTGCATTGTCTTGAAATGATAAGTAACCTGCTGTAGGTTATCTGTGTAAGCGCCCCTCTAGTTTACATTAATGCTGACTGCGAACCATTCAGTTAACAATATTGATTTCGCTGTTTGCGGAACACATCTTCGCCATCTATCTTATAAAGTCCTCTCACTTTCGGCGCCCACAAGCCCGCGTAGTACAGCTACAGTAAATATATTTACATTTATTTTGATCTTATAAAGCTGTCTCGGGTAAATATTTGCACCTTTCATCTTCACGCTAGTCATTGCAAACTTGTATGTTAAATATTGACTGTCAAATCTTATTTGCTATTTAGTTACCGGTTGATAATGTATCTCGAAAAGCCGGCTGCTTGAGCAATCATTTCCAATTTTCTTACGCCAGTTTACGATGTTATGAATCGCAAGGAGAATGTGGCCTTTTTTTCCCTTTCTTTCTAGCTGGTTTAATTGTATTCCGTCGCCTTTATTTACACTCGCTTTCCTGTTTTTCTATTCTCTTTATTTATGGCCTCATTGTCTCTTGTGCTTTGCCATAGCGGTGAATGAATCTATACAAGTATGGAGCGAGGAAAAAAAATATCATTTAAGATTTCACTGCTGCTAACTTTTCACTATGTTTTATTTCCTATTTAAGTTTGAGATTCTTTGAATGCACTAGTGTTCAGAAAAGCGGGATTCGAAATTCTACTCCTTGGGCCCTTAACTTCCTAGCAGTCGCATCTCCACGGGTGAAATCTTCACAGAACTTTGCAGGCTGTGCAATTACGTTCAGTCTTCGGCCTCAGCAAAATCCCATTGATTTTATTGCGGCACACTGAACGCAATAACAGTCGGTAACTTCTACTTGACAAGAATTTGCTTGGTAAAATTAATATCGCGTGATTACTTAGGTTACAAGTAAACATCAAAGCGGGCAAATCAAGGGATTTGTTTGACCGCGATCAAGCGATGTTTATTGTCTATTTTACACTTGGATCAGCCAAAAGTTCAGTCTACCCTGACTAAACGGTATGTGAACTAAAAGAAAGCGCTCTTGTGTAAATTCAATAAAGAATAGCAGGTCTGAGTGTGTGTACTTTTAATCTTCTGTGGTTAGTCTAAACTTAGAATCTTGGCGACAGAGGCGCACTGGAGTAGTTCTATCAGCCTCGTTTTAATATGTCTTCATCCGTCGGGACCTGTTATATTTTCGGCACCGTATGTGTTTTCAAACAAGCTCACAACAGCGTTTAGCTTCATCTGCAGGCTGATTTGTGACGGGCTACGCATTGGCAATGGTAGAATTCAAATTTTCTTATCGGTTTTGTAATTCTAATTTGTTGACAACAACATCTTGCCGACGTGCTCTTTACCCCAGTTGTGGTTTCAAGCCCAGTTGGATTGATCAGTACATTGGTTCCACTTTAGTAATGAAGGGTGAAAATTACAAGCGCACGTGTAATCAATCTAGAAGTGACGGAGAGAGAGGCACGTAGCACTGATGGAAACGAAAACGTCTTGAATTAGAAATGCCTCGAAGCTGACTGCTGCAAATGGACTGAAGAAGGGGAGGAAGAAATGGCAAATATTTGGAACTGACAAAGCAAGGCTAAATCGGAAACTGTTGTTGAAAACTTCTTGCGATAACAATGCTGGATATTTTGCCTAATTCTTATCTATGTCAAAATGTTTTTAGTATTATCAACTAGAAGCTTTGCGAGGGTGACTTTATATTGCACACCGCTTGTAAACGGAACGAACACAAAAACATATTGTTGCGACGATTGTAATGCTCGTCAAACCCACTTTTATTTTCACTTTGTTGTAGCTTCTATTTAGCCTTGTTTGGGTAAAATAACGATCGGAAACCTTTATTAATATATATATTTTTTCTCGTAGATGAGCAAGTTGGTAATAATTGAGATCTGACCGAGAGATCAATTTCGCACGGCGCTGTGATGCCCCAGTTGCTTAACTTCGCCTTGCGAAATCGTGGCTGAAGTCCTTCGGTGCTGAAATAGCAGGCTAGGCAATTTTGGTTTTCTCTACTCTGATAACAGAGATGCATAGTATTATTCCTTTGTCAGATCGTTAACATTAAGGTAATAAAATATTTGCTGTCTGATGTGCTTAACGATAGAAACCGCCAGGCTTCAAAATTGTCAATCTTTGCAAGAATTGCATTAACAGCTAATAACTTTAAAACACCAACGGTGTCCAGTTCATATGATGGACACAGATAATCCTCTTTTCGCCGTGTAATATTTCTCGCTAGCTAATGAGCCGAAGGCGCCAAAGGATATAGACATTTAAGATGCTTCTAAAGTTAATGAAATATTTATTGTACCATACATTTTTTGATATTATTTTTTATTTCTAAAACTTAACCTCATTAAATAGCTTCACTGAAGAAGTCGCGTTTAGATATTTGAAGGAGAATAGCTTCCATGCTTTAAATAATGATTGGTTGTGAAGTAGCTCTCGATTGGGATATTCAATTGATCTGGAGAAACATGACCGTACTAATTACCTTTGGTGAGCTTTGGAAGATTGTACTTGAAGAGATATCAATTTGATCTTAGCATTATCATAATCATATCGTTTCAGTAACTGAGGTAGTCTTCCTCTTCTTCTTTTTTTTTGCTTGTGTCACACATGTAGTTGGCCATAATGAGAGGAACTTTTTTTCCTCCAGTTGGAACAGATGTGAAATTACGCTTCTGTTCCGTCAGGTTCGTTGACATATTTTGTGTAAGGTTCAAGCTATTCGCCAAATACTTAATTTGGTACCAAGAAGCTTCATTTGATTTCGTTTATCCTTCTTCCGTATTAATTCAAGTAGAAATGGTATAAAACATATGGTGTGAAAAGTTAAAGTAAAAAAATCCTTGTAATGGTTTTGTTATATTCAGGATATTTGTGGAGCAGTAGAAAAAAATGTAAAAAGGTATCTAGTTCAAAGAGGATTTGTAAACGCGAGAGTATTTTCATAACATTCAAAACTGTATGGAATATAATCTTATGATATTTTAAGAAATTTGTTTTTGTTGGCAAAAAATAGAATCAGAGTATCCCAATGCCCATCTGTACCGTGTGTTTTTGATAGCTAGTTATTTACGTTAATACAGAGGGAGAACTGAATTGCGATTTACTATTTCTCCTATAATTTAATCAAAGCTGTAATTATCTTATTTCCTGAGGTGTAGTCGATATATGTGGTTATGACTACCACAAAACCTGAGGAAAAAGAAACGGGAATGGGGTTACTAAATTAGGCGTTAGGCCCATAGACTAGAGTAAAAATATCACCATGATAGTTATCTTTGCTTGAAGAATATTTGGCCACACAGGGCTATGTCATAGGTTTCTTGAATGACTACGATTACATGTGTGAAGGAAATGCCTCATCATCCCCAACGTTACTTCAATGGCTTTTTTGAGGTAGACAGGTTTCCTCTTTTGATAAAAAGAGGACTGCTCCGGCTGCAAGCCTACAGGTGCTAATGCAGTTAGGCTGGCGTCGCCTGTAAACACACTTCGCATGAAATAATAAATTGTGTCTGAAGTTTTCCGTTAACGTATTTAAGCCCTTAACACTCTGGCGTGGTGCAGACCAAATTCCCAAAAAAGAAGAAACAGTGTTTTTGTAAGCTGAAAGGCTACTTTTCACTGAGGACTATATCTTTCATAAACCGCTTTTTCTTTTTCGAGCTAGAGAGTCCTAGAACCGTGTAAGGGAAAAAATAACACACTAAGACCCTGAAATAATGATATTCGCTGTGCGAAGCCTTTGTTTATGTCCCGTGGTAGATAAAGTGAAGAAGGTTCAGACTGAACAAAAATAAAAGATATATATAACATCTTTTGTAGGCTCACCAGCTCAGCGGTGATGCTATGATTGAAGCTAGTTTTCAACTATTAGATCGGAACAAGATGTCATATAATCACGCTCGCGTTTGGAATAAGAATTGTTTTAAAATAGTGATGGATTTACTTTTAAAGCTCTGACACAACGTCGCTAAAACAGAAAGCAATCGACTCTAAATTCAAACATGAGTTAGACTAATCAAAAGGCTGCAAACAACAAAACGTTTTTCGCGTGGCTCTTGAGTCCTAAATATGAATGTCCACTTTGCAAAAACATTCCACGTTTTCTTCTTTTTGGTGGATTAGAAGTCTAGCTTGGCGATCACTACGTAGGGTGATTTGAAACTGCCTATAGTGCTCAGACACCCTACAGGGCCAATTCAAAAGCGGCACATCCTCGAATCCATGGAAATGCAATATATCTTTTTAATCAGAAGCATTTCCTCTTAATTTCCTTCAGAAATAAGGTTTAGTTCATCACAGCTGTTTCGGAAAGGCTTAGATCGGTAAAATTTCCCACCCTAAATTTTTTCAACTGTTCGTCATGCATTTCATAAAAGATCGCATTGTACGGAAGCTGCAAGTCAAAATACAAGTTCACCTGTTACGAGAAAAATCGGCTGTGTATAAATCATATTTTGTTACCGATGCCGTTAAGGAGAGAATATTCCCCTTCACAGTTGCATTCAGTTCATACGCAAAGAAGGAGAGAGTTTTTATTCGCACGTGTCTTTCCATGAGATCTTTTGTGCGATTTTGGAGGCGAGCGACCATAAATGATTCTCTTATCTTGCCGATTTGCCTCGGGATATGTGGTTAATTTGAATACAAGAAGTCTTGGCCGGCGATATTCAAACATCGCCTAGGTTTCCATTCGTATCAAAGTTTCAGCTCGTTAAAAGTTTTGATTTTGGTTTTAGTGAAAATAACAGCTATCGTGTGGTCATCAGCAGAGATCTGTGTACCGGAATGTAAATTTGATCAAAAATTTTACGCTATTTGACTTAAAAATCACGCGAGATTTTAAAAGCACGCGAATGCATTATCTCGGTCATGACAACATTTAAAATTGAGTTAACATTGTCAAGTCTCGTGTCCGTTCAAGTCTCGAAATACCCTCTTCTCGTAGTCCAGCTAGTATTTAATTGCCGACTATTTAACAGAAAGTTTGGTTAACAGTGAGCGATGGAAAAAGCCTCATTTAATGTCAAAACACCGTAACCCTCAGCGATGGTTTATATTCCGAACGAAAACAAGACCAGTTAATAACAAATTGTGTCTTAGTTTTGTACAGTTTTTTCCCAGCCTATTGGCGGTGCTAGAAGGATTATTAAGTTTTGTATTCAAACAAGAGCCGACTTGGAGAATCAAATAGCTATGATAAGGCAAATAGTGGGAGGATAATGGAAGAAATAATGAATACTCCGAGATTGGAGGCAACAGTTCTACGACCTACGTCTCAGTTTTCTCAAAAGCGGAGTGTGGTGAATGTTTTGACCAGATTCTTGGGAGGCAATATAAGGCAATAGGAGAAACGCGTCGTTTGTTCTTAGTTGTGGCACCACCGTAAATATTCCTAGCTGACCACATGAAGAAGACGATGATATTTCGATAAAGGGTACGGTATAATTTAGTTTGACCTGATGACCCAAATACAATCCACATCGATTCCTTTTACTTTAAGGCCTTTGAATTATACCAGCAATCACTTATGTGGCTTGAAGGTTTGTTGATTCTGTTATCCCCTTATTTACTCTAGAAAATCAAAACATCCCGATATCCCGGTTAAGAGTTTATTTGCATTGAGGGCATAGAAAAGACACTGATATCGCTGCCTTTGGCAAATAAATTATTTTCACAAAATTGCGATTATGCTGTACTTCCTCGAACGTTTGAATAACCTCCCGTAAAAAATGCTTTATGAAAAGGAAAAAAAATCAGAATTAGAGTCAAGATAAAAAAACTGGAAAGATAACTTTCGCAATAATCGTTTCTTGCCGTAAATGTGTCCTGCAAATCGCAGCTCTGATATTAAATTTCTCTTCGCGTTTGAACTACGCTTAACTACGGCGTTTGACGCCTTTACACTGAACATGTCGTCCTACGCTGATAAAAATTCACAAAAGCGTTTCTAATGTACTTACAGTTCTGTTGAAATACTTTGAAAATGTGGAAACGGTTCAGTAACAGTAAGAAAAGCCATGTTTTTTTTTGTATTTGCTCTCTCTCTCTCTGTTTTCTCTCTGTTTGTAGATAATATAAGATTTAATACAATTTGATTCAGCTCTGCTCTCGACAGGTATTAATCCCAAATACGGTATCATGGGAACCTTTGATTTAATGATTAAAGTAAATATAATACTGAAATATTACATGATCTCTATATTTTTGGAGTGTGCACTGTTTATCCTGGTTCGTTGAGGTTTGTTTAGTCTTTCGTAGAGTTATTCACATTCTCGTCCAAGGGTAATTCTCATATGGGCTTCACATAAATAAAATCTCTAGATTGTAGAAATGTTTTGTAGTCATTAACTTCATTCATGATCGTGGCTGCATTTCGAAAGTATGCTTGTCAGGTGGATTCCAATATGGATTGAAATGATGGACTGCAGCAGTGTGATCAGTTTGTCTGCGGCAGCCAACACTGGGCATTCCCATGGCTCCGTAGCCACACTGGTTATTCACAGGGTTCTGGATTTGTGAAGAATACTGCGTACCTGTGTAAGAGCTGACAGGGACTCCGACAGTTGAACCCATTCCCATGTACGGTGCAACTGCATAGCCAGGAGGAACCCTTGAGGTTTGCGGATTGCACGGGTACGAGAGAGGGCCAGTGGGCTGTGCTGTTCGCCAAGTTCCTGCTCCGGCGGGTACGCTCTGAACTTGGTTATACGCCGACCACTTTGGCGCAATGTAGTTACCATACGCCGTGGCCCGTGGATCTGTCAACATTCCGTTGTGTTGCAAAGTTGGTTGGCGGTAAGGTCTCTTCATGCGGCGACGTCGCCTGTAGTTTCCTTTCTCAAACATATCTTCGCAGGCTGGATCTAAAGTCCAGTAGTTACCTTTTCTTTCCCCGCCGCCTTCTCGAGGCACTTTGATGAAGCATTCGTTCAGTGACAAGTTATGTCTAATAGAGTTCTGCCATCCTTTCTTATTCTTCTCGTAAAATGGAAACTTGTTGATAATGTACTGGTAAATTCCATTCAGGGTTAACCGCTTCTCAGAGGACTCTCGAATTGCCATCGCGATCAGAGCTACGTACGAGTACGGTGGCTTGACATTCGGATCTTTCGTCGAGGTCTCCTTAATTTCGGTTTTCTCAATGTCGCTTGGGCTCGCACTGTCGTCCTCCTTTTTGATTTCCGGTTCGTAGCTGCCTAGCTGCTGCTCGTGGGTTGCTGTGGCCATTTTGCTTGCGTTTGACAGCGTTAATTCTGAAGTGTTGGAGGCTGTTCTGAGGCAATAATATATAAATTAGAAATTCTAAAGACTGTTTGCTGTTTGCTATTCGATTTGACATTTGATTGGCTCGTCTATTCATTATCTATCACATTCTATAAATATCCTGACATCACGCTATCTTTTGTCCATCGGACCAATCATTACGCCCTTTACAAAGCGTCAATTGGTTCATTTATTTGTCTGGTAGCAATGCGACCACCTACCCCGACAGCTGCTGCTTGTCCGTTTAGGCCCTTAATTGTTTCTATCTATTCACTAGCATTATTATTTACTTCATCTATGCCAAAATTATTTTACTTTACTCGCGAGGAGACAAATTTCCTTGACTGCCGGCATTTTGTTTTGTATTTACACTAAGTGCGAGAAAATATTTTCTGTTATCAGTCAAGGAGGAGCGAAAAGCGAAACGCTCTTCCCCACACCCATGGTTAACACCTGGTTTGAGACGTCACCAATCAAAGTGAAGCAATTGGCGGATGAAGGGTATTGAAAGGCACAAAGCAATTCACATGTTGTCTAGGCCAAGTGCAAGCTATTTAGCTTTAATTATGCGATGTCGATTTTATTTTTTATTATTACAAAATACCTGCTGAGTTTCTTTTTGCGCGATAATGCTACCCCACGCTGGGCCGCTATACCATGCAAATGCGCGCTCTTCTTTCGCAGAAAACAACACCACAAAACGCGAAGACATAAGCGCTTACTTCTCTCCACCTGTGCACACTGAGAGGACAAAACAATCAAGAAGTGCGCGGGAAAAAATTCCCTAAGCGAAACTCGACAATCGTACGTTTTTATCGCGCGAATAAACAGACTTTATTAGAAATTCACTGAATTGAATCAACGGGCGACGGTTAAGACGATAGTGGTACGAACTGATAAGCTCAAAGTACTCATTTTGCTGCAGTCAAGAATGACCATAATACAATTACTTCCTCGGTTTTAATTACAGTTTAGAGTAACTGCAATGTGATAAAACCTCCCAGAAAAGTAAATATCTCGCTACACGCCATTGAATTCCTTCTCGTTGAGTTGATTACAGTATTTGCTGGTACTATTAAGTTTGTGTACATGCAGAATGTTTACTCAGAAGCGTTGTTAAAGATTTATAGTAAGTGTAAACAAACAATTTCCAGTTTATGGGAACATTTCCTTTGAGGGTCTTGCAAGAAATTTCTGTAATGTCCACAGAGATACATCTAAATTCTTTGCAGTTTTTTTTTTTCTGTCGCCCATCTTTCTCGTACCTATCCTCCGGAAATCAGCAGCTGTGGTTCTCAAATTTTGTTGTATAGTGGCCAAATACGAAATTCAAAGGTCAACTTGGTGTTGCAATGACAAAACCATCTCCTCTGGCCTTATCTGATCTAGGCAAATTGTTTGTTCTTGTAACTGTACTAGCAAAACATGATCTTTTCTTATACATTTATGTTTGACCCACACTACAGCAAAGGCTATCATTGTTTTCCGTCTCAAATGGAGGAAGACAGCTGCAGAATTTTTTTTCTCGAATAAAGCCTCAGAAAGCACGCCAATTTTCTAAATCACGCGATAACTCATTAAATCGAGAAAAGGTTTGCTGACATTGATTTAGATCCGATGGTACAGAAATAATTGTTAACCCAATGATTTTTCACATAAATGCGTACATGTTTATACATTCGCAGATTCAATTACCTTTTTTCAGTGACTTCGGGACTTCTTTTTCATAAAATATCTCTCTAATCCTGTCAGGTTTCGTCAACGTAAGGCGACTCCGATATATTTAACCCGCGTAGTTAACCTTGACATAAGTCTGGAATCTGTTTAAAGAAAGAAATGGGGTTTCTCTGATATTTTCGCCACGGGTTGTTCTTCTACTGTCCTCGCTAGACATAATTGTTTCTAGATTTGAGCACCGTGATTGGTCATACTTCAATTTATTGCCCTATTATTTACATTCGAAACAACAGTTGCCCTGGCTCGTGTGCTAGTTAATTGAAATTTGCTTGTTGTTCAAGTTAGTGTATTTACACGCGCCAAGTCGAACCAGTCATCGAACGTACGCACTTTACTAGCTAGGCAAAAACCTCTTGCAGCTGTATTTCTCCGATCTACGTTTGCGTAATCCGGTTGAGAAAAGCGATGACAGAAATCCGCGGAAGTTTATCTGTTAACCCGCTGTTTCTGTTTACCGAGGTAATCCAAATTTCACTACAGGATAGCGATTATGTATACGCAACGTTTATTACATTTACGGTTTCGACAGGCCCCTCGAATTGACAGGTTTGCCCTTGGCGGGAACGCCATAATTAAGTGACAAACGTGTGAATTGATGGGATTCCGCGAAATCTCCACGCACTTTTATGATGTCTGAATCCATTAGCTATTGCCAAAATCACTTTGCATGTAGGTGTAGAGACCTTGAGAGCTATTTTCGGCTTTTAGTCGGGTGCGTTTGATCACAGGAAGCAAGTGAAATGTTTATGAGCTTTCATTGTTTTTGCTGTTAAGGTTACTTAGAGGCTTTATTCAGAAACAATATTCCAGAGACGTTGCAAGACCTCATTATTTCGATAACACCAATGGCAAGAATCAGGTGTTGGCTATTAATGAGCCTAAACCTCGGGAACACCGCCTCCTTGCAAAGAGCTTATGCTCACACGTCAATAACCGCTGAATGCGGTTCATTCTCTCATCTCACTTTCTTGAAAGTTCAAATTAAATGTCAGTTAATCTCGATGCGGATTCGCTCACACGCAGAGATGTCGTAGACACAACTGGTGAAAGTAATCGCCGTTAAGCCTGTTTGTTTAGACAAGAGAGCAATCTTAATGTCATTCAACGTGTTATTTCGTCGTCACATTCTCTTGTCAACCGCCGGTGAAGTCCATTCGTTTTCACAGAGCTTTTAAATCGTCATAGCTCCCCCCTACGCTGCTGTGTGACAATTTGGGAAAAAAATGTTTTCTACCCCATCAATCGTAGAGGACCCCTGCTTAGAGTTTGATGAAACTCGACCAGATTTCCACTACATCAAATTTGAAATGTAGAGGCAGGCATCCGATTTAAACGATAACGCTGAACATATATTTACGGTTATGCGCGATGCTTCGCTGTCGTTTCGGTCTATGGATTTTTTTTTTTTTTTTTTTTTTGTTCCACGTGCTTTTTTAGACATATTTGCATACGTTTCTCGCCCCATTTATCTCCAGTCTCGACAACAAACATACAAAACAAAACTATAAGCGAGATACCGTGCTTGGATCAATATCTTTGCGACAAAATATCTGTTCTAGATGAACAAGCCGTTTAGTAATCATGATTTGTGTCAATTTTAATTCTCATTTACTATAAACACGCGTCAAGTAAGCCCTACTTATCCATTGTTTCGACTGAAAACCAAGAACAATCCTCAAACAGGTACGTGAATCGTAGCTTACATAAAACATGGTGGCCGCTTTCTTGTGTAAACCAATAGGCTCGTAAGTAAATAAAGAACAGTACATTGCTACTAAATTGTTTTGATTTAACCTCAGTCTATCGGCAATAACCCGTGTAAATTGACGTCTAAACAAAGAGATTGTTTACAAACAGAATTTCCTGCTCTTAAAAACCTTTCATCTAACGCTTCGTGAGGTTTCTGTGAGAAGAAAAGACTGCGGTTTGTATTTAATATAATTTTCTATGTCCTTTCATTTTCTTAAAATAGTTATATCAGTAATTTCTTTAGTTGTGTTTATGCTAGTATGCTAGATTTTAAGATACCCCTAAAGCCATAGTTGTCTCCTGGGTGTACCACTACTCAATGATCTTTGTAAAATCTTTACACTTCGAGGCCCAAATATATAAAAAAAATACTGTGAGGAAATATGTTCATTAAAGCACTTCATTCTACTTGGGACATCATAGCTTTATCACGTAATTTCAGGATATCAGGGTTTGCATCTGGACACTTATCTTAGCGATGATTTTTTTTTTCTTCACTCGAGTCTTCTGTAATTGATAATGCGCTGAAACGATATTTTCCGGAAATTGAATGTGTTCCGCTTGGGGGAAATCTCCAGAGGTTCGACTTCTAAGCCCGGGAGCGTTCGTTATCTACACACGCAACGGTACTCACTCACCCACATGCAGGTATTGTCAAATAGCAGACCCCAACATCTTGACTGACCTCAGTCAAAGATAACTCGAGAGACTTATAGTTTCCTTCAATAACTCCAGCCTTCTTGTATCATAAATAATTCACAACCCCATAAGCTTTCGTTTCTTGTGATGGAGGTCTCTAAGGCCCAACAGTTTCTTATGAACTACCGGTCAATAACGCAGCCTCGCCACCGAAGATGTTATTGTACATTGTTTTAGGCGTGAACTTCCGGCCCATCGAAGTGTTTATTTCAAAACTGTATAGAACCCGCTTGTTTGTAGACAGTTCCCCATCGAGAGCATCCTCGGAGTGTTTTAAAGTCGATCATGTCCCACCTAGGTGATAGCCGTTTATTCTAACAACAAGGGACCGCTTTAATTTCGAGAATTTCGCACTGTCTACTTTCCAAACTTCACTGTGTCACGCTGTCACGCAAAGTTACTGTGCCTTATTGAGTTTTTAAACAATCAATTAACCTGTTGATTGCAAACTGTATTTTCGTAAGAACTGTATTACACATAAAACTTGAAATCGATGAGGCTGTGTTGTGTTAGTAAATAGCAAATTGGACCGATACACTTCAGGAACATAAGGATATTTCCTTGACCTTGGCAAAACAACGTTTTGCTGCGGGTGTTCAAATTTTGGCGTGATCTCTAATGTAGAATAAAACTTGAAGAAGCTGTTAAGATGTACTGTCTAAAATGTGTCTGTCTTTTGTCTTATTGTGTTTACTCTTACCTAGCGCTAATCTTAAATGTCACTACCCCTTATCTCCTTCCCATGAAAAGATTTATGTGTGAGCCGAGTTTTCTAAAAAGGGTGAAAATTAGCTGTTGACGCAGCTACTAAAAGCTTGTTTCCTTGCCTTATCTATCACCTATTAGAAGATTATAATTATCAAACCTTATCACCGGCTCCTTGTTTGTTTATTTCAAGGGAATTCATTATGTTAGCGGCAATTTTAAAGGAAGCCAGATGGCCTGTTAACAATATCTAACCACATACAACTTAAAACAAAATAAATAGCGATGCCAAACTCTCCAAGATGTACCGTTGTTTCGTACTTTAAAGCATTTGAATATTGCATGGTGAAATTGTTCGCTATTCGAAGCATCCACAGACAATTGATGTGCCAAATATTTTGGCTGGGTTTGCGTCAAGATAAATATTTTCGTTTTAGGTTCCAATCTCAACAATGCAATCGGTCAATGAGGGCAAGCACAAAAGAATTAACATCAACACAGCAAAAAACTCCTGACAAGTGTCCGATAAGGTAAAATCTTGGGCTAATCCTCTTTCTCTAAAATTGAACCTCAAAACATTTAATGTTCCTCAATTGTCGAATCTCCTAAGTTTTTAGCATTTAATTGCTTGTTCTTCTGCAGGAGAAACAGGCTTTTGGTGGTACAAATTAGAGCTAAAAGCGTTTTGAGTACTAAACTGGTTTGAGATGCCAAGGCAAAAAAATCTTCTATTTTTTTGGGCTGGAAATAAAATATGCTGTTGCCCAATACAGATGTGAAAACTAAAGCAAACTCAGAATAGTTCCCAACCGGTAATCATTTTGTTACGCTGTAAATTTAACGCTTTTTTTTCACGTGGATGCTGGTTCTTTTACGATACACTTTGAGTGTTTTAGTGCAAAGTCCAATTTGCAAAAGAATCTAATCAAGATTCTCCTCTGAAGGTCTCAAGTGATTTCCCCGCTCCCACGCAAGTTTCCGGTCATGATATCGGAATTATGTACCATACAAGACATGATAAGCGTCATGATAAGCTTCGCACTTGAGAATGTTGTTTTGCGCTCAGTGGACAGCTACAGAAAACAATGTCTGGACCCATCAAGAGATAAACTTGCTTCAAGTCAACAAAACCAAGTACTCTAAACACAATAGGAAGTAGCACTAGCTCTTGAATTGCATTCAATCTCAACACTGCCTCTTCAAAGGTGTCATTGTTCTTTTGGTTTCAAATAGGTGTGCCACGATTGTTCGGCTCAAGTTGCGAAGCAGCACTAATTTTTCCCACGGTATAGTTTCAATGCCTGGTACTTGTCAAACAATTGAGGAAACAAAAGCTGAATTATATTCCATGAGCAGTTCATTACTTAACGGGGCGGGCTAATTAAAACTGTGTAATTACAATTTTGTCTCTAGCTTCTCACAATTTAAAGAATGTTACTTCACACCTCGCCCATCTTTGGCTGGGTACGTAATAATGAAAGAAAGAACTACTTCAGTCGAACAATGTCAAAACAAAAGGATTATTGAAGAAGTTAAAAGCTCCAACACTCTTTATCCATTATGATCCCTTTCAGTCCAATTTAAAATCAAAACGCTATCAGTCTGCTAACAACGCAAACAGCTGATTACTGCCAAACAGGTGCGAGAGCGCTACAATGTACTTTGTATTGCATGCTTTAAGGGGAACTGTATTGTTCATGAGAATTTCTGAACACGCAGCACGCCGTTCAATTCGTTCAAGTCCAAAGCTCCATTGTTTTCTTTGTTTTGTTTCACGAGCTGCCGGCTGTGGCTGGCTTCCTCTTGAGCTTTTCTGCCAAGCGTAATAAAGGCACCAGTGTTTAAGTGACATAACTGTGCCGCGCGGTCCTCGTTTTAAGCGCTTCTCCTCCAAAAGGCCGTAAAGTTGACCCTTTTTTGTTTATGAACTCATGTAATATTCTATACCTTTCTTGATCGTAAACTAAAGGACAGTTTTGCCCTGTAGTCGATTTGGGTGCTTTAGCACTAATTTTACGCCCTTGTTTTGTCGCAAAGCCGTTGTGGTTTCTTCCTGCAAATCGATCATTCATGAAAAAGTTTGTTATTCTTTATGGCAACGGCTTAATATAGGTTTGAATCTTTCGGTAGCAATTTTACTTAACACTGAAATACACCTGTAAGATGACTTTGTTTTTTGGTGAATTTGATTTCACTTATAACTTTCTGTTTCGCGTTTTCGCCCTTAATTGGGAGTGATATCCGCGTTCCATGTGAAGGGGTTGGTCAATAATTAATTAGTTGATGAGCAGTAATTCCACGAAACCAACAAACTGGTAGATATACGTCCAAAGCCAATGGCTTTACGAATTGAACTATTTATTATGATTGGAAGACACGTCATTATTAGAGAAATAACCTTTTTGACGCAGGCCAGTAATTAATTTGAAAGTTTTAAACTTATCAAAGCGAAAGACCTTTTTTCGCATTTATAGCTTACTCAATTCCCCCAATACGGTCGCAATCCCCAAAGTCAAGTTGGTTTTCTTGTTTTCGACTGGTTTTTGCTCCAAATCTGTAAGCCACCATATTTTTCGTTAATAGTTTTACATGGAAAGAAATGCCCGTTACCTTATAGGCTTTTACTGACATAAAATAGGTATTAGCTCTGCCAAGCTACCAAGGATTACCATGTTTGATAACAAAGCGAGTTTTTCTCAAATATTTCTTGTTAGGGCCTAGGGTAGATTAAACTGTTTCCAATATAGTCGAGTAAATAGATCCGCAACGGGAAAATATATTGACTCTATTTACGTTTGAAAGATAAACAATCCAAGACAAATAATTACGCTTAATCTTAACCAGGCACAAGTTTTAGTTTTATACTTTGGTGATACAAACGAGAACTTACCTGGAACGATTTTCGAGCTTGTACTTCTCTGGCTAGAAGGATGGCAGAAGTGACAACTGAATAGGCACTTTGCCTCCTTAAATCAAAGTTGATTAAATATTTATACTTTTGAAATATTTGATATCGTTTTAAAGGTATTTTATTTGTACAAACATTCATGCAATAGTCATGCGTTTTCGGTGCGTCTCCCCGCGGCTTATGTAAACATAATACAAAATTAACCTCAAGAACAGGGATTCTTTTCAAATTCATTTCCTCCTTTTTCCCTGAAAACAATGGATCACGGTCAAAATTTGAAGCGCGTAGTACACTTTTTTGTCAATGATGTAACAACAATTCAATCGACGCGAGTAAGGTTTGCCAGTCTTTTGAATTTAGTAAGTAAGCGTCTTACACATTGTCGCATTTCTTGAAGCTAGGAACTATTTTCCTACCCTTCATTTATTCTCAGTTGTTTTTCACACGTCCGGAGAAAAAAGGCACCAGAAGCCTTCCTTTTGTACCTGTTTGTTTCAAGCTGTGTTTTTAAATTAGATTTTGTTTAATTTCTATTGTTGAAAAACTTGTTGAGTTATACGCAGATACTTCACGAAGTTGGGCAGAGGTTTTTGTTGAATATCTTCTCAAGAGTACGATGAATCTCTTAAAACCACAGACATACAAACAAAGAATGAATATTGTTGCTGAGGACGTAAAGTTCAAGTCCTTCTTTGGTAGGTTGTTTATGTTTCCTTCTTGCCCGATTCCATGGGTTTTCCTTGATACATATACAATATTAATATGTTTTCGATTGCTGGTGTCTGGTTAACAGAAGTCTTTGTTAAGATTAAGTCTCCTTACATGTTCAATTTTACGTTTTTTGGCTTTCTAAGCCTTTTGTGTTTCATTTCTTGTCATTTGCCGCAAAAGTTCGAGGAAACCATCTTCACAGTGCATCGATGTTTGACAAGAGGCACACCCTTTCATCTCTTTATTGTTTCTTAAAAATATTAGTATTTATTCTTAAAATCAAGTAAACGCACTGCTTCAACAAATCCCTTGTTCCTTTAGCTTCCCTTAGGAGGCCTAATTATAGTTATGGATACCATTTTTCTTAGAGTTGTTCTAAAATAAACCCCTATCACACGTGAGGGCTAACTAAATGATAATTGCATAAGTCACACAGACACGGTGCAGGAGGCAAAGCGTTAAATTTCGTGTTTTTTGCTCTCAAGTCATTTTTTTTTTTTCTATAAAGATAAAGTCTCTTTTATGTTTCGTAGTGCCATGTAATGAAAACCTTTGCGTATTTTCGTTCAAACAATGTTTGGGTGTAGCTCCCTTCTAGAAGTAATTCGAGAGAACTGCAGCGCCATTGCCAGATTAGTCTATTGAAAAGTGCAACCGCTTGAGTTATATACACTAAATCTGCCGTTTTGACTTGACTAATACGTTAATTACTTTGATTTTTAAAACACTCATTTTCATAGCAGAGGACATAATTCTCTTCCGCAAACACGAGTTGCTAGTGCCAACAATAGGAGAGTGACTTCGTTTCTGATACTTGGTCTTAGTTTAAGGTACGCAAAATATTAGTCTATTCTCGCAAACAAAAGCACTCTGTTTTCTCTACATTAATTTGTCGAATCTTGTACATTTTGTTTTACTACGTGATTAAGGCTTGGTACACTCTCAGTTTCCAAGATACAGATCTTGTTTTAGTCAAACTTTGTCGTGTTTTGTGAAAAAATATCGTCCCTTTGACCTGTAGCCTGTTTATTTTCATGAGCACTGATTTCCACTATGTTTGAGAAAAACAATAATTGCAAAGTTAAACCACATAATTTCGACATCCTGCTTCATGTCATTTACTATCGCTGAAATGCAGTGAAATGATTCAATGTCATCTATTTTTGGTTAGTGTACAGGTGAGAATTTTCAATATCTACCCTGTTTCAAGTGAATTTCCCATCGTAGCTTCTTTTGTCGTATTGTTTCAAGTATATTAAGGAAAATGTTTATAAAATCATTTCTGTGACCTGTTTATGATGTGGTTGTTGTAAGGAAAATCCAAGTTGTTTTTGTTTCGCTCGAACACAGTTGGGTCGTGCAAGGGAATTATCTTTCTTCAGTTTAGGAAGAAAACCCTAACATTTTGTCGACGTCATTTAGGTTACAGACTCTCGATCCGTGGTTGCTAGCCATTTAGGTGGCAAGATGATCAAACATTGTTTCCTTTATTTCTTATTTTGCATGCATTTCCTTACTGAGACACAACATATTCATGTGCTCCTTGCACATTTATAGCTCAAAAAATCAATTTCTTATCTATCTCTATCTTGGTCGTGGTTTTTGAAAATTACCACGCTTTTCTCATTCATATTCAAGTTTATCTCAGTTAATACTTTTAAAATTAACTTATTTAAAATTATTTTTGCAAAAGGAACATGCGGTTACTTTATTTCTTGTGGGTAAAGATTCTTGGTGTCTTATTACAAAACGGTCGGGAAACCACGAATAAATTCCATAGTTACATCTTTAGACTGATTGTATGTGATGTCTTTGTTGAAACTTAACATCAAAACAGTTTGTTCTTTGATGCAATTAAAAAGACATTTACTGAAACAAAATCCCAATAATATGTTTTCGATATTTTGAAAATAGAGCGATAAAATTTGTAAAACGGCACTAGAAATTTTTTAGCACGGTTTTTCATCTTCGTAACAACTATAGCACAATGTCTTTATTGCTTGCAAAACCAACATAAGGGAAATGAGATGTTCATAAATAAAATGTTTGTCGTGCGTTCTGGCTGTCCATAAGTGACGTTTTTCGTCCACAGTTTGAAATTGTGTTCCAAACTACATCAACTGAGAGACAATATATTTTAGACCAAATAGTAATGATAAATGAATAAGTGCGATTCTATATTTTTTAGGCTCAACCCTTTTTGTAAGTAAACCTAACTGACCGGACTCCGTTTCCCTAAAATTCACCCTTCGCACCCTATAAGAAACCATTTTGGCCTTCATAATCGACTTTCTGTGTTAAACGAAAACAATTTTGGTTTGTTTTCTGTTGCAACCACAAGTAAACCCTGTATAGTTTGGATTATCCTATCAACGGGATGTTTCTTATCTACACCAGATTGGTTGTTTTCAAAACTCCAACTGCCCAGTTGATTTTAATCCAATGACGATATCTAGGAGAGATTAGCTGTTTAGACTAAACTATCTCCTTTGATTGAGGTATATAAGTGGCCCTATTTTATTGAGTTTTTTTGCTGGGCCTTGTCTTAAGTAGCTCAGAAAATCCTGAGTTTCACCCTTTAAGCTCCTGGCTACAAATCAGCTGCAAAGACGCTAATGCTATAGACTCTATGAGATCGTGGACTTAAGTTAAGCCACCATTTTGCTTTAGATTTTGTAAAGTTAGAGGTGACCTTTTTTCCAGCAGTATTTTTTTTTTTTTTTTTTTTTTTTTCATAATTTGATTTGACTTGATATGATTTTCATATGCTCTCGTTTAAGCTTATAACATTGCTTGTTGTTTGACTGGATGTCAAACAACAGTCTTCTCATGTAAAACATAGAAAGAAAGCTGTGGATAATGTTTTATACTGTGTAGATGCATAGTTCATTGCAGTTAATTGCGTTTCAGGGATGTTTAGATTTACAACGATAAATGTTTTGGAATCCTGGGGTGTTACCTGCCTATTGTTTAATCATTACCCACGTTTCCTTGTATGTAGCTCTAACGCAACGTGATCATAAAACGTATGCTACTTTTAAACTGCTTCCTCTAAAACAGTCCTGACTGGAAGAAAATATTTTAAAATATTTTTCTTTATTCAATTTTCCCCTTTGCAAAAGAGATAACAAGTTCTTCGACCACGTGATCAGTTCAAAAAGAGTAGTATTACAATTATTTCGTATACTTAAGCAAAATTCTTGATGTTTACAGCTGCATCTTGAATTTGAAGTAGTAATCTCAGTTTTTCAGTTGTGTGGACACCTGTCGAAGTATCTCTTAATTATCCGTTCTGTACCATAATAGTGCCGTACAACGAATTGGAGGCGTGCTAGAGTTTGTTTCTGGTGGCTGACTTTCGATATGTAATTAACACCTTAGTTCTCGGGAGTGCCAATATCAAACGGCCCAAAATTACAGTTTTCTTTATTCAATGTACTGAAAATATAGGAAGCACATTGAAAGAACCACTAAAGACTTTTCAAATGAACAGTCATATAACACTATAGGAGTTCTTCTCTAGTCATGACCACGGTACTTTATAAAATAACTAAATAGTACGTGCGTTCTGATTGGTTAAAAACCTATGGCTTATCGTGCGGGTAAACTCAAAGAAAACTTAAAGTTATTTTATAAAAACAATAGACCACGTTTTCTATGGGTTTACGGGCGTGATAACCCACTTGGGATGTTGGGAGAACAGAAGAAAAGCTTGTAAATCACTCGCCGATAGATAGATAGTACCTATGCCTATTATTCACTCTGGGTGAAAAGAAAATTGTCACCAAGATCTAGTTCTACTTGGAAATGCAGCTCAAGTGGTTTTGTCAGTGACTTGTTCTTACTAAGAAGTAATTGTAATGGTATTACTAGAAGCACTGTTGAAAAGTGTCTTACTTAAACTGGTATAAATGTTTGACGTAGACTAAAACTTCAACGAAAGATCTGGCCGGCGTTCATAATAACTGGCCGAATTACTTGAAGAAAAACAATCAGTGGAAAAATGTTGTTAACGATGTTTACCACCCTGAATAAACAAATATACTCGTTTTGTTGTAATTCGGAGCCATTTAGGGTATCAGCAAGAAATACCTCTTACGCAATTTGAGCAGAAACTGGAAAACTGCACCTGAAAATCATTTGGAAGCCAATGAATATTGACTAGGACTGAAACTGGCGTAGCAGAAATTTTTGAAACAAACCAACCAAACAAGACAAAACCAATAAAACGTGAATTCACCCAATTTGCCGTTTATTAACTAATAAATTTCTAAGAAGAAGCGGTTTTAATTCATCATTGTTAAACCGGGGTTAGCCAAACTGAAGATGCCTCTATTAAACGTGGGCTGGACGCTGATCTAATTGGTCCTCGCAGTTAACTATTACCTTTTAAGTGATAATCCTGGTAAGAAGAGAAGCAATTTCTTTTTTACGGCGCAATACGCTTTCCACACATAGGAATGTTTTCATTTTTACAGACAATTACGTGAACTGAAATTTTGTTTTGTGTATTTGCAATTGACCATTTTTCGTATTGTCCAGGATCATTAGGAGCATCATCGGAATACTCTGAGTCAACTGCGGGTATACTGCTATACGCGTTTGTAACAAGGTTTTATGTTGTTCAGTTATTTTAAGCGCAATAAACTTTCATCGAGCTACGGCTGGTAAAAAACATTAAAAGCGCCCCTACTGCAGCCCTTTAATTGGTGCTCCCAGCCTTAATCTCAAACAAAAATAAACGCCCAAGGCTCTTCTACGATTCACATTTATATTTGAAAAACACAACGTTCGTGTTTTGCGCTAGCATTAATTAATTTAAATTTATACTCTTCACAACAGACGAAGCAAACTCAGACAAACGCACTTTAAATCTCTCCTCATTTTCTGAAGGATCATTCCGCAGTTTATTATTGGTGGGTTTTGATATCGAAATAAACACTAGGTTTCGTCTGATTTAAATCAAACGTTCCACGGCTTTAAACTGATAAAACGCTAATAATATGGCCATCTGATCAGCGTCTTAATCAGATTGTAGTTATTCTCTAAACTTCAACATACCAGTTCTAAGTAGCTCAAGAGCAAAAAGTTCGTGAATAGTTCAAATGAAGACGTGTGATATCTGTCAAAATATATCTGACTATTCAAACAGAATTTCTTGTTCTTATTCTATTATTTTTTTCAATATATATAGTCAGAACGTAGCGCTCGCTCCTAAATTGTATTGGCTACACAATTTTGTCTCCTACAAATTTTGATCTTCATCCAGATTACGCTACGTTTGATTGGAATAAAAGTAGCCGAAATTTTTGGTTTTAAGGTTTCACCCAAGCAGGGTTTCTCTGTGTGATACCACGACTTGATTATTTGTTGATCGCTGCACACTTTCTATTTTCAAAATAAACGCTCAATCGTGTAAACTATCTTTACAACTGAACCAATAGCTTAATACCAAGAAAGAGAATGTATAGATATCAAATAAAGTACAACAAAAATGTTGATAGATGGTGACTGCTACGTAACTTTTACTGAGGCACTTCCTATAGGTGGTAATCTCCTGATTATAAGCAGGCATCAGTGATGTGTCAATTTGATTTAAAATTTGATTTAGGGCGTTATATGGCTTGTTGAGTTCCATATTTTGGATATGCGAACGATATGCGGAGTGATTCTCTCAGAGCGAAAGCCAAACATGATCAGTTTTGGTAATTTTTTGACAACGTGTTCGTCCTAGCTATCGAATGCTAAAGAGATGCACTAACAGCCTTGACAATCCAGGTAGGCTTGCAGAGTAAATTTCACTAAATATAAACCATTAGGTTTGGGTATATGCTCTGACGTCAATGAGGTTTTGTGGTTTAAAAGTATTAGGGTACCAAGAACCCGCGATTGTAAAAGTATCTATCATCTGTAGCCTTTCAAGTTATTCTGGCTAGCAGATCGTTTCGCCCCTATGTGTTTTAAATTGCTATCCATCGTATTAGTAATTAAGCTTTAAGCAAGCCTCTCTTGTTGAGCTGGGATATCTGTGATACTTCAGTTTAGTTCAAAGTAAGTTTATAGTAGAAAGCCTACACGACAGTTTTTATTTGCAGTATATTTACGGACCGAAAAGTCATGGCCACGGGACGTTGTGAAAAAGGATTTGATTTTAAAAATTAATAGTTGTGAAACTTTCTCTTGAAATATCACGTTCGCTGCTTAGTAATTTTGAAATATCACCTCAGAACATAGACATTTGTTCTTAAAAAATGGAAGATGCTTTTATCTCAGCATTTCTTGTATTTTATTTATCTTTATTTTCTATCATTTTTTTCATTATTGTAAGGAACGTTAGTTTCACTTGAGGCTGTTTTAAGAAACTCAATTTCTTTTTCTTTTAAATGAACACATGTGAATATTGCGACAGAGCCTCTGTCTTTCCTTTTTCTTTTGAATGGTCGAATAATAATTTAACACTTTACAGAACGCCTTTCTTCAAATATATTTCCTGATAGTGTCAAGCTGTAATTTGTTTGTAGGAAAATGTTAAATGGCAGGCAAACTAAAAGATTCAACTAACTAATGCATGTATTAAATACATTTCCATGCCCTACGGTAACACTGCAAGTGATTTCCTATTTGTTTGCTTAAAAAGTTTCCGGCCATAGTTCACCGAAGGAAATTCAAAACTTATTCCATTTTTTGCACTAAGTGGCGATATAGTAAAATTTCAAAAGGAATTGCTTCGTTATATAAATACGGTAAATGGCTGATTTGCAGCCCAAGGGAATGTTCGTGGCAATGGCGACGGGAAGGAACTTGTAGCCTTTATATCGTTTGAAGCATCGGCGAGATGAGCGTTTAAAAGAAATACTACCTACATCAAGATAGCAAAGTTTTTAAAACAATTTAAAATGTTTTTATAAACATAAGGCTGGAAATTATTGTCGCGACTTATCACAATAAAAGTTATAAATGTTGCTAAAGAAAATTGAAGCAATATCAGTGGATTTTTTTAATATAAACATAATTTCAACACTGAACTAAATTAAGGGAATTTTCGATTGGCGGTATTTCAGATTAAAAATAAAATATTGGAATAGACTTAAGAATGATTTGTTTTGGCATTCATCACTACACAATAAGTTGTCCGAAAGCTACGGTAAAAGAGATTTGAAGTAAAACTTTTGGGTTTCTTAATTCCGGAATACGACCAATCGAACGCACCCTAAAATGATTTTCTCAAATGGTTTAATAGGTTGTACTGGGAAAGTACTGTGCGAGATTTAACCATGTATGAATGAACATCATTACCGGTGAACAATGATGAATTACTTCTTAAAACTTTGTTCGGAAATGCTCTGCTACTGATATTGGACTGTATTTTCTTTGCAGTACGATTTTCTATTTCCTCTTTTGGAATAAAACAGACGCCTTTTCTTCCGTTTTGTATAGGAAGAAATATTGAGGCAAGAAGGATGTATCTGTTGATATTCTCACTATTGTAGTTGTCTCACCCATTGAGAAAGGAATTGTATACTGATGATGATGAATTGATATGAAGCCAAAAAGAAGTAAAAATGTGCTTGTTTCACTTTAACCCTAATCCTTCTTCGCGTTAAGGGCATTAAGTCCTCCAGGATATCGGTTATGCATATTCAAATCTTCTTTCAAGTCCTCCGGGCTCAATTTTTGTGTCTTCAGAATAGAAATTTGTCCACGTACATAATATCTACATTAGAGCCTTGATTTATCGAACCTCTATTTGATGAGTTGAAGTCCTCGGGTAACGAACGTTAACCGTTGATAGTAAATACAGTAGAAACCCGATACTACGAAGGGCAAAGGGATTGACAAAATATTTTCGCTATAACTCCTTATAGCAAATATATTTTGCCAGTCCCTTAACCCTTCGTTATATTCCACTGTAAAAATGTTTTTAAAAGTAGGTGGATGCTACAGATATGGTTCAGACCCCAAATACTCTTGGAATTGGCTTGAATATTTGTTATTCTACAAAGAAAAGCGTCCAGTATTCCTAAATTCCACAAATTTGACTCAACATTCGACATACAAGCTTTACAAACCGATATTTCTTGGTAATAAACATGGTTAGGAACTGTGTAGCGCTGACAAGTTGATTACAATTAAAATTTGTCTTTGTGTTCTTAGCGCTAAAATGTTTGAAAATCCAAAATCCAAAATCTTGGTGATAGCTTGTTGATTTTCCTGTTTTACTAATTTGACTCGAAGAACCCGATCAAAACTTTAATGGTGGAGAACCTTGTATAACCTTATATGCTTGTTTAATTTCATTATCAGCTAGTTAGTAACACCTCAGATTATGAACCATAAACCCAAGTCTTATTTACCACATATAGCTGTGACCAAAAAAATGCGTCTCTAAATAATTTTAGCCTTGAACATACCGTTTATGGTATGCTCATTTTTAATAAGCAGCTTTAGCAACGACGACAGCGAGAATTTAAAATAGGATAGTTTTATTAGCAAGACAACAATTTTTCTCGCGCAACGCAATATTTGGTAGCTTTTTGTATAATCACTGCACGAATTTCCTTATTTTGCCTCATTTATTTCTTTTTTTTTTTTTTTTTTATTACCCTCGGGTGCGATCCCAAAGAATTCATCTTCTTACCCAATTTGATGTTTTCAGTCGTAATAAAGGCGACAAAGTTTGAGAAAGCACAAAATCATTTGAATAGTGGCGTTATTTCCATCGACGTTGCTACAGCTCCCTGCTTATTCTACCATAATCCCCTTAAGGTTCTTCCTTTATAATTAAGAGCTCCCACCTGTAAAGCAAGGAAAAATCAGGCAAAACATGTAAAAATGTAATGGCAAATGAAATAATTGGAAGCATGTGGTCGGACAAACAAAAAAAATGATTGCAAAGTTTGGAAGTAGATAATTTTAAAATATTTATCTTTATTATATAAACACTATGAAATATCAAGTGAGCATTCGCGCGAAAACATGAAATCTTCATACCTGAAAATACCGTGGTTTCTTCAAATAGTGGACCCTCGATTTGACGAACCTCTATAAAACGGAGTACTCGGAATAACGAAACATTTTCTTCAGCCCGGCCAAAATTACAATAAAATGTGTGGAACAGAACCTCGATTTAACGGAATCCTTATAATAAAGAACACAATCCAGAATCGCAATCGTGAAATATACCTCGATATAACGAATAAATGTCAACATGTGATAAAAAATGAAAGCCAAACAGACCAACAAGGATAAAATTTATGTGTGCAGTAGTTCTAAGCAGTTTTGTTTGCCTGTCCTTGGGCTTCTAGTCCCGTAGCTATATATACAGCTGGGCGCTGAGGCGTTAAAGAACAATTATTATCACAGTAATTGTTCAGGTCCAGGAAAGCTTTATTTTGTAAATTCTAAAAATAACATAAGGAATATTTTGGTTGTTTTTTCGAAATTCGTGAAATTGAGGTGTTCGAAATAATGAACCCTCGATATAACGAACAAATTTCTCCAGTCCCTTGGCACTTCGTTAAATCGAGGTTTCACTTAATTTGAAATGATCACCGTTGCTAATAAATCGCGCCTTTCGCACTCTCCCCTCCCCCTCCCCCAAAAAAGAAAAATGTTTAATTGAAATTGTTTGTTAATTCATTCGTGTTTATGTAATAAAAAAGATTATTACATAGCCACTTGGAGAAACGAAATTAATTTCTCTTCTCGTCTTAAATAGAATGTTTTCACTCACGTGGCCAGCATATATGCAAGTTTATTAGAACAAAGGAAAGCGTTTGCATAAGAAAAGAGTTTAACTCCCACAATATTGGTATGGGACACCAACATGGCCGCCATTTCATTGCTTTGGAACACCAATATGGCCGCCGTGACGTCATGTGAAAACACTCTATATAAGTCACGAGTAAGCTCAGCGAACGGGTGAGAAAATTTCGTATCTTCCTCGCTGTCATGTGATATCCTATGTTTACAAAATTTGGGAATCGTATGCGATACAACAACTAGTCCTGATATCACACTGCCCAAATTGCCTTTAAAAAACACTTAATAGTAAGAGCATTTCTTCCCTTCTTAATTTTTCCCCCAGGGTAAGCACTTATCGGCCTAAAAGTAACTGGGTCTTGCATTTGTACAAAGGAATTCAAATATCACTCCCTAAAATGAGAAGAAAGCATCTCATCAAATTGAGAATGCTCAGCGCATCAAGAAATATCTTCGCGCAAAATCCCTATTGTTCTGACAAATTAAATGTTCATATAGTAAATCGCATGCATGTTTAGTGGTCAGTGTTGTATTCCATTTGAATTCATGGTTATTGTAACATTACTGCTTCAGTTGCCTTAAGAAGAAAACAAAATTCAGCTATATCTTAAGGAGGTTTCTCCCTAGAAAATAATTAAAGAAATACGTGTACATGTATCAATAACAAAACAAGTTGTCAACTGGCGCATAGCGAGTCACAGTTGAATATCGGAGACATCAGAACCACCCGTTACATTAACACCTTTACTCCGAATAAAGGCCACTTTTGACACATCAACTGCAGCAACAAAAATCAGGGGCACCCAACGACAATTTTCGAGAAACATCTCTTCGGAAGACGATTTGAGATCTAGAATTTTCGGAACCTTTGTTGTTAAATTTGTTGCTTGCCTGCCTCTCCTAGGATTTTCGAACCCCCCAAAAATGGCATAATTTCCCATTTTTAACGGATTCTTACCCTAAAAAGGTCACCTAGAATTTTCGGGAGCCTTTTTTCTGGCTGAAATTTTCGAAAAGGTAAGTTTTGATCCCAATAATTTTCGGATCACTAGACTTTCAGCTAGGAAATCCGAACAGATGAAAAATTTTTAGGGGATAAAAATATGCCTACATCTACTGTTTAAATACTAAAATACGTTCAACAATGCTATGTTTAAGTGGTTTTGAACTACATTCTCGTTGGGTGCCCCTGAAAAATCAGTTCCGGCTACTGAAATAGCTTTAATTTAATCGTTTCACTGAAGTAAGATCTGGCATCTGCGATATATCCATTTTAAATGACTGAAAAATCGTCACATTTTAAGGAATGCGGGTTTACTCCGCAGCAGAAAGTGTTTTGTCACCTGGGGCCCGTTTCTCTAAAGTCCCGGTAACTTTTCGGGCCCGAAATCAACTATTCAAATCGAAATATAAAGAATAAGAGCGCGGGTCCTGGCTAGCAAACTACTCCATTTTGTTTCATTAACTGATAGTTTTATCATGTTACATGCAAAACTATTGACACCTCTATCTTTAATGAAAACGGAGACAGCTTGCCGGGTCCGTTAATTATCGGGACTTTCGAGAAACAGGCCCCTGGGCTGAGCTGCTCGAAGCAAGGTTAGCGTTAACCATTGGTTAAGTAGTATCAAAACCAATACGTTGTCATGGTATTAAACGCTGGTTAACGCTACCCATGCTTCGAGCAACTGGGTCCTGATTACTGAAATTTTGCGAAAGAGCTCCGGTCAGTATAAAACACGGACTGCGGACTGGGTATAAAATACGGACTAGGTATAAAACGCGGACTGGAAAATACGGACTGGGTATAAAACATGGACTAGGTATAAAACGCGGACTGCAGGCTTCGGACTGAGTATAAAGTAGAATTCTTGGTGGAGGTTCTCTGAATCAAGAGCCTGACAAAAATGCTATTTTCTTCACCCATTTTAGACATGGTTTCGGTCTCCAACAATCATTACAGGGGTCAGGACCCGGGGGGGTACTCTCTTATATAATCCATATACTTATTTGCCGCCCTAAAGGGTATGGTTTATGGGCCGTTTTGGTTGTCTGAAAACACTTTGCCTATTTTGGAATCGGATATGGTTTTCGAGGAAACTACGGGAGCGTACATGTACGAATGTATTTATCGTTTTCAGTTCTATATGAATAAGAACGAAATAGAAATATGCAACTTTCAAATGCATTTGAAGAATTTTTTGTTTGCGCTCTAGAGAGAATGATCTACTGTTGCCCTCTAATCTATAAATTTATAATGATGACATAATTTCTGCCTAATCAGGCCTAGCCTGTTCCAGGCTCCGAGATAGTTGGGTCAGCTAAATTGAGACAGCGCGAAAATAAAACGGGAGGAAACTGGGTAGTCTCCTCTTTATCTGAGAGCCTGGAACAGGCTAAATTAGGCCAGGCCTGAAAATGGGTATGGGTTTTAGAGATCAGGTCTGAAAAGTGGTGGGGAAAATGACATTTTTTTTATTCTGAAACAGGCTAAGGATTTAGAGAACCAGGGGGGCATAACCCCACCAAAAAATTCCTAGGAGTACCCCCTTCTGGGGTTCAGGAGCAGGGTGTAAATCATGTCATCATAATCATCGCGTAGAATATAACGTTGGGTTGGATAATTCATTTCGGTTATTTTTCACGTGTAGGTGAGTAATCCTTCCCCCCCAAATACTGCTTTTTTACCTCGCGGAATGCCCCTATGTTGACCTTCTCGTCTGAGTTCTTCATTTTCTCATATTTCCAAGGCTTTATTTAAAACGGAATGGAGGCATTTTTAGGAATTTTACTCTGACTCGGCTAACACCAATATTATTCTTTTTATTCGGTGCTTCTCTGATTGGTTCTCTTCTAACTCCTTCTTTTAATAAAATTCAGAGTTTAATTTCAGTTGCCTTGAATAGCGGCATAACCTTCCTTATCCGTGCAGTATGCTTTCCTTCTCCACATGAGGAGAATATAGACTGCGTGACCGGCTTACGGAATGTTTTTGTGTGAGGCACGGAGCTGGAACTACTGTTTTATGCAAGCCCGCTTTCCGTTTCTCTTATTTTTACCTATATACATAGTTCGTAGACCGCGTTTTATACCTAGTCCGTGTTTTATACTCAGTCCGTAGTCCGCATTTTATACCTAGTCCGTGTTTTATACCCAGTCCGCAGTCCAT
The DNA here is from genome assembly GCA_038088405.1 of Porites divaricata. NCBI lineage: Eukaryota > Metazoa > Cnidaria > Anthozoa > Scleractinia > Poritidae > Porites > Porites divaricata. Next base: position 11,438,844 of record JBBMOI010000008.1, on the reverse strand, counting down.
GTTTTGTACTGACTGGAAAGAGTTCTACTATGTTCTGTACCTGTTGCGTTTCATTTGCAACGAGTCAAGTGCACGCTTCACCGTAATATAGTCAAAAGATCATATCTCGTGGGAAAACGGTTCGTCTTGTGCAATTATTCAAGTACTTGAGTTCTAGGTTTAATTCATTTTTAGAAGGTTCAAGGTTACCGATCGTGCTACTTTCTGTTCTCCATTACAGTGCATAAAAGGGATTTGACCATTCAAAATTCAATCACATTACCACAGTGAATAGATAGGGGTTTCTTCACGCAACAGAAGACTTTTTTTCAATAGATCCGAAACAGCTTCAAGAGTTACGAGGAAGAAACTCTTTCGCTTTAGAACAAGGAAGTTATTGTTAAAAAATTTTTAAAAAAGGTGTGTCAATCATAGATACTACACCACACAGGGTGAATAATTTGTCAAATTTGGCAGGTACTGAAAGTACAATGTAGCTAATTAGCCCTTCCACTTACCTGTAGGAGAATTATCAAACCTTTGTACTGAGGATTATAGTGTTAGTGCTGTCCTTGGCCTTCGCCCGAAATTTTTCGATCGCTTTGACACCTTGCCGCTGTCGCGGATAAGTGGAAGTGATTTTTGCTGTGAGAGCGCGTATCGGGAAAGTGAACTTTTAGCTTGAAGCTCACTTGATACTTTAGATTACTTTGATTTTCGGTATTCGTACGAAACTCAAACAACTTAATAATTGATCAAGACTAAATTTAAGACGCATAGAACAGCTCGCTAAGTTGTGTAGGCTAATCTTTGCTGACTTCATTGTTTATATTTTTGCTCATTTAACTCATACAAGGCTTCGCCATATGTTCAAACTAAATTCAAAAGGTGAAGGCGTTGGTTAATTTGAGCCATTTTCAGCTCTCTGCAAGCAATAACAAAGGAAATAGCAGCTATCGAAAACTGCGAAATTGCTAGGTGGCAGAAACGTCAATGAGCCCATAAATTCTTTTTAAAATTTTGAATTTTTCAAAGATAATTTCTCCGGAACTATTCGATATATCGGGCTCACAGTTTCACAGACAACTCTCTCTTTCGATATTCAGAGAGTTTATTTCAATAGCGTGATCAGAGAGTGAAAGGCATATGCTAATGATTAAAAAGATGTAAACAAAGGTTGGGCTATTTACATACAAGTACGTAAATCATTTGACTATGTTGTTCACATAATGCCAAAAAAGGGGGGAATACATGCACAGGATTTGAAAACATACTTCAACATCCTCCAAAAAACACTCGGTACTAGATATGTATTTTCATTTGATTACCGCCTTTGGTAATTTGTTTGGGGCAGTTATATTGGACAACATACGCAGTAAATATCAGTGGGTTACAATTTACTTTTAAACTTTTACAGTGCATTTTTTTAAATTGTTATCTAGTATAGGTTTGTGTCAATGCGATGTAGTTTATTTAAATAGGGAGCTTCAGCAAACGACCACGCCAACGAGTATACTGAAAATACCAGGTGGTTTCCCACGGCACAGGGACCACATTGTCAAATGCACTTCCCCCTATACCGACAATTAACAGACGATGAAAAAATCGCTTTCACCTGATGATAACCTTGCCTTTTGATTTGCCAGATACACCGTATTAGAAATAGGATTTACGAGTCATATCGTAACAAAAAAAAATTAGGTTGAGGGTTTCTTTTGTTTGTTTGTTTTTTCGTTGTTGGTGGTGGTTTTTTCCTTCCTCACCACCGCTCGCTTCTCTTCTCTTCGTCTTCTTGCAATGCAAAGCGATGACGTAAAAGCATCTTTCTTAGAACCTCTACGTACAGTAGTAAGTTAACTAGCGGCGATTTAATGGGCAAAACTTGAAAATAAGGTCAAGGTCGGAGAATGATCCAAAGCTACAATGAAAGGACATAAGATTCTACAGCCGTAATCCTCTAACAAAGATAATTTTTGTGCCTTTTTTACCACATTTAAGTTAATGTTAAATTGTAAGAGCCTTGAAACAAACATTTGGAATGTGTCATTAGAAAGGCAAAAAAGAATAGATCTTTCTGTTGGCAGTGGAACAAGGTTTTATTGGCTGGGAAAATCTGTCACGTACAACAAACAGTTGGCGAAAAGTGGCTGTAAAAGAGTGCGGCAGCTTTGCGTGTTATTGTATCCATATACAAGTTATCCAAAGTGATTGCGTTGCATTTTCTTACAGAATTAGTTGAGAGAATTTTTCAAAGATCAAAACATTTTCCTGTAGGTCTCATGAACTCTTCTCTTAACTATTGATATTGTTAGAAGAAAACTGATATATAAACTGGTCATTCTTGGGTCATAGAGGGTTAATCTTAGCTTACAAATAGTTTTTCTTTTTGTCAACTTTTTGACAGCTTTCAAAGTTGGATATGACGCTGGAAAGTTTACACCGCATTTTAGAAAGTGAAATCCTTTGATCCTTTGTAAAGGTAATTTTAAGAATATCCTGAGGTGCGTCAAACTTTTAGGGCCAGTTATTTAAGCCATTTTCATTTTGGCGAACGCTTTTATGTCAACACCATTTATCGTGAACAGTTTCTTTAAAGCATATAAAGTAGACTAGCAAAGCATTTGTCTTCCTTAATTACGCCTCTAAGGAAGAGATCCGGAGGTTCAATGATTTCCTAAACCGCGGTCTAAGTTAGACTTCGTTTGAATAACCGTCACTTACAGCTTCAGTGGAGCTTCAATGTAAATTTATACGACTTCAGGTGTCATTGTCCTGTCTTAAAAAAACTTTTCGTTAAGATTCTCTCAACGGATTCTATAGTTAGATATTCCAATTTGAAGCTTGAAGACCTGTAAAGGGCCCTTTGTGCTAGACAATGACAGAGAAAACACTTTATCGGAGGGCAAACAAAACAGTAGGACTTTCCCACAGAAGCAGTTACTTAGTTTTTAGAATGATGCAATTATCTCTTTGTTTGTTTTGTTCCACTGTGTCTTAATCTCTACGGCGTGATGTTTTGTCCCATCTGACCGTTTGGCTGAAATGGCCCTCTAAGAGTGTTACGTGAAATTCATTTTAAAGTTTTTTTTTTTTTTTTCAACAGAAATATTATCAAATAGAAAGTAAATATTTACGTTCGATGAGTACGGTTAAATTTCGGTCATATGTAGTTATTCCATGTTGGCGCGCTCAGGTACGTTAATAAATACACCTACCTATATGGAGAGACCTCTTCCTTTCAACTCAACAAATATGTTGGTTATGCGCCAAGTTAATTACGTTCAACTACTATGAATAACAATATTTCCTCCCTAAATTTCCCCCTTTGCAGACTTTGTTTTGAATTTCCTCTGTCATGAAAATTTGATTCGACAACTGATACAAAGGGTAACTTGATAACGGATTCACTTCGACAGACTGATTTGATTCGACAACTGATACAAAGGGTAACTTTGCACTGCGGTGACGCCTCGAAAAAATTGACCGACCCGCCAACTCTCAAATTACTTGGCGTTATTAAAGCCGGTTAATCAAGTACAACTCTGAATAATCAGATAATTAAGGGTATGTCTATAAGAAGATTTCCTTTCGTCGACCTAACTGATGTCTCGAGGGCTAGTTCTTCGCCGGAGAAAATCCTCTGAGGAAAACGGATTCACTTCGACAGACTTAGTGCTCGGAACGTCACCTTTCCCATTTCTTTACCACCCTTCACCAGCCCCCCTCCCCCCCCCCCCCACCCCTCCTACCTCAACCGCCGCAAAACCGTGTTATCTACTTGACGCCCACGCGAGTTCTTTTCGGGCCTCTAAAAATACGTAATGATCTGCATGGGTTTACCGCTGTTCACGCAAGTGAGAATGTTTTTTTTTTACGGAATCCTCTACAGCTGGGGTTTTCTCTGCTAAAGGCCTTATCAGCCCTATTATGTCTTTAGTACGGTAAACTCCTTCAGTTAGTTAGTCCGTGAGTAATTCATTCTTAAAGGGGATCGACACGGTTCGTCGCCAAATTGATCCCCCCGGGACCACCGAAGGAATATGGTAAGATCATGCAGGCTGTTGAAAATACGAGGTTTGAAATATATTTACGTTTTATTTGAATTCAAACGACCACCCGCTAGAATTTTTTACTTCTCACGGAGGTTATTTGCTAAACACCAAACTTTAAGTCCCTAGTGTTGGTTTTTAGTAGTAGGTCTAGATAGTGCAAAATTCGCCTTTTACCAATTTTCAATTTTTTTGTTTATTGTTGTCATAGTAATATCGATTTTAGTTAAAACTACATTTTGACAAACTTCAATCCATAGTCAATCACTGGCGAAAATTTTATAGCGATCGTACATGGATAAAATTACTTTTAAGACGATAGAAAAATATCGGTATAGTCTCCGAAAAACTGTATCGAAACATCTTTTAGTCTCTGTTCAGATGATTACGACATCCAGGGAATTCACCTTAAGCTTTTGGCGTCTTCCTCTTTATCCTTCCTTTAGAATCCGAAGGACACCTGGAAGAACGCACACCGCAGTTCGAAAAGAATAGTGCACTTAAACACCCTTGGTGTGATTTATCTCCTGTCTTCAGGTAAAACGTATGTTAGAGCCCATTTTTCATTCTGTTGGTCTCGGCACGTGAGTCTTCCTCTCCCGCGCGCATCGCGGCATATCTCAAGCGCGTCCCATATTTCTCATGCACCCTCCACGCAGGTTAGTCAAATCACTACAACTGGAAAGCCAGCCACAAACTATTTGCATTTCGAGTAAGTTTGATGTATTTTCCAAGCAAAGTTAGTTTTCTTTTTTAAAAAGCTTATTATACTGGCGAAAAAAATTAATGAGCCGAAAATCAATTTGATCTTGCACTAAGTTTTGTATCATTGCAACAAGCGCACTAGATCTGTTACAATTTTTATCTTACTTCATGAAAGCAATAGTTCAGTGTCAATTTATACATCTGAGTAAGGTTTTAGTCCAGTGCAGTTACGAGATCAATCCCGGATTTTTTAGGGATAATTCTTAATAATTTTCGTTTTACATTCCTATTTTATGGGAGGACAAGACAATGGTGGATTTTCTAATATATATCCACTTATACGCGGCAACTACAATCGTACAGTATTTATCGCCTTTTAATTCTGCATAATTTCACGTGACTTGACCACATTTTCTCATTTGGTTTCTTCATTCAGGGCATCATCAAAATCTTCAGATACGAAGGGGAATGAATTGAACAGACTAGAGCCTCCACCCTGTGAAGAAAACAAAAGAAAAAAGACAATAGACCTTGTTACCGATACCCGCCATCTTTGCGGGAGCTAAAGGATCGGTGGGATCGTTTTGAGAGAGTACAAACACGTGACAGTGATTACTCGCGTTGGCAAATTGTATGTCTTGTTTGGGCCCTGAAACACCATGTGACATTGCCAGGAAGATCAGATAAACCCATCAGGTCCAAAAAGTAGTCGCGGTCGCCTACTACGAGAGGTTCTGATAGAGAAGAGAAGTAGGACGTCACGTTACCATGGTAGCAAAATGTCTGGATCTCAACAAAAAAGACCACAACATCGACGGCGGCTAAAACGTCACTTAAAAGGCGAATTAGCGGTCATTGAAACTTCAGATCGATTATCTCAACTCGCTCACTAGGAGTAATGCCGTGGGGGAACTCTCCTGCAGTTGAATTCTAAAGGAAAAGTCTGAAAAAAGAAAGAGAAATTCGCCGTGGTATGTGCACGTGGTCGATAAAACGTGAAATTAGGCAATTCATGTAGTAGTCGTGCAGTGACGGCCAAGAAATGTACAATAAGGTTGCTGCAAGTGCAAAGCTTTTTGTTTTTCTTATCTTAACCTATTCAGCTTCATTGACGTTGTCGTTGCCGTCGCTGTAGTGACATGTTGAAACTCACTATTAGAATATAACTCAATATGTTTAGCATTGCAGTGGTTTTATTCCCGATTAATCGATTTTGGCTCATCCGCGAAGAAAGATGCGTGCACACTAATCGGCATGGTCGCCATATTTGCAACACCACGGTTTGTAGAGACCCAGAAATTCTGCTACCATGGCAACGTGACGTAACGACTTCTCTCTTTTTCAGGGCTTTGACTGGGAAAATGTTGGTGATTTGGATAGATGGTCGCTTACGAGAGGTGATCGTACAAGGATGTTCGACTGTACATTATGAATTTAAGATCTGATCACGCTCACTCTTTTTCCCAAGGAGCTCCTTCCTTTTCTCCTGCGCCGTCTTCGGCAAGTCCATGTGAAGGCACATGGATTACGGGATCCCCTCTTTGAAATGTCCTCTTTGAGTTCAGTAATTTCTCTTTCAAGAAGTTTTGACAGATCTGAGGCCTCGCCTTGATGCACAGTTTTAAGCAAAAGGAGTTGACTTAAAACGACCAGGAATAGTAGTGACGCTTTCATTTTGAAGGATTCCTTCCGCTTGCAACAGATGAGTTTATTATTTTGCTGCAGATATAAAATTGTTAATACGTTAGCAGAATTTTGTGAGTGATTATCAAAAAAACTACAAGGATGGCTCCTGAGACAAAAGAAACCTTCTATCCCCCTAAAGTAATAAATATATGTTATTATGGCTGAGAGAAGAAAACCTAGTACAGTACAAAAAGATGATTGGTCTCATTGTTATGCTGTTAAAGTTTTAAGATTATCTCCCTGTGTTAAGGAGGACTTTAATTTTACGAATTTCGTTTCCAAACGCAAAGAACCTAACGTGGGCCAGGATGAATGTCGTTGCAATCTCTACTCTATTTTGTTTGCCTTATAGCAGTAATTAATGAGCATAAGTAATTAATTTCTTCATCTTTTTAGATTTGCATTATTAATACAGATACACGTACATTTTTTTTAACGAGCCCTCTCTTTAACCTCGCTAATGCCTCGTGTTTAAACAGAGATTGAGATTGCTATATTCACTCCGATATTCACTCTTACTGCTTACAGAGAAAATTTGCATGGATAAATCAGTCTGTGTATGAATTGGTTTGGTAACAGACGCCCTTGGATAGTACGCAGGTGTCTAGACTCTCTTTTTCATTGGATCTTCGATAGCACGCAACTCCCTTTGCGGTATGCCGGTTACGGGTTTGAGCGAAAATTTGAGTCGGGATAACAGGATTCAAGAGGCATTTGGGAACCCTCACAGATGTATGTGAGTTGTACATACCACACTTTCTTTTCTTTTCTTTTTTTTTTTTTTGCTCTTCTAAAGCAAGTTAAACAGAGAATATTGAATTCATGACAGTGAAACATGGCTCAAAACATGGCAACAAAAATTATCGTCCAAGGCTAAGGTTATTAACGTGACTTAAACGGCCATCAATTCATTACTTAATATTCCATAGCTTTTATTTCGCGAATGTGCTGTCATGCATTATTTTCAAAGGGAAATTAATTTTTTATTAAGTAAAGATTTCGTTGAAACTGATGTCAAAGACTAAATTGAAAAATAAAATGAGGGCTCATTTGAGTCAAGTTAAACATACGCATTTCAGTGACTAAGAGAAGAATGGAAGAATCCGCTCCAAGTTTCCAATTTTAAAGGTCGCTTGGTAATACTTAGTTTAAAACAAAAAGTACAGTACGGCCACCTTGTTATTACGGCCACTCTTTTGGCCGCCTGGCAAAAAGCACCATACATTTTCTTCTATAAAAAAACCCTGGTTAATACGGCCACCCCGTTGATACGGCCAATTTTTTTGGCCAGTTGGTAACCGTATTTACGGGGTTCCACTGTACGTAGTAAATCAAATAGCACTCGCAAATATTCTTTCTCTTTTCTTTTTCTGTTTTTCTTTTCTACTTTTTATTTTGGAAGGGGTCGAAAGGCAGTGAAAAATATAACATAAAATATAAAAAATAATAGCCACAAATATCAACAAATTTTCATTCCCGCTTCATCGACCTTCGTAAACTCAAAGTTTATGTTTTACTCAATGAATTATAAAAGGTGATGGGCCATAAATCATCGTAGAAAAGAACAGAGAAATACACGATGAAGAAAATGTGTTACTTACCCAATTACCCTTTGCTTTGTCACGAAAAGTTGGTTGTCGACCCTCACACAGTTCAAGAAGGACCAAAAGCCGTATTTATAAAATGTTCGGTTAGCTTCTGGTATCTTGACAAAAGGCGGTTGCATCTGAGATAATGTTCAAAACCCCCACACAGTGGTCTTGCCATAATGTAAGATTAATGAACACCTTGCATGGATTTGTCTCAATATCGTTCAATTAACTTCGTAAAAAAACTCGATGTGAGTTTAAACAAATGAGCGTTAGCTTAAAAGTAGTTTAATGGCCGGTTTATTTTCCTTTCTTTTTCTTCTTTTTTTTACCAAGTGTCAAATATTAAAAGTACCTAAACAAAAAACTTTAATCTTTTCATAGATGTTATCATGATAACTGTCAACTTGTCCCTCTTTTAAAAGTTGAAAATTAAAAAATGTGGATCATATTCTCGATTGTCTCCCCGTAGTTACTGAAGCTTATTTGCGTTTATTGACGATAAAACGTTTACCAAAATCAACGGTCCAATTCAACACATCGGAAGTAGTACTTCGTGTTTCAGCAATCATTTTTTGTACGATGATCACTAATTATGATACCAAGATGCTTCCGGCCATTGAGATACAAAAACTGATTATTATATACTATCCTTGATGGAATGAGGCTTAATACTTTGCAATACTCAAAACTAACCAGTTAAATACATGTACGTGTTAGTTGAAAAGCCTGGCGTCTGATTTCTCCGTGAAGCTTTTCGCAGTGTCTCGAAAGCTTACCACCCACAGATTTCACCATCTGCACATTGTGTGATCTTCTAGTTCGCTTCTCAATATTGTTTTAAATTTTTGTAAAAATTGCAGTACATGTGGGGACTTTTCTTAAATCTGACTTTCGCACTTGTTAGAGTTTACTGACATCCATGAAAGGTAGAGGAAAAGCTAACAGAAATGTTTATATGCCACAAACTATTCTTTCATTTTTTTCGGCGGAGAGATAAGCTAAATTGCTAGTAGCTGACTTCTCCGAAATACAGGCACTTCACTCCACCGAATAATCCCCTTTCCCACAATTTTTAGGCCGTATCTTCGATTGACCATATTGTAAAATGTAAGGTAACTGAATACATTATGGACAACTGTTGCGAAATAGTCTTTAAAAAACAAACTGAATTCCTACTCCGTTGAGTGAAAACTGGCCTACACGAGGGAATAGTAATGCATTATTCCGTTTTTATGAGACATTCGTCTTCACCGAGCACAATGTCTACAATATATTCCACTTACTTCCGGAATCAGTAGGGTCTTCCGAGAGGAATTCCAAATTATAGACAAAAGTGAAAATTTATGAGGCTGTTTGTATTTTATAACCCTCTACATTTTCTTCATTCACCATTTTCACAAAGACCATATTGCACCTTGTTGAACATCCTCCCCCTCCCCCCCGCCCTTCTAAAAGAATTTGGCACAGCCTCTCTTAGGTGACTGACTGTAAACAGCAAGTGGTAACGTTGCGAGTATGCGCGAGCCGCTGGACGGAAGTTTGTGGTGGTATTGGATCGCAGCGAATGCAGCAAAGAAAAAATGGCGCCTGTTTTAAAAATTACCATCGTCTTAGTCATCTGTTCTATCTTTGTGGAGTGCAGATAAGACAAAGTCTTCTGTGTAATATGCGAGATTGGTCTCAAGGCTAATAAGTCGCAGATCATTCACAATTTTGCGCGGTTTGTGGTCCATGAGTGATTGTTGTTTCGTGTTTTGGCTTGCTCGCGGACACGTCAAGCTTCGATGGGGTTCTGTGTAAAAGCTGCAAAAATTCTCTATTAAAACACTGGATAACTGGGAAAAAATCTCTTCATGTAAGTTGTGACCGAGTACAAAACGTCCGACTTTTAAGATTTGAATGAAACGCTGTGAACAAAAATTCTAAATGCTAGTCTGTTTATGGAGTCATAATTGCAGTTATTGCGACAATCTCCTTGCAATAATACGATTTCACGTCAGTTATGGTTCAGGAACGCCCTGTTGCTAAGACATGTGCAACCTTAGTGCAGTGATTCTGCCAGTGATTACTTTTCAGAGATACCCCATCCTAACCACCAGTGTCCAGACCAGGTGCAGTGCCCTAATTCTGCGACTGATAACATTTCAAAGATATCCCGCCCAGGGCTATGAAATTGTGTTTCCATTCTTGATTAGAGGATATAAAACTAAAGACCCAAACTCTAGAAATAACATCTATTAAATCTATGTGATGCCTTAACTTATTTAGGGGTGCAGGCAGAATTTTGTAATATGGAGGCTCTTGACTCCAAGATGCCCCTTACACTTCTAAAATAAAGAATTAGATGAGCCAAAACGGGAGTGTGGTACAAGATGTTTCATATTACAGATTTGTTTTATTGAGGTAACTCTAACCATGAAAAATCCTTCCCTTTACTTCCCACACTTCTACATTCTAGAAAATTGCACACATGCATCCAACAGTGAAAATACTTAAAATAGTAAAGATCACAGTCATACCTAAAACTACATTTTCTCTCTGAGATATTGAAGTGAATTTTCTGTTACTGATACTTCCATGCTTGCACTCATTTTTGCTTTCATAAATTTTTTTGTTGGTATTTTCTACCGCACATGTGTTAATTATTTAATATATTACTAATAAGGCTTAGCTCCCTTGACTTGCCCATATATCTATTTGGGGCCAAGTTCTTATGATTTGAAGATTAAAAAATTGAAAATGAGCTCTAACTTTTCCTTTTCAATCAATTTCAACATGAGAAGAACTTAAGAATCTTAAAGACTGTTATTTATAAAATCTGAGTTTCTGGTAGCTTCAAGTGAGCCAATGTATGACTCAATAAAATTAAAGCTTCTCTGTGCGTCTTCTGGGGTACCCAGGCTATTTGATGCAGTTCAGGATGGAGTGGCAGACCCTACACATTCTACAGACAGCACAGGGTTAAATAAAAAACAGATAGTTGCCATTTTGTACCAGCTCTGCTATGGCTTGAGTGAAAAGTGCCAGTTTCACTGGTTTGAATGTGACAATGCAGTCATCCTCAAGGACTATCACCTGAGTCAACAAGGCTTAGTGCTGAGCATCTCATAGGAAGCTCCTGCAACAAGTAAAGGGCAAATGAAATTAACCAAAAACTTGAGTTTGAGTTTGAGTTTGAGTTTGAGTTTGAGTTTATTGTGTTATAAAAACAAATAATATTACAGGTTTCCTGGCACCGCAAATAGTAGAGCTAGTCTAGGCGGGCCAGGAAATATATAGGAAAAAAAGAGAAGACCGCTTTTTATTCAAATGTTTGTAAAGTGAGAGAAAAAAGAAGAAGAAACATTTGTGGGCTATGATTCTAGGCAAGAGTTAAACAAAAATTAATTAAATAGCTAAATAACTTGATAAATACAGTCAAAATGTTCTTTTCTTCATTTCAAAAATTATTTCATCTAAATCATAATAAGTATCACCAGTTTCAAGTATATCAAATAATAGGGAACGAATTTTACTTTTAAATTTTTGTTTCGGAGACGTGCGTATCTCAGTTGGTAGATGATTCCACAATTTTGCACCAATTCTCGAGAAGGAGTTCTTTAGGATTTCAAGATTAGATTTCATTACGTAAAAGTTTTGAGATTTAGACGATCTGGTGTTGTACGAGTGGACCCTAGAAAGTGGGAGAAACAATTCTTGAATGTTAGTGGGTACAACGTTATTACTCACGTCAAACATAGCTTCTGCAAGTAATTGATAATAAAGAAAGTTTACTGGCAATATTTTTGTGTTTATGAAAAGAGGAATAGCATGATCTCGGGGACTGGCAAAGTGTATAAAGCGAAGTGCACGTTTCTGGAGAATTAAGAGTTTTTTAAGTTGTTTTTTGCTTGTTTGACCCCAAGCAACCAAACCATATCGAATATAGGGTGCTATTAAAGAACGATAGATTGAAACGAGTGTGTTAAGGGGAACAAAATGCCGCAGTTTAGACAAAAGACCGACGGTTCTACTAATTTTTAAAAGAATTGTATTGATGTGGTTATTCCAAGAGAGTTTATGGTCAATTAGAACTCCTAAATGTTTTACAAAATCTTTACATCCTAACTGTGAATTTCTATTTGTACTAGCATTATGGATAAATAGTTTAGGTGTAAAGGAGATTTTCTTTTGATAACGGCGAAAAATAACATAATTTGATTTTTTAAGATTAAGAGTGAGTTTATGTGAGGTTAGCCAATGATAGACTTGTGTAAGTTCCTCGTTCATAGTTATCACAAGTACTTTAAGATTTTTATGGGAAAATAGTAAATTTGTATCATCAGCAAAAAAAATAGAATTTTAGTTTCGAAGAGCAAGAGCAGATATCATTGACATATAGAAGAAAGAGAAGTGGGCCTAGCAAAGAGCCCTGTGGGACGCCACAAGTAATACTTAAAGAGTCTGAACTAAAGGATTCTATGATAGTTGTTTGAGTTCTTTGCTTGAGATAGGACGAGAACCACTCATTTACAATTCCACGAAATCCATAATAGTCCAATTGTTTCAATAATATGTCATGATTTACTGTGTCAAAAGCTTTCTTTAAGTCAATGAAGACTCTACAAAAAAAATTCCCTTGTCCATATTTGACTGTATTTTATTGACGATGTCTAGTATGGCATATTCAGTTGAATGTTTGTGTCTGAACCCATATTGTGACGAGCACAGGATTCCTTCCTTATCTATAAATAATTTCATTCTCTTTTGCATAAGTTTTTCGAAGATTCTATTAAAACATGATAATAAGGAGATTGGTCTGTAATTATTCGGGCCTAGTTCATCATCGGCTTTAAAAATTGGGATCACTTTTGCCATTTTTAGCTTTGATGGGTAATTTCCAGTCTCCATAGACAGATTGAAAATGTCGGTTAGTATAGCCTTTATATAGTCACATGCATATTTTAATATAAAGGTTGGAAAAGAGTAAAATCCATGTGACTTATTAGTTGGCATTGACATTATTTCAAGCTTAACTTCATTAACTTGTTATCTTACAACACCAGGAGCATCAATGAGCTTGTTTCAAGGGCAATTTTATATAAATTGCAACTTGTGCAGCCTATGATAGATGACTATATGCACTACTACTGTGTATACACAGTCAAACTGACACTGGCAAGCCAAGTACTTTTAAATTCATGTGCACAAACACTGAATATATGAGACCCAGAGTATCAAAAGAATTATTTCTATCAGAGAATGACAAGTTACCCCTATGGCATTTTGTTGTTGCCCACAACTAGCGATTCCCCTTTAGATTTTTAGGATTTCTAAAGTGTCATGGATACGAATTTATATTCAAGAAGGAAAGACACCTTTTGGATAGAAAAGGAATAATAACATTTATGATTTTTGTAAGCATAAAAATACATAATTGTATGTGATGAAGCCAATGCAACGAATCAAATTCAGGGATTTTATGTCCAGTGTTGTCTGCACTTCAAACAGGAATGGCAGTCCAGCAAGTGCAAAGCTGAACAAGGGCAAGAATTGTCTTGCGCTTAAACTAGTGCTAGTGTCAAAGTGGGAGTAATATCGCAATGGTCATATGAAAATGCATTACCAGTAAATCACAATTATCATATTTTATAGTAGGGAAGGGAAAGGAATGCACATGTTTGTATTTTCATATTTTATATTGATTTCAGTTGTTTCAAGACATTATGTAAACATAATTTTAAGCATAACATTAAAATTATTTTTGGCGCCAATTTTGTACGTATAAACAAATCATCATAGAATAATTATCAAAATAGAATCATCTTCCAAATGGTGAGGGTTCTTGTCAATGAATCTGAGAGCTTGGAGTGCATGATTATTAAAACGCAAATTCATCAGTGTTCCCCCACTTGGATGCAAAATCAAACATTCAAGAATGAAAGAGCCTTCCGAAACAATGCTTTTACAAAAAGGTTTTGTTGGGATACACTTTTACATGTTCACGAAAAATCTGAAAACAAGGTTGAAAAGGGTCCGTGTGGTTTTCGTCCATTTGATTTTTATTCCAAATTGAAAATTGAAAATCAAAATTCACAATCGAGATTTCTATTGTTTGATTCCTCAAGAATTGACAATCACAAATTTACAACCTTAATTTTCAATTTTTGTTTCTACGAAAGGTAAAATTGAAAAGCAATTTTCAATGTTTTGAAAATCAAAAATCAAAAATTGAAAATGGCAAGGTGGCGGCTTTCATTTCTTGTTTTTAAGGAAAAGGAAACGATAATCTTTAATTTTGAGATTTTTGCCTGGTACCGAAGTTGAAAATGTATTTTCAATTTCCACTTCCCTAGATTCCAGCTTATTAAAAATTTAAACTTGACAAAGCTATTCATGTGAAACGAAACTGCGGGAAACAGTATCAATGCTGATGAAATCCGAAATGAAAATCGTTTTCTGATTTTCGTATTTGAGAAAAAAAAAAATTGCCAACCTACCAAAAATCCCTGTGATGGGAGGGGAGGGTAAAGCCGGAAATGGCGCGACCGAAAGCAAGATGGCCGTCGTCTTGTCACCAAGGGGTGTTTCGTGTCTCCGTCGAGCTGTCTCTAGCGGAAATGTTACGCCAACAGCAATCCGAAGTCTGCCTGTACCATGGCCAAGAAGTTTTCAAAGAAATGGGCTGAATGTTGTTTTCACGGTAAGTATGCTTTTGTTTTAACCTTGCAACATCCAAGGCTACGCTACGCTAGAGAGTCTCAGTTCTGGGCCCAGTTGTTCAAAGGCAGATTTATAATAACGCTTAACCCGAATTTCTTTTTATTTTTTTCAAAAGCATTTCCTCGGACAATTTTCTCTGATATTCATAGAACATCGAATCATCAACTTATTGACAAGAAGAACTGAACTGAATTTACTTTATAAGCTTTAATTCATATTTGAATTCAAATTATGCACTTTTTAAACCCTGTGTTATCTTAACCCAGCTTTGAACAGCTCCGGCCCTGGTCTTTAAATGTGTCTAGTAGGCGAGTACTACTGGCTGCTGAACCGTAGTTTAGCGAGTAGAGTCAACTCCCTTTATTGCGGACACCGTAGGGACCTCGAGTTAGTGTCGTCACTAGCGAGAGTCCGTAATAGGAGGAAATTATTTCAGTCAAACATCTGTAATTTATTTTTGCCCGTGATTTAGCTGCTGTCCGTATTATCGGGGTGTCCGTTATAGCGAGGTATCCGCAAGGCGAGAGTTGACTGTACGTGTTTTTCCTACAGTTTGATTCTGGCCTACCCTATTTCCATTTGTTAAGTTAACTTAAGCCTTTATGAACATGTTATTCTGAATGCTATTTAAGCTTACTCTTACCCAGCTGGTCTCCAGACCATCAAGTGTAAGAATTACTTTGAGGAGGATTCTCCTGTACATGCAGTGCGTAGTTTGTTAAAGAGTTTCGGTCTGAAAACAGGTATACACTGATTTCTTGGTCTGGAATTGGGTTTAGTTTTAGAGAGAACTACGGGTCTCTTTGAACTTATTTGTAGTTTCAATTCCAAATGAATAAGAAAGAATAATATGCAAAGTGGAAACGGATTTTAAAAACTCTTTTTGTGGGCGTTCTAATCTAACTGGAGACCCTCGGAGATTTGCTTAAATGCCCAATCAAAAGGAGATCAAGCCCCACCTGTTGTGAGTAACAGTACCTGTGATAAAACTAAGAGATCAGTTGGATATCACACCAACAGTACATTGAGCAAGAATCTTCTTGCAATCTTGGCAAATATCCCAAGGTTTTTATGGGTTCCTGGGTACTGGCACTCTAGGGCAAGCCCCTGACTGATGCCTTTTTATGACTGTTCCCCAGAAACAATAGAACCTGTTGTTCTCTAGTGTTGTGTTAACATGGATGAGCTACTGTAGGTGCTCTCAGCAAAGTCAGAAAATGTTGAGTTACAGGACATTGAATTTCAAATATTTTTGTCACTTGGTAAAAAATATACTTTTAGTGCAAAAAAACCCCTTCCCCTCCCCTTCTCCCTGAAAAAAGGGCTCTTCTTTGCCCAAAGTACAACATTTCACAAACATTACAACTGCAAAATTAATTTTTTTCAGGGCATCTGAGTAATGAATGCCTGACCACCATTTGGAACAGATCCATTATCATCTGGTGGACAAAATTCTTAGTTTCAGCCAGCTAAAACTATTTCCATATTCATTTTGTTTCATTTTTCATCATTCATCTTTCTGTTTCATTGCGTTGTTATGCTACATGAGGGGTGACATTTCAGTTTTTTTTTAAAGAATGCAAATGTAGAATACAATCCCTGGAGGTACTCAATCATATAGCTGTATTTTGCCATCAAGTACAGGTCCTCCATACTTTTCAGTTCAAGTGAACCGTTTCTTTAGCACGGACTTTTCAGTAGCAGCTTCTGACTCTGAACAGGAAAACCACTGACAGGTGCTTCTTGTTCACCCATTTTTTCTGCAAGGTACTTCATGAAATTTTCGTCATTCAATTCAACAGCTGAATCAGAACGTGAAAAATAATTTTAATATATGTGAAATATTTGGTTGATGGAAGAGTCAGCGTTTATAAATCACATGCCTTACATTTTGGGGGAGGTGGGGGGGGGGGGGGGGGGGTGAGGGTTGATATATAATCTCTACGCTCTGCCTAACATTGTTCCAGGTTTTGGGCTTAATAAAGTGAAAACGATTCAACAAACATGGAATTTATTCACTGTGTATAATCGTTTCATCGTTTGATTACAACAGCTCTCCCGCCAAGGGCATAGGGAAGCTCATTGGTTAGGATAAATGGCTAAATCTAAGTATGCTTTCATTAGGCAAACGATCGGCCTTCCTCAAAGTAATTTTACACTAGATGGTCTAGAGAGCAGAATCACAAGAGAAGTAGCATACAAGGGAGACAAGAGGACTGGAAACTAGCAAAATATTGATTAACAAAACCTGTCTGATACAAACCATTTTATTTTCGGTAGAATCAAACTGTAGGAAAGACTAAACACTACCGGGCCCGGTTGTTCAAACGTTGGATAGCACTACCCGGCCACTTACTTGCATCTCGTTGAATAACGCAAGAAACTATTGTGTTTATGCCTCGTTCTTTAAAGCGTTCGGACAAGGGGTCGGGTATTCTACAGTTACTACCAAGCGGATAAGTATTGAGGAAACCAATTGCGTTACGACCGTTACAGAACTGAAACTCTCTACCCTGCTTAGCGTAGCCTTGGATGTTGCAAGGTTAAAACAAAAGCATACTTACCGTGAAAACAACATTCAGCCCATTTCTTTGAAAACTTCTTGGCCATGGTACAGGCAGACTTCGGATTGCTGTTGGCGTAACATTTCCGCTAGAGACAGCTCGACGGAGACACGAAACACCCCTTGGTGACAAGACGACGGCCATCTTGCTTTCGGTCGCGCCACTTCCGGCCTTACCCTCCCCTCCCATCACAGGGATTTTTGGTAGGTTGGCAATTTTTGTTTTTCTCAAATACGAAAATCAAAAAACGATTTTCATTTCGGATTTCATCAGCATTGATACTGTTTTCCGCAGTTTCGTTTCGCATGAATAGCTTTGTCAAGTTTAAATTTTTAATAAGCTGGAATCTAGGAAAGTGGAAATTGAAAACACATTTTCAACTTCGGTGCCAGGCAAAAATCTCAAAATTAAAGATTATCGTTTCCTTTTCCTTTTCCTTAAAAACAAGAAATGAAAGCTGCCACCTTGCCATTTTCAATTTTTGATTTTTGATTTTCAAAACATTGAAAATTGCTTTTCAATTTTACCTTTCGCGGAAACAAAAATTGACAATTAAGATTGTAAATTTGTGATTGTCAATTCTTGAGGAATCAAACAATAGAAATCTCGATTGTGAATTTTTGATTTTCAATTTTCAATTTGGAATAAAAATCAAATGGACGAAAACCACACGGACCGAAAAGGACAAGAAAAATTTGTCTATCTTTAACGATCTTTTAGCAAATAATATTTCACAATCCACCGCCTCGATCTCTAAAAATCTGAGAATAAGTAATCGCCTAATAGAGCACCAATGTAAACCAGAAAAGCAGATTTTCGAAAATGGAAGGAAACATCCGACTACGGCCTTACTTGTAAGAGTAGGAAATTTGGTTGTTGATTTCATGCCGCTAAGTAGTATCAAAATACTCGAACTTCCCCCCTTTGAATTAACCATTAAAAGTGAAAATACGGAGTGAGCGAAAGAGAAGTTTTACCTGCTTAGTCGCTTGTGTGGGATATATCACTGGATCTCGCTGTACGGACAGGGTCAAATACTACAGAAATACGGGGATCACATAAATTACGTTGAATTCAGGCTGCTATAATTTAACACATAACATGCGATGGTGCTGCTCCACGTTTCACAAAGTAAATCAAGGGGTATATCTTACCTAAATGCTACGCAGCTCTGCAGATCATGGACGATAACCCAAAAATCCGTGACCGCTTGAATGTCAACAAATAAACATATCACAACAAACGACCCTGTGAACGCTTTACCTGCTTCATCAGAGGAGCCAAATGGATGAAAATTAACCGGCTAAATGGTCCTCCTCTCATACATGACACTTCAAAATGGCTTAACCAAAGTATTCAATCTATAAGATATGTTTGCTGTTGATTGGGTATGCAAAAAAATCTCCCTTGAAAGTGCTTCAGAAAAGCTTTCGGCCATTACAATTTCCCGTCATTCTCGACCCCAGTGCTTACGGATTTGGGAATGCGCCCGTAAGCTCTGGGAAACTCTGCGCCAGAGTAGCCAAAATCTGGCTATTTGGGCCTCACAGCGCATGCTCTTTGATCCGACCCAAACTTTTTGCTTCTTTTATATCTGCTTCATCGCGAAGTGTTGTGTTGCTTCGGTATTAGAACGGAAGAAATTCAGTTAACGGCCGTGAAGAATTTTCAGGTATTCAAGGCTCTTGTGGTAGCTGCTGAGAAAATACCGTTAAACGTTCCCAATCACAGATTTGAGACTTGAAGTTTGCGTATGCTTGGCAGTTGATTAATATTTCTGTGGACTACTTCACGAGGCGGTAAGTGAAGCCCGAATGGCTTGTTTAAGTAAACGTATGGAAATTCCAATAAAACTTTCCAAAAGATGAATTTAACGTCCTTTTATTTATGCTTGTTCATGAACATTAACACTTCAGCGAAGCTGCTTTGAAATGTGATATCGTGGGAAAAGAAGAGAACTATAAATATCTAGTCGCATTGTACACGTATCACTTTCACTTTTTCTGTTTTTTTTTTTTTTTCTTGCAAGTCTGTTTTTGGGCAATTTACGACAAGAAGCCGAAGTTTTCATTCATACTCTGATACTTCGATCGTGTTAACACGATAACGTTGAGGTCGAAGAAAAATCGGCAATGTCATGCTTCTTAACTTATAGCTGGCAAAGATGTCGGTGTATTTTTATTTTATTTTATTTTTTTTTTTGCATTCAAATCTTTTTCTGGTTCACGGTTCAATTTTCGAAAAGTAGCTAAGCATTTTTATTTGAAAATTGGAAAATCTAGTAATTCTGCCTAATTAGTCGTTCAAATGTTGTTTTGTAATCGCTGATATCAAGAATCGGCCGGCCGTGTTTACTTCAACATGTCTAGGGAAAAAACCCGCTCACACGCCAGACACGCCGCACGTTCAACCGCTCTCGTGCAAACTTGAATAGACCAATCAGAAACACTTTTATTGTTTTTTGCTGAAACCAATCAGAGACAAATCTTGCTCCAGGGTTCCCCAGAGCTCTTGATCCCTCTCCTTTACATGTGCAGAAGAGCTCTGGGTCGAGATTGGTTTCCCGTCAACAAGTGCTTCCCAGCAAGCGTGACGTATGCGCAAACGTTACCACTTGCTGTTCTGACTGTATACCCAGGGAGGAATTTGAAACACTGATTATGCCAAAATTGTGGGGTGGTTGGGGGTGGGGGGTAAACAAGGTACATTAGGGTCTTTGTGAAAGTGGTGATTGAGACTTTTTAAGAGGGTAGTAAGCTTTTTCTCCTGAGTTGCAACACTCCTGATACATATATTAAGGGATGAATATTGGCGACTGAAATATATATTTTATTCTGTAATGTGTCATATTTATACAGCTACGGTATTTCAATAGGAAAATAACACGATGACTTAATCATACATTTTACTGTAACTACTGGAATCCTTACGTATACTGTGTTCTTGTGCACATTATGAATATTGTTCATTTAATCCTCAGGAAAGGACCCTGGTTACGGCTTTGTCACGTGACTACCTGCAATGGCAATGAGTTCCTCATCAGTCTAGGGCGATAAATGTATTATCTGAATGTGAACCAAATATTCGAGGCAGTAATATGTATTCAGGCTCAAGCTATTCGCATTTGGAAAGGTAACTAAAGGAGCGAGGCTTGTTTATGTGTAGAGAAAAAAAAATTTAGAGGAGCCCATAACTTGAAGTGAGCAACTTCCATGCACTAGAGGCACGGCGTTTTCATGGACCAGTTTATTTTTGGAACGGTTTTGGCGCGAATGCTGAATATTTTTAAAGTCCCACAAATTTATTTATTTGCTTGTTTAGTTATTTATTTAGTTAGTTTTGTATTTTGTTTTATGTAGGTAGTTTTTTTATATGATTAAGAGGTTGACCTGTTTTTAATCACATACTTTTATTTACATGATATTTTACGACTTGCTTGCTCGCTTGCTTGCAGCCTAGGTTCAGCTATGCTAATTTGCGTTATATAAACATCTCTCATTCCAATGTCGTAGGAAAAGGCAATTAAGATACATGCAACTGCACCTACTGCTTTGAACCGATTAATAAATCAAAATGTTTTGATAAACCTTGTGATGTTTATGTCATGTTCCATAATTTTTCACCAATCTCGAAAAGAACTTTTTGATTCTATTTTGTATCATTATCATCAGTAGCAGCAGTATTGGGTAGAAGTAGTAGTAGTTGTTGTAGTTAATGTTGTAAATGTATAAACAAACAAAACAAAAACACTTTATTCACACACAGAGCGATTTTCGTATGACCTTGAAAAATGGTTTCGGTAAGTGTTCGTTATTTGTTTTATCAGCCAGTGGATAAAAAGATCAAAACATGGCCTCTTCGTTTTCCCGACAAAAAAAATCCTAATGTGGAGAAGGTATTGTTCGATTGGTCAATCGTGTTGCAGTATGACGTCAAAGCGAAGTATCGGTTGATTTCTAGAAAGTTCTCAGGGATGTCATTTTAACACCCGAGCGTTCGCTCAACCAACTAAAAGCCACGCGCGTTTGTATCCGTTCGATAAACCAATCAAATCGCTCTATTTCTCTATAATTTGTTGTTTCTGTTTTGATCGAGCGTTTTCATTTCAAGCTCAGGCATGCTAAGGTATGGGTCTCCTCATAATTTGCTTAATTTGGCGAAGTGGCATTTGAAGCGGATTGTTTTGATCAGTTGTCATGAAACTTGGCAAACAGTTTTAGCTCGGTGGCCTTAACAATATGTGACATATTCATTGCTGAAATATTAGTCACGTGACTTGCAAATTAATGTTCAAAGTTCTCAAATTAAAACTGGGGAAAGGAAATGAAAGAGCAGCAAATATTCTTAGGCACCAGTGTTTTTCCCATGGCCTGGATATTATGAAATAGCCCTGCATGTATGCCTAAGTGGAGCAAGGATTACGGAAAAAAGGCAAACAGGTCACGTGACTTTACTTTAATAACTCTTAATAAAAATGCGTTAATCCACATTGCAAGGCTAATTGAACAATCCAGACAGTTTCGCTGACAATTTGACGTTAAGTATAACAGCCTGAAGTTTAATAACCTTGCCCCGTTTGAGAAAATAGTTCTTGTGAGGTCATGGTCCAAGGAATGTCACGTTGTGCTTGGGATGAATTTTCCAAAACTATTTTAGTGAGATATGTCTTATCATATCTTTGTGGGACCCTTTACTTGGATCCCTCTGTATCATTAAAGAGGATGTTTCCATTTTCTGTGGGGAGTCTTTTTAGCCTTTCAACCCATGCCCTAACTTGCCTGAGCGGTCATACGAAAATTGCTCTATTAAACCCAAATACAGTTGCCCTGCAAATAAGCCAAAAAAAACGTTATCAGTCGAGGCAGGGAATAGTAATTATATTGAAGATAGTGAAAATGAGTCACCATAACAATACAGAAGCTGATCTGTAGAGTTACAGGTATTATTTTAAAGCTTAAGATAAGATCATGATATTGGTGGCAGACACGGGAAATAAATGAAATGTGCAAATATTCAGTACCATTTTCATTTGCTTAATATCACAAAGTATCTGGGGAACATAAATATAGTCATCTGTTTTCTGAAGAATCTCCAGGAGAATTTGTTTGACTTCTATTTAAATTGAGATTTCCTCAACGACTTTATCTTTCTTGCTTGTCTTCTTAACTACAGGATCTGACATTTTTCCGTCCTGCTCACGCACACAATCAAATGCTGTTTATTTGTTATTCGTATTTTTATTTATCATTTGTTTATTTATTTATTTCTATTGTTACGCACTTGGACTTTTTGCTCTAATTTCCGTTTCACAAATTTTTCAACAGCTTTTATTCCAGTGTATTTCAATGCCTTCCAATGACAAAGGTGGTGGCGGTAGTGGTAGTAGCAGTAACAATGGTAAGCGTAGTTGTTGTTTTTCTAATAGTATCTGTTAAATTATTTATTCTTTCACTTGTTCATTTATTTACACATTTATTTATTCATTCTATTTAAGCGCTTTTGGACTTTTTATTTTCTGGAAGAAAATACTGAGAATACAGGGTTTTAAGGTAAAACGCAGATAAATAGTCCAGCTCTAAGTATTTTTGCTATAAATGCGACTCGACTTACGTTTGATGTGAACAGATTTTTTTTTTTCAAAGTAGACGAAAATTCAGAAAATTCTTCAAACGACTAAAAAAGAGCAAAAATGTATAAACAATATATATCTACTTCCTAATGAAAAAGGGTGACATGTTGGTACACTATTGAATTTGAGTGCAATTAAAAATTACAAATGAAGAACAAAATGTGTAGTGAAGGCATATAACTTTAAAACTTCAGCTAAATTAATAAAAGTATCTTCCAAATTTATATTTGAACTTTTTTCATTGAAAAAAGGTTGCTTATTTGTTTATTTTATGCTATTATACTTATTTATTTATTTTTATTTTTCTTGCATGAATGAATATTGAATTCAACAATAAAACATGAAAAATAATACATGAAACAATGGCATAAGCGTATTTTTCATTATGGATATTGAAAAATACTGCCATCTTTGTTAAAACGTAGGGGCCTTAGGGTTGCGTTTTCCTTTTTCTCCTTTTTTGGACTTTGCCCATCAGGATATGAAATCAAAATGAACTTTCGCCCACAGGCGATATTCAGTGAGTTCCGTTTTGCATTCTTCTCACAAGTCTTACCTTATAACGTAAATCAGCTGGCTAACAAAAGAAATTCGGACCCCAGAGAAACCACGCACACAAAGTGGGTAAACTTTTTAGAAACTGCTGTTTAATTAACAAGCGATGGTAGCCTGAAGTTAATTTCCCATGCGAAAATTTTACCCAGTGATCAGACTAATTTAGTGTAAATCAAAATAATTTCATTTAAAGGGTCTTTGGGCAAGTCAAAGTACGACGGTGGCACCTTTGAAAGAAGCTGATAACAGGTACGTTGTTGAATTAAACAAATTGTTTGTAGAATAAACATTTATAGACGTGGCGCCACACTTAGCTGAAGTTAGTCCAGCACCGGGTTACGCTCGGTTGTTAATTGAACCAAAGGATTTTTCTCTACGTTTTTTCTTTTCCTGTTTCTCTCTCTTCATTTTCTTAACTCCTACTATCTGACTTCTTCTTTTTTTTTTTTTTTTTTTTTCTATTTAACTTTGTTAGATTGAACTAAAAGATAAGTAACGGTGCTTGTGTAATAAATATAACTACCAAAGATCTACTAGTGGGAACCAACCGACACCTGGCATATGTAATTGAACACTGGCCTTTCCTTGCGAAACCTTCACTCCCCCCAAAAGTGAATTCAATTAAAGTTTTCTTTTGATGTTGAACTTAACTTAATAGCTGTTTATCGCAATCGCAAAAGGGCAAAAGAAAATGGCTCCGCTTGGAACCAAATAGCACCTCATAAATGCATTTCGCAGGTTTCATTTCACTTGCTATTTCATTATTTAGGGGTGTGTTTTTTTCATTGTATTCCTACACACAGAGTAAAAATAACCTGGATAAGATATGCGTCGATGCGCCCTGTTAAAATTGAAAATTATTTGTCATGATCCTGTGTAACTCGTGAAAAGATGAAATACTTGCTGCGATTTTTGTCAAAAAATGACACGATTTTTAGTTATGTTGACAAGTTTTATTGCTTTTCTAGAGTTGTAAGTTAAAATGTCTCACGTTTGTTTAATACATTCACAAGGTTTGTATGTTTTCATTGGATGAATTTTCATTGCGACAGGAAAGCTGAAACTGTAAGATTCACAAATATGAATTTCGCTTAGTGATGTGTGATTAGTAGGGAAGTCATCTCAATGCAAACTCTATCTGTCAAATTAAGTTTAAATTTCCTATTCGCGTTGGGGCACTTTTCCCCCACGCTTAAAGCAACTGATGATCGCTTCAAAAGGAGGCGGAAACAAGCTGAAAAGAAATTAAACGTGACGTTTATTATAACAATATGTGCTTTCAGAACAAATAGTGCTTGTTTACCCAATTTCAAAAGTTAACGACAGAATGGAAAAAATGGACCAAAATAGTTTTGTTTGACTCGTGGCGAGACACGCTATTGCGTTTAGTTTTATAGCTACGATTTTCTTAACGCATTGATTGACCTTTTTCACACGTCAGGTCTTATTTTTCTGCGTAAACAGTAATGATATCTTTAAAAAATTTCCATTTCCAACGGATTTTGCTATCAAAGATAAGGATGAAACGGGAAACGCTGAAGATTTTGATTTTTATCTGCTCTGGTATCTACTTTGTATGGCTGTATAAGATTGCAGGCAAACGAAGTAATTGAACCTTGTGACCATTGAAGGCAAAAAGAAAACCAGTATTAATGAAATCTATATGATTATAAAACTGGAGAGAGAGGCTTTTTGGAGCGATGACCTTTGAGTTGTCTAAGTCTTTATCAGACTTTAAGTACGTCCATCACGTATTTTTACCCCTGTTGATGTACTTCATGTTATGATTCCTGTTCTGTTATCAAATTAGAATTAGGTTAGAATTGAAAGTGGAAATATATCAACAATCCATGTCTGAATTGTTCTCTTTTAAGTAACTCAAAATAAGAATCTGAGTCTGATAGGGAATTTGGAGATGATCTTGTTTCCACGTTTCACTTAAGTCTGCTCTTTTGTCGGATGTACTTCATGTTATGATTCCTGTTCTGTTATCAAATTAGAATTAGGTTAGAATTGAAAGTGGAAATATATCAACAATCCATGTCTGAATTGTTCTCTTTTAAGTAACTCAAAATAAGAATCTGAGTCTGATAGGGAATTTGGAGATGATCTTGTTTCCACGTTTCACTTAAGTCTGCTCTTTTGTCGGACAAAGCCCTTGGCTTTCAGTGTTTTTAGCAATTAAACGCTCTTCAGAAACATTCAAACTTTTAAAAACGTTCCTGACCTGTCTTAATTTATTGCTTCAGAAATCTGTTATATGCTTGCAGAAACTTGTGTTATAAATAGATTTGTTGCGTCGTTACACAGTTGAACTTTCTTACGCAAGGGGCATTAATTGGTGTAAGCACATTTGCGTAAAATAACATTTTCTTGTTGATGGTAATCATTTTTTAACGCCCCAAAAATATGACAACATTCCGCAGCTCGCAAAAGTGTCGATGACAAAAGGAAGTCTACTTTGGAGGTGTTTGAAATTAAAATTGAGAAAACGTTGTTTCGCATGTCGCTTAAATGCCACCTCATTTTGGCAAGCCTAACAGCCTACGAACCTTTCGGCATATTTAATTGCCAGCTTGGACCAAGGAAAACGTTATAGACTAACAGATGTGTCACATAATTTAAACATGGAGTCACCCAAAGGAAATATTAGAACAAAGGCTCTTTCCAGCGAAGTGAATTAGCGTTAACGGCGGAAATTGAAGGGGAGGAATCTCATATCGATTGCTTTTATATATTGTAAAGTGAGGTGACAGCTATATACATACCAAAATTCGCTAACAGTGCTGCACTAAGGCACTGGCAAGGCGTACGTTGGAACGAAGCAGAAGGCGATTTTTGAAGGTATGTATAGTGTGATCGTATCGTTTTGATGGAATAAAGGGCCTGTAAGAACGAAACTTACAAAATTGTTTTTTCCTTAATCTTTGTGACAGCAAACGAAGAAATTAAATTCGTTTGATTTCGTTTTTTTAATACAGGGAAATCCTACTTACCTTATATTGATTTAAATTTGAGTCTTTTTCATTTTGCCATTTGTTATCAGTTCGTACTTTCGAGCATAATCAGGTATCATCGATAACAGTGTTTTGGAGTATTTCATACAGTTAGTTATCATAGGTCAGCTATTCTAAAGTTTAAACCAGTATATTTCTACTAGAAAAGGGATATTGCATTAAGAACTTTGAACAGGTGTCTACGCTCTGACAAGATTGCATATAACTCATTACTGTAGCTTCCACCCGAGATCAGTCTTATGAGGGTTTAAAAGACGTTTTATAGACTGCTATTTTGTTGAAAAAGAAAAATATACAACCGAATGTTCGATTAAGAGGTAATAGACGGGCAGTTTTCACTGGGTCTCCTAGTAGTGTTTTCACAACTTCACAAGTGAGCAAGTGATAAGTATTTTCTTTCTTTCGAGACGTTTCAATTTGAGGACAATATTTTCGTTTACTTCCCATAAAACTCAGAAAGCAAAAAAAGACGCACATGGAATAATATAAAGGCTCATTTATACGGTTCAACTTTGTCACATGCGATGTGCTTACCATTTAGCTACGCCGCGAGTTGCATCGTGTAAATCGAGGGGTCCTCAATGGGCTTTTCGGGATCCGGGATTTCCCTTCTTTGAAGCTCGGGATTCGGGATTTTAAAGCAAAATCGGGGCCCCGAGATGCGGGATTGAAAGTATGTGCGGGAGACGAGATACCAAAAATAACCCTCGGGATTTTGAGTCGGTATCTTGGGACTGAAGAACCCTATTGGAGACCCTCTAAATCTATCCTGCAACTGACTGGACAAGTGTAGATCGACGCTACATTTTTTTTCGATTTTTGAAAAGAAAGGAGGTCTGTTGTTTACATTTGGTTTGGCAGAATGGGGCCATTAAAAAGAAACTTAGCGCTTTGGAAGGCCTTTTTCGGAAGTGAGACCATTACCCGAATTATCGGTTTTCAACTTTAAAAATATTTCAATAAATTGCCTTTCATTCTGCTTAAAACTTAATAACCAGTTTTCCGGAACTTTCTGTCCTGAGGGGAATGTTTATAACTAGAATCCGAAATGTGAAGCATTTGACGAGGGTAGTAGTTTCGTGATCTGGCCCCAGTTGTTTAAAAGATGGATAGCGCTATCGACTGGATAAATCTCTGTCCAGGGGATAATTCAATTGTTTCTCTAATACTTATCCAGTGGATAGCGCTATCCAGCTTCTGAACAACTGGGGCCTGGGCTTTTGGGCTGGTGTCTACGCCAGCTGTGACTTTTGTATAAGGCTTAAAAGAAATAAACTTTACTTTTTTAACTTATTATTTATCTATTGATCTATTTAGAATATAGTATATACAGTTCTATTATTAACCTTGTCTCAGTGTAGGGTTTAGTTTTTATTTTCAATTTGTTGCGCGAGCCAATTTACAGTTGCATAGACTATGGTTGGTGCATCTCTCCAAGAGAGCTTACTAGAAAATTAAGATGTTGCCTAAATAAGAGAAATGGTCCTTGGAACACAACCCGGTGAAAAAAAAGAAAAAAGTAAAGGTAAAAGACAAGAAAACCTACAAGCGGAGCTTGCTGAATTTCTCTGTTCTCTATATGTACATATAAAATGAATGTACATACATACATATATACATACATACACTGTTTACAGCTAGCCATTACGACACCTGAATCAGGATCATGAGATTAACGCTATATTAAGATCTCTCCTTACTGATAACCTACTCAGGCCAGGAAAGGTTGGCCACAAGTTGTATTAATAATATCAGAATCGACTGAGCGCGTGGGTGGCCACGCCGGGTCAACTCAAAATATAACGCTTACATACATTTTTTTATTCTACACAGACACAAGAAGTGGAGAAAAGAATCCAACAATGAATCTTTTAACCATGATATTACTTGCACTCGTCGGTATTATTTTTATGTCCACTGTCGTTAAAACTTTGCCCATTCTGGGTGATGGTGACGATGAATTACATACAGAACAGCTCAGAGCTTTAGCTGACGAAAGCCCAAGAAAGTTTAAGCGAATTTGTGGAATCAGCATGGTGTGTCGGCCGTATGGGAAAAATGGAAAGGTATAGTTAACCTAGTGTATCTTATTTAACATTGACACTTTTGTCCTTTTTGGTAATTCTAGTTCTGGTGGCTCATTGACTTATTGCAGCGTTAACGGCCTCTGATGAATTCTTTTTAATCATGCATACCTCGGGACTTTTTGGCCCAGAGACCCTCTCACTTACCTTACCGATTAAAATGTTTTGATTATATTTCCTATTTCCTGCAAAGCAAGTTGTAACTTTTTGTTGCCCTTATACTGTAGCCTTATGTGATCCTCGGTGAAGGTTGGCATCTAGTTTCTTGTTCTGTATTAATTAATAATATGTCCGATCATCAACTGTTCTCGTATTGTAGACCTGGCTTTTCCTAAAATGGCCTGAAATTGAAATAAGACTTTAAGTGGAAAGCATGCCATTCTACAGGCTGTAATACGAAATTAGTCACCCTAACTCTGCATTTATATGTTCCCAGATATTGCATGCAGGTAAGCCTCATGCAGTAAAATAATCGTTGAAAATGAAACTTAAGAGTTCATTGACAATAGGACGTCCTGGCCGTTCTAAAACTTAGAGTTAATGTTCTGCATTAAGAAAACGGCATTTATGAAGAGGAAGCAGCGACCTGTAAATGGTAAGGTCAAAACTAGCGTGTATGAAGGTGATAAAACGCTTGTTTTCTTCTTTCATTTCATAGAAAAGAAGACTAGGAACAGAGTGGACATCATCTCACAAAAAACTCAGCGATGTTATACACCCTTCTTATAACCAAGAAAGCTATCAAGACTATTAAAAAGAAGAATAATCTGTAACTTTGAAGATAAAGAACAAACATCAGTCTAGATATATATTTTATCTATTAAATGTGGCTCAGCTTCAGTTTAAAGTCGGTTTTATGTGCTGTAAGAATAGAGAGAAGGTTTTAATAAAAGCAGCGATTTACTGTTGACAAACAAACACAGCAATGTTTGATGGTCATGACATCGAACGAAAATGGTATCTTTCTCATTTATTAAAAGAACTTCAAATTTAACATGGGTGCTTCCCATCACGCCCAGTTTATTTGGAGAAAGGTTTTCCTGGGAAAGAGGGCCACCTCCCAGCTAAGTAGCATTTAGCTACAATCGGCGACAAAGTTATTGTTGAGACATTGCCATCAAATAGGGTAACTACGAAGAACAAAAGAATCCACACCTCTCTACTCTCCCCTTCATTCAAAGTTGGGGTATTTGTTGTTGTCTGTAGGTAGCTCGAACAGCGTTACAACATTGCATGGAGAAGTCAGTAAAACGTCAGAAAGTGTCTCAAATAAATTTTGTCGCCGATTGTAGCTTTAATATGAGAAAAAAGTGACCGCCTAGCCAAGCTTACATGCTCTGATTGTCTCACCTTGACGGATTTGACCAGGCTGGATGAGCCAAAGAGTTTATTTGCAGAAAAGTTGCCTCGGCTAGGAGGGTGACCCTACCATCGGAAAATTGTGACTAGGAAAGGAGAGACTGAACTTTTTATTTCTTATAAAACGTTCGCCTGAATACCTTTCAAACAACTAGGGCCAGCTAGAGACACCCCTAATGTGGGCCAAGGAATTTTTCTTCGTTTGAGGTTAACACTGGAAAACTGAACTAAATTCGAAAGGCAAGGTTTTCAACACATCTGCTCGATGTGCCCAAAAGTCAATTAGAAACATTCCCCAAAACACGAACATTTTTCAGCTAGGATTGCTTAATGTGAAACTTACGTCGCATAAAATAAGAAAAAATAGTGAGCATAAACAAAGACGTTTTTCAGCGACGCACATCAACCGTGCAACGGTACAAATTATCGTAAACATTACGATTCAAGCCTATTTCAGAGAATTTATATGGTGCTAATACACTCCCACCAATTTGCACGCGCTAATGGGCTGATTTTTGGCAATGGCCTATATTCTATCTTATTCTTGCTGAATATGCTGACCAATCCTATACTTCTACAAAATTGAATTTTTGCGTCTCACTTCTCTATAAAGCGGGTATCGTGCAATATCTGCTTTATCATATACGCTTAGCACATTTTATTGCATGAGGACATCAAATAATTGTCCTATCCTGACTTGAGGTCTCATTAACTGGCCATACACTAATTGCAAAGTTGTATAGTAGGGATAAAATTAACCTTTTTTTATGGAGGAATCTTATAAACTTGCGGCGGAATACATTGATGCCAATGGACGTCATTAGCTTTTGTCAATCTTTCGAATTCATGAATAAAATGCGCCATGATGACGCTACTGTTCTTTACCTTTGTGGCATGAAGAAAATCCGGTGGAATCTCACTAAGAAAAGGTCACTTGCTATTTTAGGGAATTTCACCGCGTAAAATAGACTAGGTTGTTTAGTAACTTTTAGGTCCATGAATGTCTCCCTCTTATATTGGTTGACGAAAACTAAGAAAAGTATTCGTTGCTGATTCACGTTATGTAAGGAATAGGCACTAATAGCCAACGTTCGATATATGAAAATTCTAACATGACTCCGAGGCCCCCTGGACATTTTTCTATATTTCGTTTGGTTTTCTTTGTGCTCCAGTCTCTTCTGGGAATTGCAAGATAGTGGAGTCGTGAAAAATTTGCCTTGGAATCATAAAATTTTAATATATCGAACGTGGGCCATTCTCCGGTGACTTAAAGTCACTGAGTCGTAACGCAAGCTCTATTTCGGGACGGTGCCATCGTCCATTGATCATGGTAAATTGGAGCAAGTTAGCACTTATGTTTCGTGGTAAGTTCCATTGGCTATAAACTTTAGAAAGTAAAAATGTTGTTCGAGTGAGGCCTTTAAGAGCGGCTGTCTGTAAATATCGAGAACTTGCCGTCAAATGGAAATTTCGAAATTCTTCATATTCAGTCAGAAAAAACCCTTTGGTGAAACGTTTTCGAAAATCACAATCAAAGTTCCTAAAGAGTTTTCTTTTTCGAGAAAACCGGCAAAAAGTGAAAAGCTGCCCCACGCCATATAGTCGCCGGTCTAAAACCTTTGAATTAGACCATTTTCAAAGCCCTCTGGAAGAAAGACAGTTCGAGGAAACAAGTTCATCCTTGGCAGGTAAGTAAGGCATCCCAGTTACAATAGTCTGTGGTAAAAATATTGCAAGGTAATGAATTTTTTACTCGGTTAAAAAACGCCCGAAGATTCCTATCTTCAGCACTTTCATAAACAATTAAATTTTGCAAAAGTTTGAAGGAAAAAGTCACGGCTTGGTACATGGAATTTTAGAAGAATTATTACACCTCAGAAAAGCCTTACTGTTGTAGTGCAACATATAAAAAATCCAGCTTGGGCAATTAAAAAGCAACCTGCCGAGAGAGGTAAACGCGCAGTTCATTTTCGATGTTTTTTTGCACAAAATTTTCAAACAGTCACGCAACCGAGGGTAACACAAACTCCATAAACTTATATTTAATGTGCCCAGATATGCATATTTTTTCAATGAAGATGAATATAATGTAATATAATGTTCTATAATGTAGCACCTAATGAATATTTAAGTCTTCTATCGCATTTTTTTTTTAATTTTAACGTATAAATGGAATAAGTGAAAACTGCCGGGTTGAATTTCAAGTGCAGCGTCAATACCTACATATTTCCGTACTGGCTTAACGAAAGCAGAAACTTGAAAATTCATGCACAGTATCTCAAATCAGGAATCTTTGATAAAATGCATCTGAAAGTTTGTTTCATTCGATAAAAACCTGTTACTGAGGGGCTGGAAGTTGTTAGAGTTCAAATGGGAAAAAACTGCGTTTGGCGAACCAAACAACAAAGGTCTACAAATGATATCGACACCAACCAAGGTACTACAATCATGGACAAAATAAAATGGAACAGCAAACCCCCATCCCCCCCAAATCAAGGATGAAGCCGCGCGAAGGGCAAAAACGCGCCATCTTTGATTTGGGGGGGAGGGGAGGTCAAGGTTTTCCATTTATTTTGTCCAAGATTGTAGGTACTCCTTTTTTAATTTATTTTTTATCAGTGACCCAGGGGGAAGGTCGCCCTTAATGCGCTCTTCCCACCTGGTCGATAAAATCTTTTAAATCTATTACAAATTGTTAAATCCTTGACACAAAATGTTCAGTACAAAAGTAATATAGTTAAAACAAACAACTGAAGAGCACTCGCCTCTTCATAAAATACGCCATAGAACCGGCCAAGAAAGTAGTCAAAGTTTCCTCTTGTGAACGTTACAGGCAAATTTATCATCAGTGAACTCAGAGGAACAATTTGAAGTACGTCATTACCTGAGTAAAACCTTGCAACTCTTTACAAAGAGTACAGGATCGGCCTCTGAATGGTTCTTTTCTACCATCTATCTCTCACTTGTCGGTCTATTCCCCACCGTAGGGCACACAAAAAAGGCCGTAATTCCCACCCCGGGAATTTTCATCAAGCGCAAAAATGCTGTTTCGTTTAAAAATTTATGCAAAAAATATAGAGAACCTGACTTACATTGCATCAACAAAAAGACGGAATACCCACACTTTAAAAAAGAAAACGAACAACCGGCGTTATTGTTTCACGCGGCCAGAAATACTTCATATACACACACACACACACAAGAAAACAGTACAATGAAAAGTTTGTTTTATTTGCCCACGTTCACTATACCCCCACCCTCACTATACCCCCAGCCCTCAGGCCCGAAGCTCTGGACTTTTCCCGCAGGCTGCCTCGGGGACAGATGGTAGCAGATAAAAAAGAACAAGGTTTTTAGGGTTTTGGTCATTTGGGTAAACCATTTGATAGCCAATTGTGCGTGTGGGACAATTATTTTGTAATTAGCACGGCGTAGAGAGCAAAGTATTCAATACGATATCGTCTCATCGAAGGTAAAAAAAAGACAAGAAAAGGACTGATGCCAGAGGGTACTAACTCAGGTGTCCGTTAAAGGTATCCAAGTTAGCTGGATAAATTGTTAACGAGAGAAATGGAACTTTTTCGCCTGTAAATCAGCTCGTATTTTTAAATAGATCAAGAACCCACGCTGAAACGAAACATCTGGAGCGAGGGTGAAAAGGAGATTTGCCAGGCCCTAAGAACGTGTGAGACCCACGCGCGTGCGAAAATCATACAACGGCATAAAAAAGGACCGGCTGTTTTACAGTCTCGGAAATTCTGGTAAATGCTCATCGCATATTTCAACTTCAAAGCGAGTAAATTCGAAAACATCAGGTTTGCGTTTAATCTGAGGGAAAAGATTTAGAAAATAATATATGCACTTTGCATGTTTACCCATTTTTGACCAAATAAATATTGTGTTTTCCCGTTTTCCAATATACCGGTCCAGCCTGGACAAAAAAATATTTAACACAGCACGTTAATTCAAACTTCTACGTTTTTAATGTGGAAATGGCTTAAGATAAACGTCCACGCGAGAGGGCGGAGAACAGCAAGAGCGGCTGCGAAGGAGACGAAAACCAAGAAAGAATGAGCTAAAACCAAGAGAAGATAATGACTCCGATCAAGTCTCTAGCCAACCTCGTTGCAGAAAGCGTTCATGTGTAAATGACATTTCATGATCATGATTCATTCCGAATAGTGTCTCCTGTTGTTCACGTGTTTGCTATGGGACGAGCCAGCCATTTATTTTGGGCTTAGGAGGGGTGTTAACAAAAACGGAAAACAAAATCATGCACAAGAAAAGAAGGAGAAAAAATTGGTACACAATGGAGCATGGGAAAACGTTTATGTCTCACCCATTTCTGGGATTTGTTTAACGGGAATGTTAGAAAGGAAATTCTCATATTTTTAATCTTATTCGAATGAAAAGTGTTGAATAGACATAATTTCGTCCTCCCAGCTTTAAATAATATTTCTCACATTGCCGAATCTCCGTAAATCTGCAATGAAAAGATTTCCAGGTTAAGCCCTGGATCAACTCAATTTGTTTTGGCAATGTGTCTAAGCAATGTCTGTTCTTGAAAGTGTCCAGGAGCGTAAACTGACTTCCAGTTTAAAAAATCGCAAAAATTGCCAGCTTTTTCGTACGGTATCAGCCCTGTCTTTTATACATTTTGTTGTAGACCAGTGTTCGTATGACAAAAGTTTAGCCCTGTCTTCTTAGCGCTTTGTATCCTTAGTTTTTGTTGAAGTGGTATTTGTCAATGTGCAGTTTAGTTTCGCCGTCTTACCAGCCATTTTTGTTTCATGCATTTATCAGTTTTTTCCTCCTCTGTTTTTCTTGGCAACCTCCATTTCGAAACGTCGGGGTAAATTTTGACCGTTTATTTTTACCGTCATTTAGCCATTTTTCGATTGTACATTTTAAGCATTGCTGGGTAATTTTCCCCTATTTCTCCCGCTTTCCACCCTTTTAGAACTCCCATCACACGCCCTTTCCTCTCCCATCTCCCAAACCCCTCCCAGTGGTCCCACCCCTTATTAGAGAGATTAAAGGAGCTGTGTCACGAAATTCAGCCAAATAAGAAAATTACAAGATGCCCGTTAAATTAAGAGAAACATAAAAATAACCGCTTAAAACATTAAGGGAAGGTTAAAATAACATAACAGAAACAACAGATGCTACGGATCGGCAAAACTGAAGAAGATTGAAACGGATTGAAATTAGGGTTTTTGAAAACTGTTCAGCCTAACAGCTTTTCAAAGTTGATCCCTACTGCTTGCAACTTAAAAAATAATGCTCAGGAGACATATTTGTTTGTCTCGGATCTCTGATTTTGTCATTTACCTGTAATTTCTTTGCTTACTTTAAGTTCCATAGCGATTTAGGGCGAGTAATTGGTAAAATTAAACAAAATTAACTGGACTACCGTGACACAGCCCCTTTAAGATTCACGTTTACGCCAAACGGCAGGCGTGAATTTTTACCACGTGATCAAGTTTTCCCCTTATTTTCCGTTTACTCTTTATTGTTTCTAGACAAAAATAAGTTGTTTTATGTCAGTTTTAACAACAGGAATCTTTCCGGACTGTTTTTATTTGCTTATTTTCTATTCTGAGAAATTCTCAACTTGAGTCTGACGTTTCCCGTTTGCGGCAAACGTGAATCTTAATCTCTCTATTCTCCCGGGCTTCCACCCCCTTCCACCTCCACTAAATTCTTCGTTCATTTTCGCTCCGCTTGTACCGCAAATCCTTTGTTATTCCATTCTTGCTTAGAAGTTTTATTTTTTAGATTTCAATAGAGAACAGAGAAAGCCAGTTGTTCCATTGTTAATGTTAAGTAACAGAGGCTTGCCTAATTATAACTTGTGAGAAGTTACAGATTTTGAATGAATCTGGAACCAGTTTCAAATTAAAAACCCATGGAGATTAACTCCATATATTAAAATAGAATACAACAACTGTTGCTAGAGGTGCTAAGGTCGGTGACTCTGATTTTACTAAACTTATGAAGCGTGGGCTGTGATAAAAGGCTATGAATATAAGTAATATACTTGTACAGTTGTCGCGAAAAAAAAACTTCTGCAAATAAGAGCGGCTGAAAAAAATGAAAGAAATTGCTCAGCCTCTACTCTCCCTCCGCCTCTCCAAATAAAATGCCCCTTTCCTAATAAAGTAGCTATAGCCTGAGATCACACATTTCAAGATTGATACGCATTTGACACGGCAAATGATCTTTCAATCAGCTCGTTTAGGAAACTCATATTATTTACCTTTTCAATTCAATGTTTGTCTGAATCTTAGTCCGTTTTCTTTCCAGCAACTTCTATCTATAAAATACACCCAACCACTCAAAAAATTTATATCAATTAAATTGAATTTCAAAATATATATATTTTGAAACAAGACTCCTTCCTTTCCTCAGCATTGTTGACATTTATGGAAACGGCCGTTTGACCTTTCAGAGCTGGTTCATTACGATCGCCCTCATCTAACTTTCTAACTAGTCAATTCATACCAGAGCAATAAAAGACTCGATCAATCTTTCGATTTTACATGTAAAAACTATTTTTTCCTGATCACCGCGAAAAAATGTAAGTCAAGACAAGTTTTTGGAGTTTGTGTTACCCTCGGTTGCGTGACGGTTTTAATGTGCGTTTTATGCAAAAACATCGAAAATGAACTGCGCGTTTACCTCTCTCGACAGGTTGCTTTTTAATTGCCCAAGCTGGATTTTTTATATGTTGTACTAAAACAGTAGGGCTTTTCTGAGGTGTAATAATTCTTCTAAAATTCCATGTACCAAGCCGTGACTTTTTCCTTCAAACTTTTGCAAAATTTAATTGTTTATGAAAGTGCTGAAGATAGGAATCTTCGTGCGTCTTTTAACCGAGTAAAAAATTCATTATCTTGCAATATTTTTACCACAGACTATTGTAACTGGGATGCCTTACTTACCTGCCAAGGATGAACTTGTTTCCTCGAACCGTCTTTCTTCCCGAGGGCTTTGAAAATGGTCTAATTATAAAGGTTTTAGACCGGCGACTATATGGCGTGGGGCAGCTTTTCACTTTTTGCCGGTTTTCTCGAAAAAGAAAACTCTTTAGGAACTTTGATTGTGATTTTCGAAAACGTTTCACCAAAGGGTTTTTTCTGACTGAATAAGAAGAATTTCGAAATTTCCATTTGACGGCAAGTTCTCGATATTTACAGAAAGCCGCTCTTAATAGTTGTAACTGAAAACAAAAATTATATTCCGGGCTTTTACCGATCAACGGTATATATCAGGGATAAGAAATATATTGTGTGTGGAGTTATACATATGAAATAATTTGTGTAAAGTACATGTAAAGTTCAATTTAAGGTCGGCTAAGTGACGCAAGAATAGACAAAAGTCTTTAATTAAAATGAACGATTTAGTGTTGACAAATGAACCAATATCAATAAACGATAGTCTTATTGGCCAATCAGGGAAGAAAGACTTTATGCTGCAGACAGATCCGGTATGGCTTATTCACCAAATTCACTTGCTGGAAGTTCGGATTTGTTTTTGATCTTCGGCTGCATGACCTCCAAAATATCTGAAGCAGTAAACAGGGAAGTCGACCGCTTCAACTTGAATGCAAAGATCATGCGCAAGGAGTTCCACCATGCAGTATTATGGTCTGAATGGTTCAATGATACCTCGCCTGTCAGTCAAACTGCACAGCACACGATTAAATCAATCACAACCTAACCACGTGGTTTTAATATTTGCTCGTGTTAAACAGCTTTGGGAATCATTTCGTGATGTAGACGTTTCCCTTGCACCTTTTCTCAAACAAGTATTTGAAATGTGAAAGAAGATATATGTCCAAACAAGTAACGCGCCACTTTCTTTGAAGAGTGAAGGTCGTCTTTATTCCTATTCAGCACAACGAATAATAAAACTACTGAAAATGTTGTCAAAGATACGCTAGAGTTTACATCCAAAAAGTGACTGCGGGCGAAAATTTATTAATTCACTTCTTTCGTCAGCAGTCCACATTTCTTTTCGTTGATAGAAAATTATTGATTACAATGATTCACAACTGTGGATGAAACATACAGTTCATGGAACTCCTGAGTACAAAATGATCTTCGTTATTAAAGCCTGGGCGTCAGCAGCGCACAGGTCAATTAGACCTTATAACAGACAAACATTAAACCCTATTCAAGTTAAATACTCACCCGTTGATACTTAATAAACAAGCCACACAATAAAGAAGGTGCAACGGTTTTGGTTTCACTAAAACTAACAAAACATTTCTTACCTGTCTCTACTTTATCTCAGTGAGTATAGAGATAAGATTCACGTTTATGACAAACGGCAAAAGTGAATTTGTACCACGTGACCCAGTTTTCCCTTTACTTCTGCTCAAAAATAAGTAGTTTCACGCCCGTTTTATCCACAAGAATTGTTCTGGACAGTTTTTATCTGCTTATTTTCTATTTTGAGAAATTCTCCACTTGAATCGGACGTTAGCGGTTTGCCGTAAACGTGACTCTTAATCTCTACTAGAGTCATGCCTTTCTACTTCAAAAGAAAACACACAAAAAATCAGTTTATAAACAGAGAAAAATGCGAGTTTTTAACGCATAGTAACTGTTTTTCGATTAATAGAGGTTGAATGTCCACAGACCTTTCAGATCGTGAAATTTAACCTATCGCCCTTACAGCAGTCAGAGAAACCGAAAAAAAACATATAGTTACAAATTAAAACCGCGGCATTTTATTTTTCATTAAATTTGGTAGCATGCAGAACGTTTTATTGGTGGAATTTATAGCGTTTTTTGGTTTTAACCTGCAATATAAACCATCTAATTCATTTTACATGTACTACTTGATAATTTTCCCTTACATCCTTTCCCTTTTTCTGTAATGCAGAATACTTATTTTGACGGAATAACTTTCAACACCGTATTATCATTATTCCCTAATGGTCAACTTACGATATAACAATTATATACTGCATCACAACATGACAAGTTTTATTCCTGTTACTTATCTTTGCAGATTTTTTCTTGGGAACAAAACTTTGAATTACCTTTCCAGTTCAGGCATAAGCATATGATCAAACCTCACTCTCCATAAATTAGCTGGAAAAATAATAAAATCCTTTAATCACATTCTTTAAAATGGACATTGTCAAATTAAAAAGCTACCGCGGTGTTTGTAAAATCCAAGCTTGCTTTGATTATAAATCTTGGCGCTCAACCCAGTGTAAACATAGATTTCTAACTCTGCTTCCACCACTTCCGGTTCCGTTTCTCGAGCGTTTTTTATTGCGTCAATGAGAGCCTTGCTGAACAGGCTGTGCTGCACATGTTTGGGTGGAGACTCAACGAGCGCACTTTGCACGTGACTGGTTAACGAGATGTAAGGCATTTCGTCATACCATGGGTTCCAGGTCTGGAAGAAGCCGGGTTCTTGATTCGAGCAGAAAATGCGCAAGCCGGACTGTTTGGAGTGGGGTCTGTTGTCCAAGTAACCAGTGATCCTACAGGGAGAAAAAAGGCCAACAATAAATGCTGAACTGATGCTGGGACAAACAGCTGAATGCTTGTACTCTTTGCATGATTTATCCCAGTTTTGCCTATTTTTGGAGCTTTCCGTCCCTTTTTTGTTGGGCGGAATGATTCATACAGCATTCTAAATGGCGGCTCACATTCTTTTCTTTTAACCTTTGGACGTGAAATTCGACATCTCTGTATTTGTATTAAAAGTTTAAAGCCACTTTTCTTTTTCTTTGCCGCTATTTCGTTATAGCATTCAAACACATGCCCCAAGCCATGACATGCTTTACAATGTTCGTATGGATGGAGACCAGCAAAATTGTACGTGACCATGGATTCCAGTTTTGAAGAAATGTTGGTTGGACGTTTTTGCCAAAGTAGACACGCAATCCAGTTTGGAAGTGCTGCGGACTGAAAAAGAGTGTTCGACAGTCCTTTAGACAATTTTTTTTTCAGCTATTTGCTCTGTTCTTCTTTTAGAGAAGATTTTGTGTTATATTTGGAAACGACGCACGACTTAAAAAAAGAAAACAAAAATGAAACACGACGTGTTTGTTATGTTGTTGTTGTACTTTTTAAAAATATTTTTATATCCCAATGCAGTATTGGATGTTTCTCATAGTTTCGTTTAACTTGACAAAACCGTGCTCATCATTAATTATTTTTTCTCAAAAGGTTTGTGTGTGTTAATCTGTAACTGCTGAGTTTGACTTTGACTCTCAAGCTCTGCTAAGGGTTTTTCTCCTGGTTCTTCTCCAAGGGACTTTCTCTCTCACAAAATTCAACAGTTCTAATTTTCACTTCAATTGAGAAATTAAAGGCCACAGGCCTATTACTCTGCAGGAACTATGTGCTACTCTTACTTACCTATTGTTTTACTAATTTATTGTTTTTTTATGTTCATGGACGTATGTGTAAGTTGCAATATATCAAGCATGAGACGTAGTGTTTCATCACCAGATGAAACCAGTGTTCCAAATAAGAGACGGGTCTCGGGTCAATGACCCGACAAAGAAGGCTTTCTAACCCGACAGACAAAACAAAAATGTAAACTAAAATATAACAAATTCAAAAAAACTTATACAAGGAAAGACGGAAATTTTGCTAAATATAACTAAAAGACTAGAAAAAGAAAGAGGGAAATTTCTAGGCTAAAAAGGTATTTTTTTTCCTCTGAGAGCGTTGCCTGAATTTCATCCGATTGCTTCGAATCGTTTTCTCCTCTCAGCAACGTCTGAATCGACCAGCCGTTAATGCCATCCAGTGACGTCACTGCTACCCGGAAACCGGGTAGTGAAATTTTAGAGGGATTGTCGCTTGATTGATTGATTGTCGCATCGGTGCCAGTTGTGTGCAGTTCAAACACTTCGATAATCTTTATCGTAAACAGCAAAATTGCCCTTGTCTTCGAAACTGAATTGCTAAAATGAACTGCAATGAAGAATCATTGCGGAGAGTAGGTAGGTTTTTGTTTATGCGAAGTTTCTGAGACCAATGTCGTGTTAACGTTGTCATTCGACTTTTTTGCTATTTCCACCGTCAAGTGTAATGATCCTGTTAGCTTTTCTTTCTTGTTTCATTGTTTTCTTTTTTTTTCGTTAGGGACCAAATAGCTTCTTTTCAATTAAAGGAAATTGTTTTGTTTTTTAACTAAGTGTTACGTGTGTGTATTTATTTCATTGCGTGATTGCGACTGAGTTTAAACAACAACCTGTTCAAAGTACTGCATGCAGTTGACAATTTGAACACTAAACATGAATTACGATCGAAAAGAGTAAAACAATTCTGCCAGCTGCTCTGTATCATGTAGACATTTCCAAACGATATTTCTCGGCTTGACACTTGAAAATCGTGTTCTAGATTTTGCATGAATTAAAGCAAAGAAGTAGTGACGTCACTGGACGGCATTAACGGCCGGTCGATTCAGACGTTACTGAGGGAGTAATAACGACTCTATGTAATCGAATAAAATTCAGGCTACTGAGAGCGATGAATGATTACAAAGATTAACGAAGTAGAAGGTAACAGTTGCCTGGTACAGTGTTTCAGAAACACTGAGAAGAGAGTTGAAAATACGACGCACAGTGAAGTATTTTTGACGAACTTCAAGGTGTTTCATCTGGTGCTGAAACACTGTGTCGAATACTTGATATTACTTCTCAAGCAAAATGATTTTAGAAGGAGAAATTGGGGATGCAAAAACGAGCTGTTTTCCATCTGATTTCCAAACACTCATTGGCCATTAATGTCCTTTGTATTTTCTTTATGAATTATTAATGAGTTTGAGAAGTGATAATCAGTATCAAATGGCAAGAATTGTGCATAAGAGGGGATATGCCAAAGCAGAGCCCAATGGTCCCTGACGATCAAGTTGCTTTTGCCTTTGGGAAATGTCAAGGAAATCTTAGCTCTTGAAACTCAACTCATAATATGGAAACAGTAGTTTCATAGGTTTAAGAGCGTTTGGCCTCCATACCATTTTCCTGAAGCAAACCGTGGAAAAAAATTTGGCATTAAAAGTAGCAAAGTAGAAAAGTTACTGTACTCACATCATCATGGTGGTTTTAGGATACACAAATCTGCCGATCTGTATCTTATCACACTTGATCAATGGCACTTTTCTCATCCCATCAAATTTCAAACCACTGAAATTGTACTTAACCAAGCAAAGGGTCTTCTTGGTGATAAGAACAATCCTTTCTTTTTCATGATCCCAGTGGTCAATCCTGCAAATAGTATTATTTTATAATTAGTAACAGTTTGACAGTAATTCAGCACTTTAGATATTAAAAGAGGAGTGGAGCAAAAATGTGTCCCGCAATTGTTTCTAGGATTCAGTGATTTTGTTACAAAATACAGGTAGTCATACATGTATTGGTGAGTCCTGGGACTCATTTTGTGAAACATCATGAGTCCCTCTCCATAACCAATGAGTCCCAGTCCCAATAAAACAAGGACTCCTAAATTGGAAATGCTTGGACCTTTATATAACCGGACAATTAAACTGGAGACAGACGCCAGAACTTTTAATTACAGTTTACTGAAATTAAAATATAGTCCTTCAGTTCTTTTATTTAAAGCACAAAAAAGGCTAAAATAAATATGCATCTTTAAACAACAGCCACAGAAATCACACAAACAGGATATTGTATTAAAAAAAATTCAAATCGATTAATCATTCTTTGCGTCCTACAGGACGCATGCCATTAGTTATTTTGCGTCCAGTTTGGAGATTTTAATGCAGTATCAGGAACGCAGGACGAGAGGTATAAAACTCTCTAAGGATTGTTACTGGAGACGCGCGCGTCGGCCACATGTCGAGGCCATTTTTTCCCCTGTCCCTGGTAGCATATCCAGGAAGTCTTTGCGAAAGTTGACCTGACCCAGTCTCCTTCTGATATGCTGTATTATTCTCATAAATGAACCCTCAATCTTTTGTAAACAGCGTACCATAAAAACTGCGGTCATTTCATTTTTTCTTTTACTCAATCAAAACTTAAAACTGTTATAATACAAGAATGTTCTCAACCCTACAAACAGCAAACTAGTCTTGTAAAATGTACAACATACTACACACTCCAAAATCATTAACATTGTATAATTTATCTTACAAAAAAGCAAACAAACAAACAAACAAAAAAACATGAATTGAAGTTGAACTCCAGAAATAGATGAATGTACCATGCAAAATAATTTTTGTTGGTGATGCACACATGAATTCTCTAATCATTCGTCAAGAGGACAATAGCAAAATAGTTCAAACTTCTCACAAACATAATTATTTTGTTAAAATGGAGAGAAATAAATTATGCAGCAAGGGGAGTGATCTGGGAAAATGTGGGGTCACTCTCCATCTAGAAAAGTAAATGGTGGGTATTAACTTTATGGGCACCACCTCTAAAAATTTTAAACCTAAACGTCTTCCTTAGCACCTTACATAAATACACTGTTTACAGGTAGCCATTGCAACAGCTAAAGGAGGATCGTGAGGTTATCCCTACATGTATATTAAGATCTCTCCTTCCAGATAACCCACCCAGCCCAGGAGGGGTCAGCCACACCATGGGGGTCTATGTCCCCTACCCTTTTCGAACAGTGGTGTGGGTTCTTTTACCTCTCACATGAACCAGATAACAGGACCTACAGTTTTTCGTCTTTATCCCAGAAGACTAGAAAGTCTAACCGTTTGGATATGTCATTACAAAGGCACCACATTCTTCTCAGTTATTTAAAGACCCTGAGTGTTGGTCCAGCAGGGGTTTGAACCTGCGACATCCCGCTCAGTCACGCAACTGAGCTAACCAGGTGGTGTTTATCTTCCTTGATGCATGATTTGAGGTTGCCACATAAATTGAGACCCAGTAACAATATGCGCCAATATCTGATACCGATAACAATAAT
Source organism: Porites divaricata (assembly GCA_038088405.1). NCBI lineage: Eukaryota > Metazoa > Cnidaria > Anthozoa > Scleractinia > Poritidae > Porites > Porites divaricata. Next base: position 11,395,001 of record JBBMOI010000008.1, on the reverse strand, counting down.
TCAGCTTTCAATGGACTATGTAAAGGATCCACAGAGCTCCGCGATATTTGATCAAAAAGCGAAGGAGCGCAAATCAACATTCTCCAGGTTATAATGATGACAAAATTTTTATATCCCATTTACATGTGAAAAGATGTTAATGTGGAGGCCAGAAAAAATACTTTGATTTCACTTACTCAATTAACAGCCAAGAGCTCAAGATTTCTCCATCACTGTGATCCAAATACGACTTGCACTCCTCCACAGCACTGGCAAATGCACCTTCCTGTATAGAAATTCGAACAATCAAAATTTTGCAATATTGATTGTTAATGATGCACTAAGAGAAAAATGTTCAGCAGTTGAACCTCAACTTCTTTTCTGATCCCAAATTTTTTCATTAACAATTTTGTTATGAAATTAGTCAACCTGGGCATCTGAAATGTCTCTCCCATCTTGAGGGTTTCCTTGGTCAAGGAAACCAAAGTCAACATCATGTGTTAAGGCTAGAATTACGGGCAAAACACTGCTAACAACATTGAATGGGGCTGAATAAATATGTGCTCCAAATTCAACTCCTTTTAAAGTAGCCTTTTGGCATAAAATAATGGTCACTACAGCTACATATAAAAGTTACATGTCGAGTGAAACACAACTTAACTAATATAATGGTTCAACAATGCACCTCACTTTAACAATAAAAAGCCATAAATATTAACTGATAAAAATAGTACAACATGGCACTTTTCACTCAGGTCACCTAGTTTAGTCCCAAAATCATTTCTTCTCTTGTAAGGTGCGGCAATGTTTCACGTAATAATAATAATAATAATGGAAACTTTATTTGTGTTTTTGACTGTACAATTGTAAATCTCGCTACGTATAGGCAATTTACAAATGCTGCTTGAGACTGAACTATTAAAACAAACAAACAAACAAACAACAAAAACAAAACAAAATCCAAAAAAAAAAATCAAAATAATAATAATAATAAGATAAGGAACTTTAGAAGGTAGAGAAATAGCAATTATTGAAGGATGAAATTGCAAAGGTCTGCGCATGTGAAAAGTCATTGTAATTCCTGTTGTTATTGGAGCCCTTGGAGCCGTCTCAGTTAACTTTAAGGAGTACAAGAAGCGAATCGGCGTGAACGTGAAGTTGGAAGTTATCCAGAAAACAGCATTTTTGGGGACAGCAAAGATACTAAGGTAAGTACTGTCCCTGTAAGAGGAAGGAAAAAAGAGACCTGGGACCCGTGGTGACTTGTTGTAGCCCGCTCCTAAGGACTATAAATCAGGCTGAACATCTTGCCTGAGTCTACAAGAAATGGACATAATAATAATAATAATAATAATAATAATAATAATAATAAATGTCTTTATTTCGCCCGTTAAAATACATAACAAACGTCACAGAGAGTGAAATACACAAATCATGAAAATCGCACAGATCATTTAAAATTATTATTATACAAAAACCTGACAAAACATTGGATATCTATATTGTTAAATTGCCAAGTTGTATTGAGACCCTATTCTATTAAAGTAGCAATTCTTAAAACGTTCTGTATTAATCCGTGGCAATAATGACTTGTTTGTGATCTTAACCTCTTGGATGACTCTTTGACTTTCGGCAAAAGGGCATATAATGGAAGGCTAACATTGTTCTTAATTTTGGTGGACAACCTGCAGTCACACTTTTCTAAAAGGTCATAGATATTAATTAACTCAAAAGTGTAACGTCGCTTATTGCACCTTTTTAAAAAAAACATTGTATGGTGTTTAAATCTACCTGGCCGGCTCCAAAGACTGGAAGTGCGTATGTGGTCTTTGGCAGAACAATAGCCTTACAGAGGTGATCTATCTCTAGCTGCGTGTATCCATCTTTTCTTAGTTATCTTAAAATGTACAAACATTTATTTGCTTCGTGAAGTTTTCCTTTAGCATGCATGAGATGAAAACTTACAGTCTTTTTAGTCCATGGGCCAGGACCTCAAATTTCATGATTTGGTACCAAAAAGAGGGACAAAGAGTGGCTTATATTTTTAAAAACTATGACTCCTCATGTTTATTTTAATGTATGATAACCACGTCAAATGAGTAGTTTTATAGGGTTTATCACGTGATGAAATGACGTCACTCAGCTTTCTACAATGTCAAATAAATGTACATACATAAGTTTTTCCTTATGTTTTTACTCATGTTTTGGGGACGTGTTTAGATGATTAAATGGTACCACTGTTTTGCAAGTGATTTTCGAGACTTTTGCAGCAAAATAAGATGAATTCTGGTGTTTGTTTGCCATGGTAACATAGAAAAGTAGCCCTTTAAACCAGAGGGTCGATATTAACTAAAGTAATAAAGATGAATTGTTTGAAAAAACTGTTAAATGATAGCTCTAGATGACAACTAGATACTAGTTTGACTCAGGTGTTATAGCTCTTATGAGGCTGCTATATTATGACATTACCTTTTTGGCGGCCATAGTGGATCCGCCATCTTTGATTTTCAAACATGCCAATTTTGTCCCCTGAAGTGCCCCAAAACGATCAAAACTGGAAGGAACATGCAGAATCCTCATAATTCAAGCTGTGAAAGAAGCTGCTCTCAAAACTATAAACTAAAAAAACATAGTTGCAAACTGTTCCGGTAAAAGCACTAATTGTGGTTTTTCTGCGAAGCCATACTTTTTGGATGTCCGAGGGTGACATGCAAAATGTTATGGTTCCTCTTACAATGACCATTTGTTTTTATGTATTTTGAGTGCACATTTAGCAAGTCATATGTTTAAATGTAGCAGCGACTGGCAATGACTGTCTTCTGTGGGCAATATATCATGTCGACAGCCAAGGCAAATATGCTGAGAAACAGAATCAGACCACATATTCTAGTCCTCATCACTCTTGTCATCATTAGCATCGACGTCTACAGTGACAACTTGTTCTTCTTGCCTGTTATCACACTCGGAAAGCCGGCACATGTTTGTGCACTTAAGACCATTCGCTAGGCAGCTGCAGTTAGGGAGCCTCCAGGATCTTGTGCAAGAACAAGAGAGTAGCTCTAGAACTGTTGCAGGAGCTGGCTGACCACTCATCCAATCAATCCCTAAATTATTCTCATCCTGAATCCAGCCATGTCTTAAGGGACTCGGAATTTCAGGGCAGTTCTCAAGACTACGCCTCCAGATTCCTTTTTGATAGTTTGCTCGACACGCATGTTTATACAGACAATCAGCGCAAGGTGGTAGTTGGTCGGACTCGATGTTACCTCTCTTTCAAAAGAACAATCTATATCTTAGCTCATTGATGCTGTTTGTCCCTGGGCGGGAACTGTGCATACGACAGGTGAAATTCTGAAGCATCTGAAATAGATCATCTGAGAGTTCCCATTCCACTCCTAAGAGGTCAAACATTTCCTGAAAGGATCTCTGTTCTTTGAAGATTCGAAGTGCACCAATCTTACCCCGCCCAGCAAAAGAGCTCACGGTGTCGCAACCAGTATAAGCGTGCATGCCAATTAGACTGCTGCACAGATTTTGACCTAGGGCTTGCACTATGATTGTGATGCTGATGTATCTAACTCTTGTCTGTGTTCCACACTTGAAAAATATTGACGACGGAATTAAATGCTTGAATGACACACAAAGAATGAAGACATCTGTATCTTCTTATGCCACAATCAATGTGCTGTAATCCGATCTGGCTGCATGAGAGAGATGAAGAAGAATCCTTTTATCAGCTTCTTCTTGTGTTGAGTTAAGTTCTTCAACGGTAAAGGCAGCCTCTGGTGAGATTTGGTGACACTCTTCTTCACATGATACAAATAGGACCTTGCCTGTGAGCTTTCTTCTATACTTGTCTTGTTTCCATTCTTTGGTCCCAAATATTGTCAAGGCTTTCTTATTCTGTGGATTCAGAAGGAACTTTCTCCTCTGCTGCACCTTATGGTCGGGTTAGACATTGCTAAATTCATTTCCATACTCGGCCCCTCGATGCTCTCTTTCTGTATTCTTAATTGAATTCTCCCTATACTCATCGAAGATAACGTCAATTCTCTTCGAGCACGCACCCTCATGTGGAACCGTTCCAAACAAGGAGACAGCAACATCGGAAAACTTCTTATGGTCACCTTTCAAACCTTTGCACTAGTACCATGCCATCTATGATGCATGCAGATGGCTGAAGAATTTGCTCCGCAGCAGGTACATTCTTTTGCAGCTCCTTTGCTAGTGCAGCTTTGCTGGTTTTCCGTAGTGACCCATCTACTGTGGATAGTGCCCAAGGAAGAGGTCCCAACGGATGACAGAGGACATCTCTCATGTGAAGTTGTCTGTTTTCTGCAATTATAACCATTTGACCAAAAAGAGCTCTATCAGCTTTTAGGATGATCTCGTTTGGTGTTTTGCTCTTGAATTTCACCTTCTTGTTAAGTTCAGAGAATGTCTTCAGCTTTGATTTCTTCAGGGTCTCGTGAAATTTGACTTGTTTCCTGATTCCCGGCACACGGCAACCATGCAAGCCATTCAGGTATGTGCAGTCTTTATATCCTATTTACTTCACTTAACTCTTTTAGACTGATGATTTTATCGTGTTTAAAGAAACCATATGTATGTATGCATTAAAAATGGCATATCATATGAAATTTTCATTACCGAATAACCGATAATTCAAATAATGTTAAACAGATGTGTATGATCGATATGAGCAAAAATTATACTTCAATTTGTATCGGTTTATCAAAGTAAACATTCTACAAGATCTGTAAGTATTTCCTAAATTCTGCTTATTAAGTCAAAACTTCAAAGACTTTTGCCTCAAAAAGTTTGAATGCTTTATGAACTAGATGATTTTGCTGACTTTTCGTGAAATTATTGCGTTTTACACGGTAAAATGGCTATGAATCCGGCAAATCAAGAACCCACTCACCTTCCATGGCAGCCGCCATTTTGGATTTTACCCATAATGCTATTCGAAGGCTACTTTTGAGTTTTCCTCGCTCTACTTAGGTTAAATTCAGAACAATTAATATTTTGGCGATAAAAAAACAAAACAAAAAAATTATCATGTCTCATAATAAATTAAACTAAAAAAGATATAGAACATATTAAGTGCACATTTAGTTGGCTGGTTGGTATCTCAAAGGTCATTTCCGGTACTTTTACATGAAAAAAAATACCCTCAAAGCTACTCCTACAGAAAGGTTATCATACAAATTTTCAATCTCCACCTTATGTGCTATCAATTCGCAGCAATCATCCTTTGTCCTTCGAGTTGGTACCAAAATCACTATTGGCCCATGGACTATTTGTAATCTGACACCTAACAGAGCAAGACTGTAATACTACAGTACCGCTCAAAAGTAAGTTACCAGTCGCGTCTCGTTTCCTGTGCGACGAAAATCGCGTAGTGCGAGAATCATTGAACCGGACATTTTTGGCATAAATTATTGACAACACGTCCAGCGAGAAACCAACTAAATATTTTGCTTAGCGATACGTCGAAGACTGAGGAAAACGGGCGTTAGATTTGACGTTACGTTTCTTCAAGAAGCTTTCTTTTAGCTCTTCTTCAGCACACTGTTTAGTTTTCGGCTTTGTTTGCGATTGACGTTTGACACTGCACTTGATCATACGTTTCGTTCGCCAAAACGTGAAAATCACTCCCACTTTCCTTGATTTTTTGAATGGGCAAACCAACGTGAGAAGAACCAAATATGCTGCAAATCGCTAGCGATGAGTCTCAACTAAAAAAACTTGTCAGCTCTATTGACATGTGTTATTGTTCACGAGTAGCGGCAACTTTCGCCCACGAGATCTCAATGGTAAAAATTCAACTCGTTGTACGACCGCGAAATAATGTTAGCTTGTTTAATTTGTTCTATATAGCTTTTTTATACAGTCACTACTTGATTTATGAAAGACAGTTGTCTTGAATGTAACAAATTACAGCGGGCAAACAAGTGCATTTGTTACCGTTTACGCGTAGCGGCAACTTTCGCCGTTGAGATATCAACAACATCGGCAAACATAGGCACGTTTTACGTGCATGAGCTACTTTAATTGCTTCCAGTCAGTGTAACAGTTTCGGCAGTCTACTTAATCCTAAATTAAGGGTATGTTTTGTGCGAAATTGGGTATTACTGTAGATTAATGAAAACGAAAACCGCAGCTCATAGCTGATTCGATCTGATAAACTCACTTTCCTTTGTCTTTCCTTCAGACATCTGGTGCAAAATAAACAAATTGTCAAAGTACTATGAATATCAACTCACCAAACGTTGCTTAGAGGAAGACTCGAAGGTTTCAAGGTGTCTTCATGGTTTCCTAAATAATGAAGGCCGTCGATTACCGAATAGCTAAGATTTTCATCATTGTTGTAGATGGTTGCATCATCATTATTCACGAGGTCAGTATCACTTGCGATTCTGGTTTAATGAAACAATCTTTAACTCTGACCACTTAATTCTAACAGTGTTGTGAGTTTTTGCTTCTTATAAGAAAAGAGCCTTTGCTTAGGCACTAGTTAAAAAACTAAAGATGTCTTCATACGTTCAAGTTACTATTGTTGCTGTGAAAAGCCAGTATGACATGAAGAGTCACACAGTTTGCACGTGAAAGTGTCGGACTTCCCCCCTTTGTGGTTCGTACGTGAGGGAATCGCGTGGCGCGCGACGGGATTCGCGTCTCGCGAGAGGGTGGTGACTTAATTTTGAGCGGTACTGAATTGTACATGTGCCACTGACCAAACTTAAGCTTAAGATGAATCAGAGTTTACGTTTGCGGTGCCGAGAAAGATGATTAGAAAAAGTCCAAGATTAGTTACTGTGACAAATAAGGCATGTACACGCTGTTTGCTGTTAACTCGAGATTTACACTGCTTAGGCCCGGTTCAGACCCTGAACTTTTCTGAACCAACTTAATACATTGAATTAAGTTCATGAAAAGTTCAGAGTCTGGATCAATTAGGAACGCCTGTTTCAATTTAGAACGGCTCAGCTTAGACTGGGCTCAGCCGTTCTTTTCCCCTAGCCTGGCTGGGAATTTCGCCTTTGGAGCGACTTTGCATTTGGAAAGGCTTTGATTCAGACGCCGAACTTTTCTGTACCAAACCTATTTTGTAAGCAGTTTGACCGAAATGAGCTTTTTCCGCCTTTTAAAAATAGTTCAGCTGCAATAAATATCGGCGTCTGAATCAATTCAGCCAGTCTAAATAATTTGGGTTCGCCTTAATTACTTCGGCGGAGCGCGAAGTAAAGGTTTCGCGACGCTCAGGAATGTATCAAAGTTACCATTTTTCGCCAAGATTGGGCATGCAAAGTCTGTAGGTTTTCGGATTTATTCGGCTGTTTGACGAGATATCTCGAGATCACTTCGATTTCTTTGATTTATTCCTTAACTTTTTCGAGGAAGAAAGAATTATTATTTTGGCTTCCCCGGGGTTTGAACCGACTCACCTATGTGACCCGTCAGATCAGAGGGGACTCTAAGTTGAGGGATTAGCCGATTGCGCTACTGCGACCCAAGGTAGTTGGGCATACGAAAAATTGTTATGAAATGATGCACTAGTTTCGGGACAAGATTGGGCGTGCAAGTTCGTGACTTTTCGGCTTGTTTCGGCTATTTCACGAAATCAGACCGAACTACTTCGTAATATCTTGAGATCATGTCGAGTCTAGTCTTTAAGTTACTCGAGAAATAAATAGAGCATATTACGCGGCCGCACAGAGACACGAAATTTCTCTTCGAGTGTTAAAAAACATTTCAAGAGTGAGCCCTCCTTTGGAACAGTTTTATGATGAATTTAAAGTTACAAGATCCTGCACAAAGACATTTTGTCTTTGTTGAGTGATTCTAAGTAGTAAAATTGCTTTCATGCGTTGCGTGACTTTCTCGAACGTACATTTCAGCATGAGTCAGCAGATTTGTATCAGTTACGGAAATCATAAAATATGTCGAAAAGCTACGACTATTCGCCTGTTTAGTATTTCCTAGAACCTTATATCAAACGGTATACAAGTTCCAAGCGAGTTCTTTTGACGAATTAATTTTTTTCCCACGAGCTTGACTGCTGTGTTTAGTCAAGTGTGACGAAGGTCGATTTCCAAGTTCTGTGTTTACAAGTTGGCGGAAGCAAGATATCTGAAGTTCAAGTGAGATTTTGTTATTATTGGCAGAGGCTGTTTAGTTTTACTTAAGTTCAAATAAAACTTGTGTTGGCGGATGCTGTGTTTTAAGGGACGGACCATTAGAAAAGTTATGGGGGGGGAGGGGAATTTTGGAGCCGCAGGAATTTTTTTCAGGCCCTTGCATGAATATTTCTTAGGGTTAATTGGCGTGCAAGAATTTTTTTAAATTAAATTTTCCCGTGCGCGAATATTTTTTTGTACTTCGCCCCCCCCCCCCCCCCATAAGTTTTCTAATGGTCCGTCCCTAAAGCTCTGTAAAGCCTATGTTCCTCTAGCCTCCCCGCAGACGTCCTGTGGAGTTTGTTTTAGTTCGTCGCGCATTCATTTCTCCCCACGGACGTCTTCTAAACACAGCCGACATTTACGTTCACCTATCACAGACCGTTTAAGGATTTTTGTAAAACGTAACCCGAGCCGCTTGTTCAGATTCGCACGATCAGTGAGGCTTTTGATCGGGTGTGCGAGAAGTTTGTAGTATTAAAATACAGAGTTAAACAAGTATCAGAGAGAAGCTATCCTGCAAATTTTATAGAGAAGATCGATGAGTTCATAAATTTGCCGAGGGGATTTGGCAAATCCCTTACATATCAAGCTTTGCCGCTTATTTGCGACACAGTGCGTGGAACTACTGGACATATTGTTGTTGTTGTTGTTTCGCCCCTGGTAAATCTTATGAAAGATCAAGCTACAAAGCTGGCAAATATTGGTATTCCTGCTGTAACGCTCAGTGATATTAGCGAAGAGAAAATGAAGGTTGTCGAGAGAGGGGCTTTCTCTGTTGTTTACGAAAGCCCAGAAGCTTGGTCGAAGATCGATCGGTGGAGGAAATGGAGTGACTTGTACGGTTAGCATGTGGTCCTTGGTCCGCGACTTTTCCGAGCTGCAGCATGATTAAATATTTCGTCGAGAAATAAAATACGGTGAAAAATGAAAGGTGAAATGATTTATTGGTTATAAGCGTTCTTTCTTTCTTTGAAGGAGCGAAATTAAAGTTTGTTGACAGGCAGGTTAATTTGTCGTCCTAGCTTGAAGTTTAGACTTCGACGGCACTAAGTTGTGAATAAATAAAACGCAACGGGAAGACGTGCCCTTTTGCAGAACAAGTTTTCAGGTATACCTTTTTCTGCCGTTGGAAGCACATTGCTGTAGACTTCGAATTTTTTGTTTTACCGTCTCTTGAAAAAATATACCCAAATTACGCGTATTGGTGTTTGGTCCTCGACCCATGACCTTGGTGGAATTACATTTCGCAAAAAAAGCAAACAGCCTTTGTTTTGGAAGAATGCTTTGAAAATCTTCCCTATAAACGTTTACAAGTTCTCTTTTCTTAATACTTCGAATATATACAGAGTTAATAGTAATTGTTTTCGACCGTGCTGAATACGTATACCGCTCCTCGCTCGTGTGGGAGACTCTTGTCTGAAGTCTTTCAAAGAAAAGCAGATTATTTTACACTTAACAACTTCCGAAAAAAAACTATACAGCTGACTACCGCCTTATTGCATCATTTCTGTGATTTTTTCAAAACGTTTGAGTCGTCTCAGGTAGAAGATAGCAGTGCAAATAAATAATTCACTTGAAGAATACAAGGACACATCAACGTCCAGAGCACGTTTGATGAGCCTTGTGATGTCAACTGCGCTTTTTTTAAACACGCGAACTTGGTCCTTTCCTAAATTAGAGCTCCAAAGAAAACAAAAAAATTCGCTTCTTACAACTTTCCTTGGAGTCTCATCCTTGCGTGGGCATGGAATAAATATTCCTCTAAAAAAGCGAGAAAAAATTCTTGGGTGCCGTTTCAGTTGTATCACAGCTCGTTATTGGCTGATCATGACACAATAACTGACCGCTTAAGAACGTAAATGTCGGCTGTGTTTAGCAGACGTCCGTGGGGAGAAATGAATGCGTGGCGAACAAAAGCAAACGCCACAGGACGTCTGCGGGGAGGCTAATGTTCCTCTTGTACTAAACTTCCTTGTGTTAATCCGACATCCCTGTAGGCTGATAGTCAGTGAATAATTATCCTCAAAACATTCGAACTCGTAACATTGAGTTTTAGCCAATTTTATGCTCAACGTAACTGACTGCTTACCCATGCCTTACATATCTTTAATCAGTACATGAGACTGCTATGCCGTTTTTGAAGCCTGATGTGACTAAGAAAAATAGAGAATTCTTTTTTCATTGTTTGTTTTGTTAGACTTGTTATTCACCTCCAATAACCTCATATTTGACTTAGGTCTAAACGTTTAGACCCAAGTCAAAGTTAGAAGGATTTGTATGGAGTCATCAGAGCATAACTGGGCTACTATCGCAAAGACAATTTGTCCCGAAATGCTAGTTTTTGGCTAGTAGGCCTCTTGGATATGGCTCTTTTCAGAATATCCTGACAAATTGCACAATTTCACAAATTAACACCTTACTCTTACCGTATTTCATTTTTTACTATTCCTCCGCATTTACACTTAATCAGTTCAACTACCACGACGCTGAAGTGTACGCTCTGTAGCGTCTTGTTCGAATTAGGTTCGGCTCACGAAAAGTTCCGCATCTGAACCGGGCCTTAGAATGAGCACCTCAGTCAAGGAGAATTAAAAAACACGATAAAATCAAAATAGCATTCATATTTTTAGGCTGCCTTGAAGGACGGTCACAGATAGTGGACATATGTATGATAAAATGAAAATGTTTCGTTTATAATACAGTTGTACATTGTAAGGTCAAAGGTGCAGAAAGAAAAAATTATATCACAAAAAAAATATCACGGTAAAAAAAACAAGAACAAAACAAAACAAACACGAATGAAAACACTATCTTTCAGGAGATAGCCGGGCTTATGACCTCGTTCACTGAAAGAGTTTACGGAATATTTGATGTCTTCCTAAGCAAGAATGAGAAGAACTTCATAAATAAAAAATGCGCTAATTGTAAGATCCGGGTGTTACTTAACAGAGTACTGTAACACAATAATGAGTAACAGTAACGGAGTAACGAGAAAACGAGTAACGGGATAAAAATTCGAGGTTGAAAATAAATAAATAAATCCTAATGAATAAAAAAAACACAAAAATGGTTGTAACATCCTAATAATGACCTTTACCAATCTCAAAAAATGTGTATTCCAAACAGCGCTTAAAACAACGACGTTAACCCCCCCTCCCACCCCCACCCCACCCTCCAGCAAAGTCGAAGGTGCAGAAAAAGTCATCTTGCCGACCTGCACCTTTTCCAAACCAGGTTTGTGGTTGGCTGGAAAAACAATAGGGATGGTGACATAACAATGCCCGTATCCCTCAAAACAATAGGTAGTGCAGGTCATAGGGACTAATGAAATAAGAGGTTTGTATGGGTGTAGGCCAATCGGTTATTTTCTCACAGCCACGAGGAGACCGAGGAGTAACCATGGAGGAAGGTGAGGTTCAGATGTTCTTCCTTATTGCCACAATTATTTTATTTCTTAGAAGAAACAGCTCTGTCAGGTAAATCAAAAATAATAGAACCTATTTGGGCCCTTATTACGGTTATCAACTAACTAAGTTCTCGATTGCCAAGGCTTAGAAACAGTTTGCTCGCTTATTACTCCCGAAGTTATTACCTTTCCTGCTCAACTTTCAATATCTTTTGACTCGAGCTCTCGAAAATACGGGAATCGGCTTAATACTACCTTCCAAAAGTTAATTATAGTGGACGTTTCTACCGGTTTAAAAGGAATTATAAATCATGTTTGAAAATAACCTCACGATGTAAAGACTGTGAAATTTGAATATTGGCGGCCAGAAGGAACAGCAGAGCGAGACTAGATTTTAGATCGGTTGGTTTTCAATTAAGCATGAAATTAAGTTAACTCTTTTTTTGTAGGATCCACTTGGCTACTTAATATTTCAAAGAGTTAGCCAATTCCATTAAGTCTTGCAAAAAAATCCTGCGTCCCCAGAAAAAATAATATAAACGAAACAAAACAAAAAAAAAAACAGAACAAACAAGGAGAAAACGGCCGGTTTGCTAGATGTTATTTTAGGGCTGAAATCCTCAAAATTTACAAGTTTTAAACCTGAATAATTTCAGCAGGTAATCAAAGTAAGCAAAGAGGACCCCTACATATCTTCTTGGAAAACCAAGAAGGCGTTTGCCAGCGACAGTTTCCTCGTGAAATATGTGTCATTTTGCATGATCGTCATAGACATTGGTGCCTATATTAGTTGCAATTTCACCCCCTGATAACAGGAAATTACATGAACTCATTTTGACCCAAATTTTCATTTGTGAGGCCCGGGCGTAATTGCTTTAAGGCAGCTTCGCCCCTGCTTCTGATCACGCTTGCGGCAAGCTTTAAAAAATATTGGTGTGTTATATGACACGCCTGAGCTAAGATAACAACAACTCGTAGAAGAGTCCTCGTTCCCACTTCTGTCTTCTCCCACTTATGAAAGGAATGATCAAGTATTCTAGACTTGCTTTGACAGTCAAACTCTTACATTAGGACCTAGTATTGACCACTCCAGAAATACCATAACAAACCATAATGCTCTTTGTTTGTCACCCCAAACTTTTGCATAAGCATTGTCTTCAGTTTCTCTTGGGAGTTAAAATGGCCCCAAGAGAAACTGAAAACAATGCTTATGCAAAATTTTGGGGTGACAAAAAAGGAGCATTATGGTATGTTATGGTATTTTCTGGAGTGGTCAATTAGAAGCTGAAGTTTTTACCATCCTGTGACTACGTAACCTCCCACGCACACGTTCGTAGGGGTTCGCCACGCGACGACGAAGAGAGACGACGAAGAAAGACCTGGCATAAGAAGTACCTTCCTTAATCTTTGATCTGAAATCTTGAAACTTAGGGTATTCCCATACCTTGTCTAAAAAAGAATGCGTCACAAAACAAACTTTCTGTTTCTTTTCTTCATGATCTCAATTGCTGGTTTTCAGTGTCACGCCATTCAAAATAGATCAAAATAAAAATCAAAACAATTCGACAGATAAAGTCCAGAATCTTGGAAATGAAAGGAGGTAAATATACAAAGACCCTCGCCAAGATTTGGGTCGAAGGAATATTTCGTATACGAGATATCCGAAGAAATGTTTTACCCAAATTTATAGAGCTTTGTATGGAGACGCCATGCTGGAGCTCATCCGGATGAGCTCCAACATGGCGGACGGAAACCAACAGAAACATCTGTTACCGAGTTTTGCTACAAAAGCGTGAATTTATTCTTCGAGAAACTCAAACATTAAAGTAATACTTTTTCCAATACATGAACTGTTTAGACAGCAAAATTTCCTAAAATAAGTCATTTTTTAACCTACATGACAGCTAACTTGGCCGTCATGTAAATGCCGCGTCACGCAAAAGCTTAGAAATTCAAGCGTACTCTATCACAAACACCAAGAATCCTTTTGAATCGAAAATTTGTATGAAAATTAGTTTTCAGCTGCTCTAATGCATCGTGCAAGTAAAATCTCGGTAGGATCTATAGTTTTTTTAGTTTGCATTTTGGTGACGTCATGTGAAAACCAACAATAAGCACAACGTATACAGCAGGATCAAACTAAAAATACTGAAATCAATATTATTGATGCAGATGTCGATGTTGGTACCGATGCTACTACCCCGGGGTACTACTCTTGGACAGTGACTTAAAACCAGTATATGCAGTCTTGTACAGTTGTAAATATTCAATGATTTGTGACAATTGTTCAGAAACTCAGCACGTTTAAAATAGTCTTCCTTGGTCTTGGGCTGTAGGAAACAACCTTTTAAGGTGAAAATAAACGAAAGGTTTTGTTACACCATCTGCTGGATAGGCATATTCAATTGCAAATAACAGCCGTTGCCAGTTGACTTTTTCGGCGCAAAAATACCTTCGACTTTGCTGGAGGGAGGGGTGGAGGGATTGGTGTCGTTGTTTTAAGCACTTTATGGAATACACATAATTTTCGAGATTGGTAAAGGTCATTATTAGCATAATAATTACAACCATTTTTAAGGGGTTTTTTTTCATCAGGATTTATTCATTTATTTTTATAATCTCTTCAATTTTTATCCCGTTACTTGCTTTCTCGTTACTCCGTTACTCGTTACTGCGTTACTCTGTTTAGTAACACCCATAAGATCCAGGCATTTAAACAGCTCAAACAAGAGACGGCAAAAAATATTCCTGTGTAAGGATATTGAACGAAAGTCGAACATAAGGTAATGGTGATTAAAACATTGCCATTTTGCCATCTATTTGGAAAAAGCGGTAAAACGCTGAGTGCATGCAAAACTTGGGCTTAATGTAAAAATATTATGAAACCTTATACATGTAGCTGGCATAAACTTTCAATGAATAGAAAGAAAAAAAAAGGAAGCAAAAAAGATAAATAAACGTTAAATAAAAAATATGTAACTTGCCACTAAACAAATTCAAAGTTAAGCTTACATGTGAAAGATGACAGGTAATTCTTGGTTCGTATGGCTCAAAGTACAAGTTCAAAGTACAAGCTAAGCTTGTACTACAGCTGTAAGTTTCCGTTACGTTACCAGAATCGAAAAACTACGTTCTCAGCCTTAAAAATCTACTTAAAATAAGAAAAAACTAATTCCCTTACCCTTAACGAAAAATATTTTTTCGCCTGTTCTTTCCTAATTTTGTCACCGAGTTCCTTTAATTGTTCCTCGGTCATCTCTCCTCGCAACGAAGGTCGCGATTGAAATGGTGCACGCTTTACCTCGACCTCTGCAACGGTTGTTGCTTCGTTTATTTCAACATTGGACAAGTCAGCTGTAGATGTGCCTCCGCTAGCTCCTTCAGCACCCATTGGTGATGCACTGTCCGAAACAGAAGACATTTCTATCCAGAATACTCCACAGAAATTTCAACTTCAAGGAGAAGAAACCACCTTCCCTCGTTCCTAGAAAGTGACCACGAAACTATGTTTGGCAAACTACGTCGTTTAATGTACATGAAGTGTGATCCGTGTGCCCCAGTCTCCCACAAGACAATTTCTCTTAATTTTCCTATTGAACGGGCGTCAGGATTATCAGCCGACATATTCAGTTTTCTCCGCATTTTTATTAAGCCTGCCTGTCCTTGAGATTAGTTAGCTCAAGAGAGAATGAGTTAGCCTGGGTGAGAATCTTAAAAACGTTTGTAAAGGGACCATTTTGATCATCTCATCGGCCGGGCATGTCACGTCATGATTGTTATCTCCAGCAAAGTTTAACCTTTGTATTCTTTCCCCAGAAACAGAACAGAAATGAAAAATATTTCACACCCTCAAGTGACATATTTCTAAAAATACAAACAACATCCTCTCTTCGTACAAAGTCATGTTCCTAAGTACAAAGTCAACAATACATCTACCTGCGGGCAGGGTTAAATCAGGTCGGAGAGCGCTTCCTTGAGGGTTCGATTCCTGTGGTTGACCAATAATAACCAAGCAAGAATGTACTGCCTTTGCACCAAAGATGCTAAAAAGTTGTGACTGGTCCCTGCAAGATTTACTGTCCCTGAGAAAGAATTGGCCCCGTTCAATGACAGACACATTGACTTTGACTGAGAGAATATGAAAATATGATGATTCAGTTCAGGGGAAATAAATAATTAGAAAACACTCCCTTCTTTATGCAAAAAAAGGTGGTACCAAAGGAGTAACATTTCCAACGCTGTCAGTATAACTCAGGAGGGGAGAAAAAAATGGGGGAGCGAGGAGGCTGGCGGTTGCCGAAAAATCAACAAAATGCTTTAAATTTGCCATGTAAAAGATCTATGCAAAATTCAATGAAAAGTAGTCAGTTTCAAATGGCGTATTTTATAAGTGTTACTCAAGAAACATTTGCAACGTAGGTTATAACAGTTATATTTGAATGACTGGTCTCTGATCAGCTGTCTGATGGAGTGGATATGTTCAATCTCTGGTGAATAAGCCAAGTTCTTGAAATTTAATTTTCTGTAGTATCGATTGGGTTGACGACCCTCGAAGGACCCAAAGTTAAGAAATGTTTACCGGGTGCTTCGAATTCCCAATTAAGCATTGTGAGAACAAAACTTTACAGCCTATGCCGAGAAGAACGAAATAGATCTTTGTTAATTCAACCAGTCAGAAATATTTTTGCTTAAAGCGGAAAACTGAAATTGTTTTCAAACTTAGTCTTGTTAGAATAAGCAATGTTTTGCAATATTATGTTTCCAAGTTCAGCCAGCGCCTTAAAAAAGTAATCATGAAGTAAAAAGCTATGAGGAATGAACTTCGGAACTTGAATCTGGACGTAAAACTTGCCCTCTGTCCACAATAAAAAAATTGCTCTGACTAAGTTGCGCATTAGCCATATTAATTCTCAAATCTAAAGCGGTTCAGTTGAAAACATCGACATAAATCTATTGCAGGATTTTCTAGTCGAGGGGACGAAATAATACGGAAAAGGATTTAGGAAGCATAACGCTAATTCATCCTTTCTGCTTTAGGGTATCGTAAGGAGATTTATGCGGATTAAGAGTTAAAGTTTTACATGGATGTTTCCAAAACTTGCTTCACTTTCATTTTATCATAAGACTGACCTTCGGCTCAAGCTAACAGTATCATTGGTATAGATTTTTCTTTTAAACTTTCAAAAAGTGAATATATAGATTTAGCCAGGGCTAAAAGCGAAATTCCTATTAACAAATTTATAATTTAAATCAAACAATAAACTTAAACACTTTTTGATTTTTAACAAATCTTTCAACTTTAGGGCACATTCAGGTGACTTTTGAGGGAAAGGCTAAGTGATTTTAGGAACAATTAAGGGCCTGATTACATGGAGGTGGGGGACCCCAGGTAGGTGAGGTAACCCGCTTTGGTGGGGTAACCTGCCTGTCCATGTAATCTCTCATTTTAATTTGATCACGTTTACATGTTAGGTGGAGTAACTTGCCACATGTTACCTCACCTACCCGGGGTCCCCTACCTTCATGTAAACAGGCCCTTATTTGAAAACAGTCCAAGAGTGAAACAAATCTTACATCAAGTTAATAGCCTTATATCTACACCCAAAAAACAGCAATCATCTTCGATCACAATCAAGAGCATAACGGCTCTTGATCAGATTAGGCCTGGAAAACGAATTCTTCCCACACGAAATAAGCCAGTCGCCCACCTACACCACCGTTATTTTATAAGGTTAATTGTACAGCACCAAAATTGATCTTATGCATGCTGTATAGGCCTGTTAGAAGACACGATAGTCCACGGCGACAGCCAATAGTACACGCTGTAATTTATAGCTTGCATTCCTCTATTAAAGTTTACTTTACAAAATCTTGCCAACTGGCGGTGTAAAGCAGCCTTTTATACTTTTCAGTTATACATTACATCTGAGGTAAACAGTACTACGAGGCGCTTTTTTTTATCATCGGCTGCAGACCTAGGACAGAAAGCAGTTTTTCATAATTTAACAAAAAAATTGCAGTCATTCAATATCCTGGATGATCGAAGCACGCGCTTCCTTTGCATAAAAAATTAAAGAATTGACCACATTTAGCTCCCAGCTTGTCATAGGTCAAATTCCTTGTGAATGGAAATCCGCCGATGTTACACCTATCCACAAAAAAGATTCTAAAGAGGCTGCAAAAAACTATCGCCCTATATCCTTACTCCCAATTGTTAGCAAAGTTCTAGAGCGCTGCGTGGGCAATCGATTTTATGATCATTTGAAAGACTTGTTAGGTGTACTGCAGCATGGATTCCTGCTAAATCGTTCTTGTGTAACTCAGCTTTTGTCAGTCCTACACACAGTCGGTCAGTCCTTGGATAATAACATTCAGTCAGGTATGATTTACCTGGACTTTGCTAAGGCCTTTGACACTGTCAACACTGTCAAGGTCAACTGTTCTGCTGTTTCAAGGACTACCTAACTGAGCGTACACAAAGGGTGGTTCTTGAGAATTCGGCTTCTCATTGGCATCCCGCAGGGGAGCATTTTAGGCCCTCTGTTGTTCACTTTGTTCATAAATGATTTGCCGGACGAAGCTGCTCACGGCGTGAAGGTTGCACTCTACGCCGACGACTCCAAGCTATACCGAAATGTTTCGTCTACAGAAAACTGTGACCATACAAGACATTCTCTAATATGCACGTGTGGTCGCAGCGCAATAATATTAGATTTAATACGTCCAAATGTAAAGTACTAACTGTGACTAAGAAAAAGACTCCGATTGCTTTTGGCGACACCCTTGATGGAACAGCTCTGACCAGCGTTTCAGAAGAAAATGATATCTTAGCTTCATCATAACTAGTACGCTCTCTTGGGACTCACACATCCATACTATCACTGCGAAAGCAAACAAGCTTCTTGGTTCGTTTAAACGGACCTGTCCCCTGCTTACTGGCGTCTCTGTTAGGCGCTCACTTTATTTTTCTTTGGTCAAGTCACAGCTGTGTTTCGCCACCCAAGTCTGGTCGCCCGCTTACGTTACTCTGAATGCTAAGGTGGGACAGGTGCAGAGACGTGCAAGCAGGTGGATTTTACGCACGCGCAGAGACGAGACGTCATACAAAGAGCGGCTGACTTTGCTAGACTTACTTACACTTTCTCTAGATCGTGAACTTAAAGATTTGATCTTTTTTTATAAATGCCTTTACTGTAGTACTGATTTAGATGTTCGGAATTATGTATCTTTTGTTTCCCATGATCGTACAAGATTAAGTAACTCCTTTAACCATCGCACCCTTTTTGCAAAACATCAACTTTTAAGGCCTCCTACTTTAACCGTATAGTTAAACTATGGAACTATGTTTGTAAGCTAGCACCCCAACCAGCTTTTTCCTCGCCTACTGCCTTTCAACTTTTTGTTCACAAATTAACGAGCACTCACCTGTCGCGGGTATATGAAATCAATTACCCCTGCACGTAGACATAGTCCCTACGTACCCCTGCCTCTCGTAATTTATTTTATTTTTTGTACGAATGTTTGAGTATTCATTTTATTTTATTTTAACCTAGGACTTAATCTAGGGGCGGTGCCTTGCATGTGACATCAGTCCCGTTGCACCTACCACTTTTGGGTTTTTGCTTCTTTTCTTTTCTTTTCTCTTCTTCTTTTTTTTTTTTTTTGTGTTGTACTATAAATTTATATTGTATATTACAAGAGAAGTATCCAATAAAGTTGTGGAAAAAAAAGAAAAGAAAAAAAAAACAAAAACAATCTGCAACAATCACAACAATCAACAACAATCACAACAACCTGCTCCTATGTGGTATGTATGTGTAATCAAATGGTGGCGAGTGAAATTAGGGAATAATTTCACGCGCGTTTTATCCAAATCCTTATAATTTCCGGGAAATCATTTGCATTTGGACAAAACGCAAGTGAAATTATTCCCTAATTTCACGAGTATACCATCTGATTGCCTATTAATATCATGGGTGACGAATTACGTTAGCAACCTTGGATTTTTGATATGTTTATCCTGGATCGTATCGATCGAGAACTCCCCTCTCTCGAACGTTTAGAGCTTAAATTTGGCTTAAGTTCAGACTTTTTTGGACAAAATAACTGTTAGAATCCTTCTTCATGTGCTGTTTCGTGTGTTGAGGTTTTCTAAAGTGTCTTTTTATGCCCTGGCATCTTCATTCATGAAATTTTAAAACTTCGTCGCCATCTTGACACTGAGACGTACGAAAGGTTGCCATGGCAATTTTGTAATTTCACATGTGAAATTACAAATTACCGCTGAAATTTCGCGCCAAAATTAAGGAGTAATTCGTCACCTATGATATCAGCAAGGTAATAATGGGCTTTTAGCGAAAATCACCTTTCGGGCTATCCGGTTCTCACTTTTGACACCGCCAAATTTGCAGTGCGAGTTATTGAGTGTTTGAATGAACATTAATAGAGTTAGCTTTAGCATAAAAAGAGTTTATTATGTTTATTTTGGATTATGGTTTTCTAACTATGTGTAATCTTTAAAAGCGCTTGATACGCGACTGTGCACGGCATTTTGAGTACTCCTGCAAGCGACTGAAAACAACCAGCAGAGCGATTAAAATAGGCCATTTCCGAGTTCCAAAAAGTTTCACTTTCAAATCGAGGCTAAGTGCGAAACCTTTGTTGTGGAAATGAGTTTTAATTATGATGCAAATAAAACTCATTTCCACAACAAAGGTTTCGCACTTAGCCTCGTTTTGAAAGTGAAGCTTTTTGGAACTCGGAAATGGCCTATTGAGAGACTACTAACAATCAATCAGTTAAAGATTTATAATTCGGTGAAACATTAATTTTTTTCAGAGACAACAATTTTCATTCACGAAAAAAAGTATTAAAGTGTCTCTGAAAACCCTGAGTCTTAAAGCGTAAAGCATATTTAAGGTTATGTTTTAAGCCGGCTTCCCGATGTTTGCTTTCTTTCAAGATGAACTCGAGGCAAAGAAATCGCTCAAAGCTTTCTTTTTAGAGCCAAAACTTTAAATAATTATTCTTCGGAACGTTTTCTTTCTATTTGCGTTGAGAAAATGTCGAAAGGCTTTTTATCAAACCTGATACTAGGTCAGATCATTGTCGCAAATCTTACTCTCGAATTCATGAAGTAAGAAATAAAAAACTAACATCAAATACAATAATTACTTAGGCTTACCATTCGAGATGCAACTCCTGAAAGCTATCAAGTAAGGCCAGAATCGCTCTAGACTATGCAACCCTCTTACGCATCAAGAGAGGTGGAAAACAAAAACGATGCCATGCGAAATTGGATTTTCGACTTTGACAAGCGGCGCAATTCTAAAACCAAAAACCCAATAAGCAAAGCATCCATGAAAATCAGAAGACTCTTGATAGCAACTGTATTTCATTTTGTACATGCCGTGGGAAAAGACAGTTAAAAACATCACAAGTTGACACAAAACTTTGTCAGCTTCAGCTGGCAAAGTAAACAAGTCTCAAGATTATGCTTAATTTTCCGCATGAACTCACCTGCCAAATTTTGACCAATCGATCTGAGCATAAAAATTGGACGTAGAGCATGACCGTGGTGAGAAAAGTCAAAAGCAACCGTCTTTTCTCCCTGTAACAGCTGGCTGAATTGCCGCTTCCGAGGTCAGTTTGAAATCAAAATTTTTAATAGTGTGGCACATAAACACAACTTATTATTCATTCAAAATATTTCCCTAATTCTGATTGGCTAAAAGCACACGCATAATTCACCATAACCAGTTACTGATGACCAAATTTGGAAGAATTTTGTGTTTAATGAGGAAATGACGTCAAAAATGTAGCCTTCTACTGGTTAATGAACAGTTAACCGAGAAGACCTGGGGACGAGGTTAAGTTGTTTTGGTTGTGAAAACAAAATGGCCGACATTAAACTCGTTTCAAGAGTAAGAAGTACAGCTGGAACTAGGCGAAGTAATGGCTAAAAACAGCAAAAACAGCAAGAGGACAACTCGGAGGGCGACATCTGTTATTCGGAGAATATTGGCGGAGCTGGACAAACCTAGGAATTATTTTGAATGAATAATAAAACAAGAAAAAAATAGAAACTGAAAATATTTATTGATTATCTTAATAACTTACACTCCACCATCAAGTTCACTTGTCCACATTCACCTAGTAACATACCATTCCTTGATGTCATGGTTTCAGTCAAGGATGACTCCATAGAAACAGATGTTTATACTAAACCTACTGATAAACACTAGTATTTACTGGTTTCATCCTGCCACCCTCAACATACCAAACGCGCTATTCTTTTTAGCCTTGCACTTCGCTTCCGTCCCATTTGCTCTAACCCAGACAATTACAAACTACGTACTAACGAACTTATAAATTACCTTGCTAATCGCGGCTACGACAAAACCTTTCTTAAGATCCAAATACAACGAGCTTCCGACATTCTTCGCACTGACAAACAAACCCAGGAATCAGATTGAAACCAGCCCTTTCGTCATTACTTCTAATCCAGCATTACCCAACCTTGCGCATATCATTCACAAGCATTTTAACATGCCATACTCATCAGATCTGGGAGGGTGTTATCCGCCTCGGCCTACGGCATCGACAGATAACACCCTCCTCAATCTCCATAATTACTCACAAGATACTCAGCCTCATTCATTAACTGTTAATTATTTCATATGAATTTACAAAAAAAAACATTACTTGAGCCTGCGATCGTTTGAAAACTAGTAACTTGTAAGCGGATAACTTCAAAAAATACTCGAACTCGATAAGTACCTGAGCTCGCAATACAAAGAAAATTAGCATTTAAAATTATGTATAATTATGTCTTTTGTTTGTCTTGTCCCAGTGCGACTTTTGCTCTCCAGCATGGCGCTTTTGTACCACGTGAATGGCTAGCTGCAAAGGGCCTATAGAGTGTTTTCACATGACGTCACGGCGGCCATATTGGTGTCCCAAAACAATGAAATGGCGGCCATGTTGGTGTCCCAAACCAATCCTGGGGGAGTTAAACTCTTTTCTTATGCAAACACTTTCTTTTGTACTAATAAATTTGCATAGATGCTGGCCACGTGAGTGAAAACACTCTATTAGGCAGTTAAACGTTTTCTTATGAGTTAACACGTCAGTACAGCGGTTCTTTTACAGTTGAAAGCAGTTCCAGGTGAATCCAGGTACACGGTAAAAACGCGCAAGCAAGAACTTGGTTTTTAAGAACCTATCAGGCTAAAATTTGCTAATTAGGCCTCCTAAAATTTGAAAGAGGTACTTATTTTCCAAAATGAATAAAAAAATTGTGTACACTTGGGCAGATCAGATTAGTCAACATTCAGAATCCTCTAATTAGAGACATGCAACGTATTGGTATGCAGATTTTATCTATGGGACTGATAAGCTGAATACCACTTAATTCTCTTAGCTGTATTTTTTTCTTCAGAAATAAATAACCTGTTTAAGGACCTGAATAGCCTAAATGTTTATGCTAATTACCATTTATGCAAGAACTTTTTTGGGGTAATTTATGTAATAAATGTAGCTCAGTTTCAGTTTAAAGTCGGTTTTATGTGCTGTAAGAATAGAGAGAAGGTTTTATAAAAGCAGCGATTTACTGCTGACAACAAACAAGGCAATGTTTGATGCTCATGACATCAAACGAAAATAAAATCTTTCTCATTTATTCAACGAACTTCAAATTTAACATGGGTGCTTCCTATCACCCCCCGTTTATTTCAGTGGAGAAAGGTTTTCCTGGGGAAGAGGGCCACCCTCCCAGCTAAGTAGCATTTAGCTACAATTGGCGACAAAATTATTGTTGAGACATTGTAATCAAATAGGATAACTACAGAGAACAAAAGAATCCACACCTCTCTACTCTCCCCTTCATTTAAAGTTGGGGTGTTTGTTGTTGTCTGTAGGTAGCTCGAACAGCGGCACAACGTTGCATGGAGAGGATGGGGGAGGAAAAGCTTTTAATTATTTTCCACTCTGGAAGTCAGTGAAACGTCGGAAAGCCCCGTAAGGGCGAAGTGTCTCAACACATTTTGTCGCCGATTGTATCTTTAATATGAGACAAAAGTTAACCGGCTCTGATTGTCTCACCCTGACCAAGTTGACCAGGCTAGATGAGACAAAGTGTTTATTTGCAGAAAAGTTTCCCCGGCTAAGAGGGTGACCCTACCATCGGTAAAGGGTGACTCGGAAAGGAGAGAATGAACTTTTTGTTTCTTGTAAACAGTTCTTATGAATACCATTCAAACAACTAGGGTCAGCTGTTCACAGACACCCCTAATGTGCCGGGGCGAGGAGTTTTTCTGTCTTCTGAAGTTAGCACTGAAAAACTGAACTAAATTCGAAAGGCAAGGTTTTCAACACATCTGCTCGTGCATAACGTAGCGTCGCTGCAAAAAGCCCAAAATCAATTAGAAAAAAAATTCCCCATAAACACGAATATTTTTCAGCTACGATTGCCTAATGTGAATGTTACGTCGCATAAATTAAGAAAAAATAGTGGGCATAAGCAAGACGTTTTTTCAGCGACGCACATCAACTGTGCAACGGTACAAATTATCGTAAACATTACGATTCAGGCCTCTTTTAGAGAATATACTAGATCTGAAATTTTGATCCCTTGAAGTACCATTTCTGTTGTTCTGGATGGACATTTTTTGTCTAAAATGTTCCCTAAATCGATTGCCATTTTTAAGCTTATCAGTTATATTTGCATGGCTTCGCGTACAAGTACA
Organism: Porites divaricata; assembly: GCA_038088405.1. Lineage (NCBI taxonomy): Eukaryota > Metazoa > Cnidaria > Anthozoa > Scleractinia > Poritidae > Porites > Porites divaricata. The sequence continues at coordinate 11,370,684 of JBBMOI010000008.1, read as the reverse complement.
GGATTTCATTTTAATTTCTTGTGCGGTTTTAAAAGCTTTCTGCGCTTCAGTTTCAGTTAAGTGTGTTCTTGTATAAAATATCATAAGAATTCCTTTGGTTTTGTTTGCTTGAATTTTCTTCGGCATTTCTCGGTTGCAGTTCTTGCTAGGGGCGACCTACGTGGGTGCTCGAGTCGCTTCCGACTTTGTGTAACTTTAATGAAAAAGATCAAACAAAAATAATGATCTGTTTCATCTAACGTGTGGAATGTGCCTTATGGTTCTTCGCGATTTGTTACATAATTTTAGAGGCTCAAAAAAATCATTTTAAACCTCTAGAATTATGTATATTTCACCCACGTTTGTTAGGGACCTTAAATATTTTCAAGGGTCGGGAACAGTGAATTTGGATCATGTAAATTTTCTTACGTGTAACTAACTCATTTCTAATTGGTTTAGAAACGATCGATCACTATCACAAATCACACATGCGCGGCCGGTATCGTGACACAGCTTTGGGAATCATTTCGTGATGTAGACGTTTCCCTTGCACCTTTTTTTAAACTAAGTATTTGAAATGTGAAAGAAGATATATGTCCAAACAAGTAACGTGCCACTTTCTTTGAAGCGTGAAGGTCGAATTTATTCCTATTCAGCACAACGAAAAATAAAAATATGAGAATGTTGTCAAAGATACGCTGGAGTTTATAGCCAAAAAGTGACTGGCTAAAATTTATTAACTCATTCCTTTCGTCAGCAATCCACATTTCTTTTCGTTGATAGGAAATTATTGATTACAATGATTTACAACTAAGGATAAAACATACAGTTCATGCAAATACAAAATGGTCTTCGTTATTAAAGCCTGGTCGTCAGCAGCGACACAGGTCAATTAGACCTTATAACAGACAAATATTTTAAAAAACCTATTCAAGTTAAATACTCATCCGTTGACACTTAATAAACAAGCCACACAATAAATAAGGTGCTACGGTTTTGGTTACACAAAAACTAACAAAACGTTTCTTAGCTGTCTCTACTTTATCTCAGTTAGTGTCATGCCCTTCTACTTCAAAAGAAAACACACACAAAAACAATCAGTCTATAAACAGAAAAAAATGCAAGTTTTGTGATGCATTGTACCTGTTTTTTGATTAACAGAGGTTGAATGTCCACAGACCTTTCAGATCGTAAAATTTAACCTATCGCCGTTACAGCTGTAAAAGAAGCCGTGAAGACCATGTCGTTATAAGCAAAACCGCGGCATTTTATTTTTCATCAACTTTGGAACCATCCAGAACGTTTTATTGCTGGAATTTATTGCGTTTTTTGGTTTAACCTGGAATATAATTTTTAATGTGTGTATCTACTTCATTGTCCTACTTGATAATTTTTCCTTACATCTTTGCCTTTTTTTCTGTACTGCAGAATATTCATTTTGACGGAATAGCTTTCAACACCATTATTATCATTATTCCCTAATTGTCAAGTTACGATATAATAATTATATACTGCATCACAACATCACAAGTTTTATTCCTGTTACTTATCTTTGCAGATTTTCTCCTTGGGAAACAAACTTTGAATTACCTTTCCAGTTCAGACTTAAGCATATGATCAAACCTCACTGTCCATACATAAGCAGGAAAAATAACAAAATTTATCCTTTAATCACATATATATATTTTAGGTTATTTTTTAAAATGGACATTGTTAAAAGAAAACACTGCCGCGGTCTTTGCAAAAACCGAGCTTGCTTTGATTATAAATCATGGCGCTCAACCCAATGTAAACAGAGATTTCTAACTCTGCCTCCAAGACTTCAAAACTATTGAGTATTTCCTTGTTCGATTCCGTTTCTCGGGCGTTGGTTATTGCGTCAATGAGAGCCTTGCTGAACAGGCTGTGCTGCACAGCCTCGGGTGGAGACTCAACGAGCGCACTTTGCACGTGACTGGTTAACGAGATGAAAGGCATTTCGTTTGACCATGGGTTCCAGTTCTGGAAGAAGCCGGGTTCTTGGTGCGAGTAGAAAATACGCAAGCCCGACTGTTTGGAGTGGGGACTGTTGTCCGCGTAACCAGTGATCCTACAGGGAGAAAAAAGGCCAACAATAAATGCTGAACTGATGCTGGGACAAACAGCTGAACGCTTGTACTCTGTGCATGATTTATCCCAGTTTTGCCAATTTTTGGAGCTTTCTGCCCCTCTCTTGTTTGGCGGAACGACTTCATACATTATACTGAATGGCGGCTCACATCCTTTTCTTTCATCCTTTGGAAGAGAAATTCGATAGGAGATATTGTATTTAAGATTTAAAGCCAATTTTCCTGTCTCTTCCACTATTTCGCTACACCATTCATACACAGGCACCTAGCCATGACTTGCTTTACAATGTTCGTGTGGATTGAGGCCAGCAAAATTGTGTAAATAACGATCGGCGCAAGATGTATTGGATCTTCTAAACTGGAACCCGTGTCACGTGACCAGTCAAGGTGATGAGTCAGAGGATATGATTAAAAAGACTGGGAAGGACAACATAATTATTTAGCTGCGATATTCTTTAGTTACTTTCTAAAAGCTCTAACTAAGTATGAAATTAATACAAACCTGATTTTTGAAAGCACGCATTTTTCAACCGACTATTAACATGTATAAACAATCGAGCACTTAATATGTTACTATAGATGTATTTATGACTAGAATATTATTAACACTTTATCAAACTACCCAATATTTGTCTTCAGGTGCAATATTCTCTATCTTTAGCAAGTTTGCATTGCAATAGAAAATAATCGGTTGATTACTCCTGAATTAAATTTTGCTCACAAAGATACGAGTATTTCACAAGTACATGTATCTTAAAAAGAATTTACTTAAAACGTCTACATGCAACAGTACAGCGCAAATACGCAATGTTCACAAACTAAGCCCACGACATCCAAAGCCCTAAAATCCGAACTTTCCCCGATCACGGTTAAACCCTAGGATACCATAGTTATGAAGTATCGGCGAAAACCCACAATACACTTCAATTAGTATTGGTTCATTGTGCGCAATCTCGAAAGATTCTTGTGCCACGCCTTCTTGAAGTGCATTGTGGGCCTCGGTGATGGCTTGTATAATGGCCTGCTGAAATGGATCGAGCTGCATGTGCGCAGGTAATCTGGCCATGACGTCATTGCCTCTGTGCCAAGCAAACGTGACAAAGGGGATTGCACGTGACCACGGATTCCAGTTTTGAAGAAATGTTGGTTGGACGTTTTTGCCAAAGTAGACACGCAATCCAGTTTGGAAGTGCCGCGGACTGAAAAAGAGTGTGCGACAGTCCCTTAGAGAAATTTTTTCTCCTCTTTGCTCTATTCTTCTTTTAGAGAAGATTCTGTTTTTTCTAACGTGTTTCTGGATGCATGACCAACTCAAGAAAATTTGTTGATGTTGTTGTACTTTTTTTAAAATATTTTTATATCCTATTGTAGTGTTGGATATTTCTCATCTTTTCGTTTAACTTAATAAAACCTAGCCTGCGAACCGCAGACGTATTTGCTGTCGTCGCTTCTCTCCATCCGGAGGGAGAGAAGCGACGACCGGAAATGCGTGTGCCGTTCGCGGGCTAAATAAAACTGTGCTCATCATAAATTTAATTTTCTCTGAAAAGGTTACTTTGTGTGCGTTAATCTGTAACTGCTAAGTATGACTTTTGTTCTTAAGCTCTGCTAAGGGTTTTTTCTCCTGGTTCTTCTCCAGAGGACTTTCTCCATCACAAAATTCAACACTTCCAATTTTCACTTCAATTGAGAAACTAAAGACCACACCTATTACTCTGCAAGGACTACAATGTATGTGCTACCCTCATATTATTTACCAAATGCATTCACTTATTCATTTTTTAAGTTCATGGAAGTATGTGTAAGATGTAATATACAGTCATGTATCCGGAATGACATGCAGTGTTTTATCACCAGAAAAAAACACTGAGAATAGAGTCAAATTCATGACATGCAGTGGAGTATTTTTGACGAACTTCAAAGTGTTTCATCTGGTGATGTAACACTGTGTCAAATGCTTGATAATGAGCAGTTTTTCATCTGATTTGCAAACACTCATTGAACATTAATTTTCTTTGTATTTTCTTTATGAATTATTAATGATTTTAAGAAGAGATAATCCATATCAAATGGCAAGAATTATTCATAAGAGGGGCTGTGCCTTAGCATTAATTTCCTTTGTATTTTCTTTATGAATCATTAATGAGTTTGACAAGTAACAATCAATACCAAATGGTAAGAATTATGTATAAGAAGGGGCTGCTTTAGCAGAGCCTAAAGGTCCCTGGCAATCAAGTTGCTTTTGCCTCAGGGAAATGTCCAGGGCACATTACAGTGCACTGGCCAGAATTAAGCTAACCAAAATATACGCGTACAATGTAATATGCATCTGGAAAAAGGAGTCCATGTGTCAGGCCAGACATGTACATCCTTAAAACTAATAATATGGAAACAGTAGTTTTACAGGTTTAAGAGCGTTTGGCCTCGATACCATTTTTCCAAAGCAAAGCCTTGAAGAAATGTTGGCATTCAAAGTACCAAAGTAGAAAAGTTACTGTACTCACATCATCATGGTGGTTTTAGGATACACAAATCTGCCAATCTGTAACTTGTCACAATTGATCAATGGCACTTTTCTCATCTCATCAACTTTCAACCCAATGAAATTGTACTTAACCAAGCAAAGGGTCTGCTTGGTGATAAGAACAATCCTTTCTTTTTCATGATCCCAGTGGTCAATCCTGCAAATAGAATTTATTATAATATTAGTAACAGTTTCAAAGGGATTCACCAGTTTAGAAATGAAAAGGGGAGTAGAACAGAAATGTGTCCCGCAGTTGTTTCTAGGAGTTATGGTGAGTCCTGGGACTCATCTTGTGAAAAAAAAACAAAGAGTCCTAAATTCACTGTCTGGTTGCATAATTTAAGGTCCAAGCATTTTCGATTTTGGACTGTTTAACTGGGACTCATTGGTTCTGGACTGAGACTTATTTTTTTTATCATAAGATGAGTCCCAGGACTCACCATAACTACATTTGTATTTGTAACAAAATCACTGCAGACCTCAGCCTTGATGTATTGACCTCGCTATTACTTGCTCAATACATAAGACCTCGGTCTGAGATTTCCCTGTAATGAGCTCACTTTCAGTTCTAAGTAGTATATAATCAATTTTATCATATAAAGAAACATACAAACAAACAAAATAAACCAAAAAAACCTGAACTGAAGTTGAACTCCAGAAATGGATGAATGTCCATGTACATGTACCAAGCAGAATAATTTTTGTTGGTAATGCACAAATTATTTCCCAAATCATATGTCGAAAAGACAATAGCAAAATAGTTCAAACTTCTCACAAACACAATTATTTTTATAAATGGAGAGAAATACATAATTAAGTAAGGGAAGTGATCTGGAAAAAAATGTGGGGTCACCCTCCATCTAGAAAAGTAAATGGTGGGTATTAACTTTATGGCCACCACCTCTAAATTTCTAAACCTAAACTTCTTCCTTACCCCCTTACATAAATACACTGTTTACAGGTAGCCATTACCACACCTAAAGGAGGATCATCCCTAAATGCACATATTAAGATCTAACCAGGCAGGGGGGAGCTTCTTCCCATACATTCTCTTAAATGAAATCCAAATGATGTTCTCACAACTTGCAAAGTGATCAGCAAGGGTCTTGCCTGCGGATTTGTGTACTGATCATGCGCATTACGTCAAAATCCATAGATCAACGGTCTTGAGAAAAGACAAAAGCATGGCAGTTGAAGGCGGGACTGTTTTTCACTATATTTATATTTTGGTAATTCGCAAATTTATTGATTTGATGTCGCTTTTGAGACATACTATGTGGTTTTCATTTTCTGTTAAACAATTGCCCTCTGCAGAGTTTGGAATATACAACATATAGCTCCACACTGATAAGAACCGCCAAAGAGTTGAGCTATCGAGCTGTGTTTTGCAGCAAACCTTAGGAAAGTTAAAGTCGCTTCAAGGTAAAGAGCTTTCAGTAGTAGTTGTGATTTGTTTATTAGGATCGTTTTGAATTTTAACTTTGGATTCAAGGTGTTGACTGGCCGTAATAAACGAAGTGAAATGTTATGAAGTGTGAATGTTTATTCAGTTATGACATGTAGAGCTGTAAGCTCATGTTTATAAAGCTCTGTGAATATACTTGCTTCCGATAAATTTGACACTTTCTCCAGTAATTTTTATCAGCATCAAGTTATCCTTTCCCGGCAAAAACAACGTAACCTATAAATCAATCAAGAGCGTTGTTGTTGGTTAAGATCTAACGCGGTTGCATTTTAGTTTCCCCCGCAATTTCAGTACCGAGAGACAAATACGATATGCAAGAAAAACAAAGATGCATGATATTACTTTTTTCAATTTTCTAAGCATTTCTGATTTCCTCTGCCGGTTCGCTTCTTGCTTCTAAAAGTCTTAAAATATTTACTGTGGGAAAAATGCTGCAATTATTCACTGACCATCACACTGGGTGACCGCTTTGCAAGTTGTGAGAACATCGTTTCTCGGTCCCAGACCTCGTCTCTTCTCCCCCCTGGATCTATCCCAACAGATAACCCACCCAGCCCAGAAAGGGTCAGCCACACCACAGCAGTTTATGTCCCCTACTCTTTTCGAACAGTGGTGTGGGTTATTTACCTCTCACATGAACCAGATAAGAAAAATTGCTGTGGGACAGGAACTAGTTTTTTGTCCAAGAAGACTAGAAAGTCTAACAGTTTGCGGATTGTCATTACAAAGACAGCACATTCTACTCAGTTATTAAAGACTATGAGTGTTGGTCTGCCCAGGGTTTGAACCTGTGACCTCCTGCTCAGCAGACCGGTGCTCTCCAAACTGAGCTACAGCTGTAACCAGGTGGTGGTTATCTTGATGCATGATGTGAGGTTGCAACATAAATTAACACCCAGTAATGACATGTGCCAATGTCCCGATTTCAATAATTCAGCTTTCAATGGACAATGTAAAGAATCCACAGAGCTCCACTATAGTTGACCAAGAAACAAAGGAGCCCAAATCAACATTCTCGGGGTTATTATGATTAGAAATTTGCATCTTACAGTATTTACATTTAATGAAGAGGCCACAACAAATACTTTGATTTCACTTACTCGCTTAACAGCCAAGAGCTCAAGATTTCCCCATCACTGGCATCCAAATACAACTTGCACTCCTCCACAGCACTGTTAAATGCACCTTCCTGCATAGAAATTCAAACAATCAAAATTTTGCAATATAATTATTGACTATTGATGGTGGAAATGATGCATAAGGAGAAAAAAAGGTATGGCAGTTGAACCTCAATAAACAATACCCAGACTTGAAATAACTGGACTTAAATTTACGAAGCCACAATGTAATCACACTTCTTGTCTAATCCCAACTTTTTTCATTAACAATTTTGTTATGGACGTAGTCAACCTGGACATCTGAAATGTCCTTCCAGTCTTAAGGGTTTACTTGGTCAAGGAAACCAAAGTCAACATCGTGTCTTAAGGTTAGACTCATAGGCAAAACACTGCTAACACCATTGAATGGGGTGCCTCATGTGACGTCTGTTTCTACATGCATCTCCCCTACCCCCCCCCCCCCCTCACATCCTCTAAACATTGCACAAAAACTAACTGAATAAATACTGATGAGTTACTTTTGCTGTGCTCCAAATTCAACTCTTTTCAAAGTAGCCTTTAGGCAAAACATATTGGTCACTTAAGAGCTAAAAGTTACATGATGAGTGAAATACAACTTAAAATGACTAATGCAATGTTTTCAACAATGTACCTCACTTTAACAACAAAAGGCCATAAATATTAACTGATAAAAATACTACAACATGGCACTTTTCACTCAGGTCACCAAGTTTAGTCCCAAAATCTTTTTTTCTCTTGTAAGGTGTGGCAATGTTTCACACAATATCTTCGACCTGTGCCACTGACCAAGCATAAGCTTAAGATGAATCAGAGTTTAAGTTTGCGGTGCCGAGAAAGATGATTGGTACAAATCCAAGATTAGTTACTGTGACAAATAAGACATGCTCTGTTTGCAGTTAACTTGAGATTTACACTGCTTAGGTCCATTTCACTTCCTTTATTCATTAATATACAAGGGACAATATGTATGATAAAACCGAAATGTTTCGTTTACAATACATTGTAAGTTCAAAGGTGCAGAGCTGTTCTAAAGTAAAAATTCTATCACAAAACAAATATGAAGGTAAAAAAAATAATATAAAACAAAACAAACATGAATGAAAACACCATTTTTCTGGAGATAAGCTAATAATTAAACTCAGATAACTAAAAAATGGTGACCTCATTTTCTGAAAGAATTTACGGAATATTTGATGTCTTCCTACGCAAGAATGACAAGAACAATCATTATAAATAAAAAATTAATGAGCTAAATAGCAAGGTCCAAGCATTTAAACAACACCAACAAGAAACGGCACAAAATACCGATAGCCAGTGACATATTCCTATGTAAGGATATTGAACGAACGAGCACAAGGTAATGGTGATTGAAACATTGCCACATTTTGCCGGAGTGAATGCAAAACGTGGGCCTAATGTAATATAAAAATATTATGAAACCTAATACATGTACATGTAGCTGGTGTAAACTTACAAAGAACAGAAAGAAACAAATTTCAAGACCAAAAAAAAGATGAATAAAAATTAAATAAAAATTATGCAAGTTTGCGACGAGACAAATTCAAAATATGTTTACACGTGAAAATTGACCCGTAGGCAATTCTTGACTGACGTATCGTTCAAAGCACAAGCTAAGCTGTTTCCGTTACGTTAGCAGCAAAAACTCCATTCTCAACCTTAAAAAATCTACTTGATATGAAAAACTAATTCCCTTACCCTTAACGAAAAATATTTTTTCGCCTGTTCTTTCCTCATTTTGTCGCCGAGTTCCTTTAATTGTTCCTCGGTCATCTCTCCTCGCAAAGAAGGTTGCGACTGAAATGGTGCATGCTTTACTTCGACCTCTGGCACGGTCGTTGCTTCGTTTATTTCAACATTGGACAAGTCAGCTGTAGATGTGCCTCCGCTAGCTCCTTCAGCACCCATTGGTGATGCACTGTCCGAAACAGAAGACATTTCTATCCAGAATACTCCACAGAAATTTCAACTTCAACGAGAAACCACAGATGTTCTCATCACCTCCTCTCGTTCCTAGTCTTACTGCGAAACTATATTTGGCAAACTACGTCGTTTAATGCAAATGAAGTGTGATCCATGTGCCCCAGTCTCCCACTCCCACAAAGACATCCTATTGAATCGGGCGTCAGGATTATCACCCGATGTATTCAGTTTCCTGCGCACTTTTAATAAGCCTGCCTAGCTAGCCTCTCTTTGAGATTAGTTAGCTCGTGTGAGTATCTTAATCACGTTTGAAAAGGGCTCATTTTGATCATCTCATCGGGCATGTCATGTCATGATTGTTATCTCCAGCAAAGTTTAACCTTTGCAGTTCTTTCCCCAGAAACAAAACAGCCCTCAAGCATGACTTCGATTCTCCCAAAGGCGCTTAACCAGCTTCTTTCAAAGTGACATGTTTCCAAAAATACAAACAACGTCCTCTCTTCGAACAAAGTCATGTTACGAAGTGCAAAGTCAACGATAAATTTACCTGTAGCCAGGGCTAAATCAGGTCGAAGGCGCTGCCTTGAGGGTTCGATTCTCGTGGTTGACCAAAAATAACCAAATGTATACTGCCTTTGCATCAAAGATCCTAAACAGTCAAAAGTTCGCGATTGCATCCGCCATCATTGACTTTGCCAATCTTTCTGCGACTGTCCCCTGCAAGAGTTACTGTCCCTGACAAAGAATTTGCCACGCTCAATAACAAGATACTCATTGGCTTTGGCTGAGAAAATATTATATTTAGTTCAGGTGAAGAAAATAATTAGAAAACACTCCCTTCTTTAAGCCAAAAAGGTGGTACCAAAGGAGCAACATTTCCAACGTACTCAGTAAAACTCAGGAGGGGAGAAAAAAATGGACGAAAAAGTAGGCTGGTGGTTGCCTAAAAAGCAACAAACTGTTTTAAATTTGCCATGTAAAAGATTTATGCAAAGTTCAATGAAAAGTAGTCTTTTCAAATGGCGTATTTTATAAGTGTTACTCAAGGAATATTTACAACGTAGGTTATAGCAGTTATTTTGAATGACTGGTCATGATCAGCTGTCTGATGGATTGGATGTTCAATCTCTGATGAATAAGTCAAGTTCTTGAAATTTTATTTTCTGTAGTATCGATTGGTTTGACGACCCTCGAAGGGACAAAAGTTGAGAAACGTTTACTGGGTGATTCCCGGTTTATAAGCATTGCGACAACAAAATTTTATAGCCTATGCCGAGAAGAACGAAATTGGTCTTTTTAATTCAACCAGTCAGAAGCATTTTTGCTCGAAGGGGGGAACTGAAATTGTTTTCAAACTTAGTTATGTTAGAATAAGCAATGTTTTGCAATATTATGTTTCCAAGTTCAGCCGCGCCTCAGTGAAAGAGGGATCATGAAGTAAAAAGCTATGAGAAATGAACTTCAGAACTTGAATCTGGACGTAAAACTTGCCCTCTGTCCAGAAGAAGTTGCCCTTTAGTCTGCATGTCAATTCTAAAATCAAAAGCGGTTCAGTTAAAAATCATGGACATAAATATGTTGCTGGATTTTCTAGTTGAGGAGGCGAAATAATACGGATTAAAGGATTTAGGAAGCATAAAGCAAATTAGGATTTTCCTTTCTGCTGTAGGGTATCGTAAGGAGATTTATGCGGATTAGTGTAGTTATAGTTTTACACGGATGTTTCCAAAACTTGATTCACTTTTATTTTATCATAAGACTGACCTTCGGCTCAAGCTAACAGTATAATTGGTACATGTACAGATTTTTCTTTTAAACGTTCAAAAAGTGATAAACTTAGCTGTGTTTTAGAGTGGCTGTTTATAATCACCGAGAAATAATAGCTGTCATTGACAACTTCTATTTAGGATCTAAATTAAAATTGGACTTAGGTGAATGTCAAGTACTGACGAAGGCACTGTTATAAGGTTATGTATTAATTGTGAAGAGGTTGGCTCGTTGTCCTTGAAATGTAATGACAGGACAGCCCTGTTAACCACTTCTCGTGGGTGCAGCTCGTTCGTTATTTTATTACAAACATTAACCACAAGGGACTGCAAAGGACCGCAAACGAATATGCCGAAGAACGTAGGATCTATAAAGACCTGATCAGCAGAATTTAATATGTCTACGTTATTTTATATTTGTTCCTGCACCCGGCGTGGCACTGAGAGAGTTTTGTTTGGGGGAGGGGGAGGGGGGTTCAGCCCTGCGGTCTAGCCTCTTTTATAAACCATTTTTGACTGAAAAGGGTACCTCCTCCCTATATACCTTCCATTAAAAGATAGAACCCTATCACACCAGTTAGCTTACGAGTTTCTAATTAGTCAGTTAAACGTTTTCTTATGATTTAACACGTCAGTACAGCAGGTTCTTTTAGTGTTGAAAGCAATTCCGGGTGAATGCAGGTACACGGTAAAAACCCGCAAGTAAGAACTTGGTTTTTAAGAACCTATTATGCTAAAATTTGCTACAGTCTCCGACAAAAATAGTTGGGACACTTAAGCCAAACGCCGTTTTTTTTCCTTTTCGTGCTCCCCTTGTCCCTCTCAAAGTTGTTTTTCGCCGGGTTCAGCACCAAATCTTGTACACCAACACTGAAGGGACAGGCAGACACAAAAGTGTCCCAACAATTTTGACTACGACTGTAGTTAGGCCCCCTAAAATTTCAAAGAGGTACTTATTTTCCAAAATGGATAAAAAAAATTATGTAAACACTTAAGCAGATCAGATTTGTCAACATTCTGAATCCTCTTTGGAGACTTACAGCTGTAGGTGCGTTATCACTCCAACTGCAACGTATTGGTATGCCGAGATTTTATCTATGGGATAAGCTAAATACCACTTAATTCTCTTAGTTGTAATGGATTTTTTTTCTTCAGAAAATATGAACCTGTTTAAGGACCTGAATAGCCTAGATTTTTTATACTAAGCTAAGTACCATTTATGCAAGAACTTCTTTTTCAGGGTAACGTGGAAAAATGCACGTTTTTACGTGTAGGTTTTTACTGTATACTATACGTATGTTCAAGCAGTTAATTAGCAACGAAGCTTTTGCATTTTGTTTTTATCATTTTATTGCCATGCTGCTAAACATCAAATACCTATGAAATCCATTAATATCACTGGTCATTCTGAGCAAGACTGTTACCATGAATATTATTAATTCCAGACTTAGATTGTTAGTCTAGTCTTTTTCTTTAAGTCTATTCAGCGGTCTGAACGGTTCAGCACCGACCGAAATTCTTCTCATTTCAAACCAGTCATGGGAAATTATCAGCAGTTCATATTGGAAGACATGAAAAGGTCATACAGGCAAACACGTTATCATTCTATTTAGTGTTTTCTTTGCCATAAACAATATGCTTTAAGCGCTTATCAATAAGAAAACATCCAATCATTACTCTACGTTTTCCTTTTCGCCACTGAAACGCAACCCTCGGCTTGTGAGCGTAATGATTTTCTTTGTAGCCTTTCGATTAACCAGAGTTCGTTGCTGTCTACTATAAATGCAGAGCTGAGCTTTTCCATCTTTTTTCACTAAAAGACGAAAGAAAAAGAATTAACAATTTTAAGCTTCCATAATGTGGCGAATAATGAGGCGGAATATAATCGCGCAAAAATGGAACGTCTTGCCTGATAAAGGATCAAAGATGTCAAAACGTCTGAGCAAACGTTTAATATAAAACTTTGTGAAGTGGCAACAATAATCGATCTTCATTATAAAAACTTACATAGACAAGTTGATAACGTCGTTTAGAAGGTCGTTTGATATTTTTAATTTCAGAAAGGTTTGGTATATCATCTTTATTGTGTGCCTGGTTTGGTCCTTTATCAGAGGCTTGAGATGGCTTGAACTGCGATCAAAAATAAGAAAGAAATTCAAATTAATTACAAGACTAATATTTATATACCACATTTCAGTTACTTTTAGTACATTTTGAAGCATTGCGGCAATAGAAATAAGTGGTTTTTCCGCATTACACCAAATGAGCGTCGCCTTCGAATAAGCGCTGCATGCATAGGACCAAAAATCGACTGGTTTCGACTGTTTTTTTTTTTTTTTAATTTTATTTTAGCAACGTTTAATAGCATAAAAAATACTTGCTTGTAATTTCAGTTGGTTAAAGATGTCGTTTATTGGCAAGTTAAGTAAAAATTATCCATTCTTGGAACTAGCTAGGTGTAAACATTTAAATCTTATGAGACTAACAGTTTAGTTATCCTAATTGTGTTTTAACAGCCTTATGACTGAAACAGATACAAAAACTACTTTAAAACAGTGGGAAAAACCACTTAATTGAGTACAATATAAAATGACAGCTCAAAACATGAAAGAGGGTGCAAAAAAACAAAGCAAATAGAAAATGAGGCACCGCGACTTGAGGAACAAACGTGAAGAAGATGAAAGCAAATTGCAATTGAGAATTTGGAAAAAGTGATAGCCTAACAGTTCAGTTCAGTTTTTTCGTCTGTAACTCAGTTTTGATACAATGCTTGGTGGACAAATTTGTTTGACAAGAAGCAGTGACTTAAGAAGTACAGTATTTTCTCTGCTTACGCTAGTACGTTTCATTGAGAAATATTAACCGCAAAACGATAAGTGCAAAGAAAAGGTTGTAACATTTGACTTGTCACAAAATCAATCTTACCTTTGGGAGTTGTCTTTTCCCCTTACGGCAACATCTCCACGTAGTGAACCCACAAACGCAGTTAGGATTACCTATCCTAGAAGGCGGACGGTGATGACTTAATCCTACAACTTCGTCAGGCACATGGTTTTCATCGTTTGCGTCCCCAGTTTCTTGGAAAGCAAGCAAAGGTATGTACAAAAGAAAACACGTAAAAACGAATAGAAGGTGTCGGAGAAACATTCCAATTTCTTTGGAACAGAAGTGGCTTGTAGCAAGTACTTTGGTAGTTATTCACTTAATTTGTGCGTTTTGACAGAGAATTCCTGTTCTGGGATATTTCTTTCATTTCTTCCTTCTTTTATTCCATAGCAGTGGTCTGTGCAGGTGTTAGTTCCCGGACGATAAATAAAAATAAGTTTTGTTTTTTGTGCGTGATTGTGCGGTTATTTTTCAAATACAAGGAGATTTTCTAAACTGCGTGGGCTTTAGACTAAAAGAGGGCATTTTTAAATATTCACTGCGTCATTTATTTTGAATTAATGAAATTACATCTTTTTGCCAGAGACATCTTTTGTGTGTTGCACGGAAAAACCGCCAGGGATGCGTGACATGCACTTGTACTTTGATAGCTGGTGAGATGATCCTCTTCAGAGAATATCACTTCTTTTGTGTCTTCAGCCGTGAAATCAAGAGAGCTTTAATTTTCTGTTGTAGGCAAATTCCAAAAAGGGAATAATTTGACAATGACGTGATTGATGGTAAGAATTAAGATATTTCTCTTTGTCCAGGATTACGAATTGGACAATTTCGCCGACCCCTCCAAACTATAGGGGTCGTGCATGAATCATAAGTCGGTGCTTTTGAAGTAGATTTACGTAGGAAAACGTTTAGTAGTATACTCTTTAATTAGATAATATACAGCAGCTCTATCTTATGCATCCGCATTCATAAAAGGCGAAAGAAGATAATACGCATTAGCTAAGAACACGTAATTAGAAAACATACAGGTTTACAGTCACCAGTTTTTACAATACGATTCTAGGCGATTTTTAATGACTGCGTTGGGTGGGCAGTGAAAGTAGTAATGGCAAATTGCTTTATTCCCCGAGGGGAATATTAAAAATCGTACCCTTTTATGTCCGCTAGGGAGTTATTTGAATTGCAGTGGGCTACTTTCAAACGTTTTCTTGAAAAACGAACCATGACGTCTCTGCTAACTGACTAGTATGTACAATTTAACGAAAATAGCTGTAATGAAGACGAATAAGTGTTAAACATCTTCAGCTAAAAGTCTAGAACATTTATTGATAATTTTATTTCATTTAAACTTGGGATTTTTCCTGGAATCAATTTAAAATTCATTGAAGTACATGTAAAAACCCATTTTCCTGGGATTATGCACTTTTACTGCATGCATTGACAAATGAAAGATTTTGTGTAGTTATATACTAAAACTCAGAGTCAAATTGATTTTCACGTCAAATGTTTTCATTTGTAACAGTCACGAGGGCAACAAAGTAATAACATTAATAAAATTCGCGGTAGGAAATTTTATATACAACTTAAAATAGAACTAAGAAATAAACATATTTGAAATTTTAAAAATTTTAATAGAGTTGAAGCCCTTATCTTAGCTTGATTCTAGATCTGTACTTTGAAACCTTATAGCCAAAGTTTGCTTTAGTTAAGGAAAACCAGATTAAACCGAGATAAGTTTAGAGACTGAGAATTCTTCTTCCTCTATAGTTAAAACTCTAAACAAATTACTGAAGTATGGTTAAGAACTCTAAACTTCGTGGCATAAGTAGCCCCGGTTTACAGAAATATCACTATCAACAAAAATACGCAAAAAATGTTACTCTTCAAGAAATAAACGTTACAGTTCCGTAAATAGTCAAGACGATATTTAAACCCCCTCGTGGCTTACAGCTAATAACTGAATTTCACGGGTGCACTATCAGAAACTGTAGAAAGTTACAAAAACCTCATTGTTAAGTTTAATTGCAAAGCATTGCAGGAAGCAAATTCCCAGAGTTCTTGTATTTCTTTTAAGGTTTTAGGAAATTAAGAAAAACATACCCATCATGACGCTTAGAAAAGAAAGACAAAAATAGCTTTTATATGAAAACTTGTACTTGAGAATATCCCTTTTCCGCAAGGAGTTTCCAGGTAAATGAATACTCCTCTGTAGATTTCACATTTGAATCATTACACTTAAAAGATGTTTATCACTATGGTATATTCTGGTAAGATGAGGTCTTAAATACCTGCTTTTAACATCTTTTGCAATGGTTACAACTGCTTTGCTAAGTATAGCAGGCACACTGTTCCAATAAAAGCATTGCTCAGTAGCAATTATTTCAATAGCCGCAACTCTTAAGGCTTTTATCGCTTAACAAAATCAAAAGGTAGAATGTTTTCGTAGTACAGCAAATGACAGTAATACAAGAAAGTACTGGTCAGAAGCTTTACTTAGGGCAACGAAATAGTGAAGAGAATTAACTGTGGACGAAGTAATTGTGTTGAGACCCTTGTATACTACTTAATTCAGTAGAAGACTTTGAGGAAGTAATTCTCGTCACACGTGAAGGAAGATCACGTGACTCCTCGCCGAACACACGACCGATGAAAACATTTTTATAACCTTCAAATTCTTATTTTCCGTTTTTGCCACCTTCTTGTAATTATTTCCTGCAATAGATAATTTAGACCTATAGAGGACTATAAATCAACAACTTTAACTTTTTCCTTGGGCAAAACTTATCGGATCTGCTTATACTACTTCGTTTCGTTACGCACGTGCCGTCCGGAAGATCCCAAAGAAAAACTTTTTTTTTTTCAAACACGAAAGGATAAAGCTTATCCTTGCTGTAACTCCAAGACCGCTCTGTAAAATTCGATTTTTTAAACTTATTCATAAACCCACTGTTCTCACACACTGTGATTTAAATAAACAACTGAGTCAATTTCGTAAGAACTTTGTTTCTTCTCCTCCTCAAGTTTTACTTTGCGATAGTTACTTGTAATTACGTGTAGGTGACTGCGGAATACCTGAAATGACTTACAGAGATTTTATCAACAACAACAATCGCTATTCTATAAATTTTACTTGCCAAGAAGTTATAAATCTAAACTGGAAAAACTTTCTTGGGAGAAAGTAACGCAGTAGCTAGCCATATGAATTTGCAAAAATATGATTAAAAATAAACTGAACAGTCTGTACTTGGATTAAAATGATTAAGTACGAACCGGGGGGCACTTAGGTATCTTTTGGGTGGGTATGTGCCGTCCGGGACTCCAAATTGGCACCCTATTCTAAAAAAAATCCCCTAAAACTGATACCCCCTTCTAGAAATGGGCCAATTTTTTATACCCCGTTCTAGAATTCGCCCTAAAACTTATACCCGTTCTGCACGCTAAAATACAGGGTGCGACAAGGGTACAACAGTTTGCTTGTTAACGCGTTGAACAGTATTTTTAAAAGCAATCTGTCCTTGAATAATTTCAAATGGCTGCTTACAGAACTGGAGATTTCGTGCTTTCGAAATATTATTCCCCGTTCTAAAAAAACGCCTCTGAAATGGACACCCCGTTCTAAATCAGGAGCTTCAAAATCACGACCCCGTTGGGCGGCACATACACGTATAGGTAATGTATGGGAGTAGCCCCCCAGTGTACGAACCGGTAGAGCAAAACACATTAAAGAGTGGGAGTGATGAACAAGAAAAAATAAGGGGTCAGAGTCCAAGGCTGTACTGATAAAAAAAAAAAAGCTGTACATAAATTAAACAAATGCCTTTTACTCTTTATTCTCTGGATACGTTTTACTAGCTAAAAGGCCTTTTAAAGAGAAATTTAATTATAGACCTCCATTTATCCTTTTAAAACGATCTACCCATTCTAATATTCAGTACATGTTAGTAAATAGCTTTCAGTTACAATTTAATCAGCAAATACTGTTCATTGATGCGTCATTGATGTTTATCGGTGTAGTTGTTGTGGTTCAATTTTATCCTTGCTTCAAATTTTCTTTTCTTTTGTTTCAAACTCATTATCATGTTATTATCATACATTGCCATACCCAAAAACAAAAGAAAAGAAAATTTGAACAAAGGATAAAATTGAACCACAACATAGTTAATTCGATTCACTTGATGGTAAATAGCTGAGTACAAAGTTCAAAGGAGTGTCTTTTTTCGTTCACACGTCACAGCTTTTTCATTTATTACTTAAGATTGTGTTGATCTAAAAAACAATTCAGAGAATAAACGTTTTTAAAAAACCTTTCTTCTTTTCAAGCATCATGTTCATGAAAACTCCATCATAACACTGATTCATTGTATAATCTCCCTGATCTTTGAATAAGTAACGCCAAATGATTTGGCGTACCCAATCCTGTCTTCCAAATTGTTCTCATGTACCTTGCTGAAGTTCTCATGTACCCTCTGTTGGAGTTAGTGGCATCTCAGTGTCTTTTGAGTATCTCCCAGAAACGGTCATACACTGAAAATCAAATTAACGTGCATGAAATCTCACTGCAGTAGTTCTTCGTAGAAGTTAAAAGGTTATAATTACTTTTTTCATGTCTTCTCTTACAATAACATCAAACTCTGATCATCCTTGCACAACTTTTTGCGTTAGGGGAAGAAATAGAACAAAGAATCTTTTATATGAGTCGATTAAGCTATATGTTCAACCAACGCTTAATAGACCTCTTTAGCTTGTATGTTTTGCTTTCCCAATAAAGGTCTCTTTTCATAAATTATGCGTAAATAGGCACGTGCATTAGACTAAATTTGAGGACGAAAAACTGTTCTCAACACTATTATCACATGACCTTAATGAAGATAGAGAAGAAGTGCCTTTATTTACCATACATTCATTCATACACAGACATGACCTATCACGTTGTTACTTGGCAGGAGATCAAGCAAGCTCTGTTGAGCTTTAAGACGATCTCCGCTATATTCTACATAGATGTAAAGATTATAAGAAGGCGGACTTCCTATCTTACGAACTGAAATGAACTTAAACTATTACATTGAACTATTTATTAGTCACATACTCTTTGACGTTGTTCTTAAACATATTATACGAACTTATGTTTCTTAATTAAGGGAAGGTTGTTCCATGCAACTGCTCCTTGGCCTAAAACCTACAAAACATTGGCAATAATTTGTTCATCCAAATCCAATAAGTATTTTTGATGATGATCGCGTATTGTAAGGAATGCACACTTTTATTAGTTTTAAAAAGGTTATCTTAGAATGCTGGTAGCTTGTCATGATAAAGTGAATACATAAAAACGGCGGTTAGATATTATTTAATTCAAAGATGTTTGGTATTTTAAGGGACTTAATCAGTGGTCCTGATTTTTCTGTGCATTTTGAAAAAGTCTTAATTCTGATAAGTTTTTCCTCTGATTTGAGAATTGAATTTAGTCTAGTTACCAGTATGTTAAATATGGGTAGATCATTGTCTTATATAACATTTGAAGCGTTTTGAGAGGTAAATGCCTGTTATTTTTGGAATTTTCATTGAAACATGCTAATATGATGTTTCCAAGAGAGGTTTCGTCAATGTATATTTGTGTCGTTGTGTTTTTCTTAACTCTAATAAGTCTTCATTTTTTTTGTCAGCTGCGCACGTGCGTACGTGCGTGTGCAGGTCACTAAACCAATGGCACAAGACAACAATGTAAGATTTAAGTAAAAATGTTTTATTGAGTGGTAAATAAAGATCGCTACAATTGTTAAAGACGTATTTCATTTTCTCCATATACCTGCAGGACAGATAGCACGCTAAAGAAAAAACAACTCTCCCAAACTTAATCGTGAAATGCCTCAAAGTGAGAATGGAATACAGGGCTGGAATGAAAATGAAGATGACGAAGTATTGTGTGGGAATATTTTATTTTCTTTGTGAGTTTGACGCACACACACGATTATTTTTTCGGAAACTCCTACGCACCTTCTGATTGTTTTTAACTTAGACCAAGTTGAATTAAAACCAACAGTGAATCAAATAACTTGTCATTGTCCTTACTGATTTTAAGGCTACGTTGCCCTTGGACACAAGCCGTTTAAAGTTGTACTAAGGGTGTTTTTTTATAAGCAACTTAATTCGTGGCTTAGAAGAATTTCTCAGCTGTTGATTTTTTGTTGGATAAATGGTTGTCTAGTCTGTGATTTAAAAATGCTTTCTTGAAGCTAGTAAAGGCAAAAATTGTTTTGGGTATAGTGGGGCTGGCTGAAGTGTATTTCAACAATTACACATTTAAGCTTTATTTATTTGTAGTATGACAATACAAGAACATACAGTTTTGCTAAAATTATTTTACGAACAAGAACTAAAATTTTATCACAGGGACAATTAAGATCGTTGTTAATAATTCGACTCGAAAATCAAATCAACCTGAAATATATTTCACGAAATGCACATTGATAAAGTAATTAGATGAGTTGATCAGTTCATTGATCAATACGTTGGGTATATAGGGAAATCGAGCATGAATACGTGAGCGCGGTAGAGTGAATCTGTCGTTTCCATAGTGTATATAATTAACTTGCATGGGGCTGTATAGCTTTTCAGGAAGTTCTTGGATGATTTTGAACCTGATCTTCTCAGCAGTCAAGCAGTTATTCTTTTGGCATATTTTGGCAAAATTTGGTGACCCTCGGTTACTGTGGCGAGGAGATATGAGTTTGTAAATGGTATGAAAACAAGAGATTTGTAGCCCAAAATGGTCACACAGTTTTTCTCAATTTTGGTGCAATGAATACATAAAAGCAGCAAGTTTCTATGTTTAATTAAGGGCATATTTTAGACCTCAGAACAAAAAAATATCTGAGCTTTCACTAAGTCATGAAATCCAAGATGTTGTCTAAGATCGTAGTCATTTTTTGGACACAGGCCTAGTCTTGCCTCGCAGACTGATAAAATAATAAAATATAATAGTCCTCACCCTTAGGGAACTTCTTCATTAACACTTTGATTATTTTTAATGACGCAGCACACTTTGGATTGATCAAAATCCATCTCTATGCAAAAACATGTTTCTAACTGATAAAGGATTATGTTCAATGAATGTACTCAGAATTAATTATCTAGAATTACTTCACTAGTTTTCATAATTCATGACGGTTAGCTTTGATAAAAGACAGCTGCGTGGGATTAGAAATGTCAGCAAATTTTTTATTAATGGCTTCCAGAATGAACAGCATATTTATGAAGAGAAAGAGTTAATTAACTGAACAATTATTTAGTTTCATTGCCTGCGCTATTTTTACTATTGTAAACTTACAAGAAGATTTAAGAAAAATTACCAAGAATGAATATCTTTCTATCAATTATTTCTCTATGCACTAATTCACGTTTGACAACAGTTTCTCAGTAGCATGATTTCACTGCTTGCCAACAGTCTGTTGTATGATTTCCCCCTATTTATCTATCATGTCATTTGGCAACCAAAAGGCTCAGAAAAAATAATAAATACGTATCATTATGTTATCGCAATCCTCGAGCGAGTCGGCACTGTACTTATAAAAACATGATATATAGATTTAGCCAATAAAGGCCAAAAGCGTAGCTCTCGAGGGAAGTTTTAAGAAATATCTTTCTCAAGTAATTCAAATTTTGCCGTAAGCAGACAGAAAACTTAATTTCACCTTTAAAAATTGGACCTGAGCCCGCGATCAATTGAAAACCAGCAGAAAACTTTAAAAAATACGTCATCTCCATGAGTTGCTTACCTGAGCCCGCGATAACGTCATGTGACACTGGTCATTGGATACCTTTTTTGACAGCTGTCAATTGAACATAACATGGATGTTCAATAGACCTTTCCCGCATTACGCTCCCGTGAGCAAGCATAATAAAGAAATGAGGACGAGGCTCGGGTGGACAATTTCATACAAATCAGTGTATTTTGTCCACCCGAGCCTCGAGTTGGTGCCTTTGTTTACAGGAATGCGGGGAAGGTCTATACCAAGTTAAACACAGATATTATATGCCTTGGACTCCTAGCTAGCATTAAACTGTGCCATTTCACATACGCTAACATGAAGGGGTGGACGATTTTGTCATGTATGGAAGACCTAATTTTCTTATCCATGGTGTTTTGTACGAGAGAGAGATCCGCTATTATTTTATCCAGGCAAAAAAATCTCAATCTCATCGATCTCTCTCCCATCCAATTTGTTTTGTACAAAACCAGGTAAACTAGCGCATATTTTAAGCAGGATCACTAACATAAGATGCTGCATTTATGATGACGTCTTTGTAAACTGGGCAACACTGCATGCCGACTCAGAAATCAAGGTGGCCGCCTTAAATTCAAAATGGCGGATTTGTTACATAATGTGAAGTCACAATCCTTACATTGACTATCCTTTAAACTAAGGAAGGTATTTATAGACTCATTCGAGTAGAAAAAGGTTAAATAAAGAAAATTTTAGAATGAAGTGAACTGCGGAAATAAAAATTTAAATGAAGATATCTTCTAGATATGGAACATAATTATCTGAATGTTACTTATTTAGTAGAATATTTTAAGAAGTTAACCTGATACATAATTTGTTGTATATACCTCCAGTGGTAATTTTAGTTTATCTTGAATAACAAAATCCCCGTACTTGAATTTGCATGTAAGATGTTTCTCTCTGTATGTTATTGTATTTCTTTTCTTTTCCTTTTTTCTTATGTAATAGGCCATTTGCACGATTGCGTCATTTCACTACTACGGCTGCGTGCAAACGGGCGCAACAACTCCCAACATTGTTCCGCCAACAATGTTGGGATTTGTTGCGTGCGTGTTGGCAGTGGTGTGCAAACAGATGCAACAACTCCCAACAAGTTTGGGACCTGCAGTGCATCGTCGGAAGAATACAACCCATAAGTCTCTGTAATCCATGCTTAATGAGCGTGCGTGGCCCCAACAGTGTTGGAAGAGCTGTGCAAACGGATCCAACATTGTTGCGCTACGCTTCAGAACAAAAGAAATGTTGGGAGTTTTTGGCTGAAAAGTTTGAACGCTTTCAAACTTTGCGCAACAACACGCAACAACATCCAACAACATGCAACAGGGTGTGCAACGCTCTTGAAGCGCAGTCACCAGGATTCGCTGCTCCTTCCACATAGCGCCACTGATCTGGACTTGAGCCCTCTCGTAGTACGGCAACCCGATTGGCAACAAACGTGTGGAAACGCGTACTTTCGTTTTTCACATAACGAAGCACTGACATGCTGTCTGACCAAAAAACGGATTCGCAATTAGGAGGCATCTCCAGCTCTTCCTTGAGCATCTTGTCTTAATTGTCGCACAGAAACGGTTGCGGCCGAGAGCTCTAAACGAGGAACAGAAATAGCTTTCAAAGGAGCAACTCGTGATTTTCCAAACAGGAAGGAACAATGAACTCGGTCCTCATGGCTAACCAGTCGAAGGTAAGTCACTGAACCATAAGCAGCTTCTGAGGCATCAGAGAAGTGATGCAGCTGACTGGATTTAACCGGACCAAAATCCTCTGGCTTTAAACAGCGACTCACAGCAAACTCCGAGAGCTTTGGAACATCTGCTAGCCAATTCTCCCAACGTTCAGCGTAATCAGAGGGGATCTCGTCATCCCATCCTAGCTTGATGCGACATAGATCTTGAAGAATTTCCTTCGCGGTCAGAACGAACGGTGTCAGGAATCCCAACGGATCGAAAATAGCACTCGCTAGAGACAAGATACCCCTACGCGTTGGTAGACGGGATCTAATGTTGAATCTGAAGCGGAACGAGTCGGATTCTACACAACATTGAACTCCTAGGGTTCGCAGAACAGGCAACTCGTCCTTCCTTATGTCCATATTCTTGATGTCCTTTGCTCGCTCCTTCTCAGGGATGGCTTGTAGAACATCACGGCTATTGCTGACCCATTTGGTTAGCTTGAAACCACCACGTGATAGTGAAGTGCATAAACTGCCAACATGCTCAACGGCTCTCTACTCGTCAGGGAGAGACTTCAAACAATCATCAACATAAAAGTTTCTTTTAACCTTGTTAATGACCCCAAGAGAAAAGCTGTGACGAGTATCTTCTGCTGTTTTGCGGAGTGCGAGATTTGCGCAAGCCGGTGATGAAATGGCTCCAAACAAGTGAACGACCATCTGATATTCTTGTAATTCCCGCGCCATATTGCCATCCTCCCACCAAAGAAAACGCAGAAAGGAACTGTCAGGATCGGGAACTCTCACTTGGTGGAACATGGACTCTATGTCCGCCATAACGGTCACTCTCCCTTCACGAAACCTCAAGAGGACTCCTACAAGCGAACTGGTTAGGTCCAGGCCCTTGAACAGCATGTCATTGAGAGACTTTCCCATAAATTTGGCCGAACAGACAAACATGACGCGGATCTTTCCTGGCTTGCGAGGGTGGTAAACACCATTGTGCAGTATGTACCAGGCGGCGCCCTTCGCGGTGTTCTTCTGATCGGGGGACACTTTGCGTGCATATCCTTTGGAGAGAATGTCTTCCATAAAGGCCTTGTAATCTTGGTACAACTTCGCGTCTCTTTCCAGCCTTTTCTTCAACCAAATGTCACGCTGCCAGGCCTGAGCCTTGTTGCTGGGTGCAGGTGCTTGGCGATCCTTAAACGGTAAAGAGATCTGATAGTTCCCATTTCTCAACTCCACCGTCTGTTCGGCGATTTGCATAAATCTACGTTCGTCTTGAGACATCTCAGTCTTGCTATCAACGGTGGGATCAGTAAAATCGCGATTGTAGAAGTCTTCTATCATCTGTTGGAGCTGGTGATAGACTTTAGCAACGAAAGTGGATGACCGTGAACTATGGTGTCGACGGCCTAAGGGACCATTTACCGCCCAGTCGATGCGCGTTCTTGAAGCATAAGGATCACCGTCCTGACTGTGCTTGATATCAAGTGGATCGAGAGCCTTGGGAACGTCACTAGCAATCAAAAGGCCAACCTCAGCGTCGAGACGAGGTAGAAACACTCCTTGCAAGTGGGGCCACTGATCAACGTCGTCCTGAGTTGGAATGTCGCTGCTGGACACAGGAATCTCCGGCCTGGTGTAAAGATTCGGGAGGCTAATCCACTCGTTCTCGTCCAAATCAGATACTAGAAGGTCGCGAACCAGGAAGCTGTTGGTGATGCTATTTTTCTTCTCAAGGGTAGACAGGGATATGATAACTTCCTGACCATTAATCCCAAGCTGCTTCATGAGCGATTCAGTGCAAAAACTGGAGTTGCTACCGTTATCCAGGAAGGCGTAGGTGATGACGCTCTTATCACTATCTTTCGCTCTCACTCTAACTGGTATTACGGCCATGCCTGTCCTACGGCCATCTCGCGCAGTCTCAATGTTAGCACTGGTGCCCGTTTTTACTATGTGACCACAAACTTAAGTGCTGATTACGTCCTCCGTACCCACTCCAACGTCGACAGCTGGTCTCTCACGAGGGCTTGTGTGTAAAACAATAGGATGCCGTCCTTTACAGTTCGCAATCTTGCAATTTTCCTCTGCGGGCAAAACTTTGCGACATGATCGGTGGATAAACATTCAAAGCACAGCTTTTTGGAGAATAGGAATTGAATTCTCTCTTGGTAGGATTTCCACCGCAATGACTGACAATCCTCAAGGGCGTGGTTTCTGCTACAATAGAGACACCGTTTTTTCCCTTGTGAGGGACCCTGATCGATTCCAGATGGCTGAACCTTGCGAGTTTGAGGTCTCTGCTCTCCATCAGCACGTTGACTAGGCTCCTTTACACCCTGCGGAACCGTCTCACTGGTAGGACACATGTGCTAAGAGACTGAGATTCTTGGGATTGGATGTCTTGCAACCAGAGG
>JBBMOI010000008.1:11265000-11337500 GCA_038088405.1 Porites divaricata | reverse complement strand
GCGGAAACGTCTACTTTTTTGGAGTGAATGTACTGATGCAATTTAAGTTACAATATACTATAGACAAATCTATTTTGTTTCTAAAGTTCCTCTGATACTCCGAGGAGCGCAGGACATACAGGGAACGCAGAGATCAGACCATTGCATTATTGAAATTAGGTAAAGGCATACAATTCAGTTTGTATTTTCAAGTGTAACCGGACGTGTATGTGAAAAAACGGTAACTCTGAAACAGATATATAAGAATGATTCATAACAGTGACAAACAGCGATATGACTGTGGACATAATATATATAAAAAAGCACAACATTCAGAGGCGGATAAGATTTTCTTCCGGGTGACTGCTTACGAGAGCTTTAAATCAAAGCTAACATCTAATTCACCGGTAAACCCTTTGCGTGTCCGCGGCCGCCTAAGGGAACGTAAAAATCCAGAGCTTGTGTGGGAGTTGAAACAGGGTTTTGTGATGGCGGTCGTAAGTACAGCTATCTATACTGTATGAATCCGCAAATGACAGCTTAAATGAGAAGTGAATATTGTGTATTAGTCTGTGTTCAAAAAACTGTTCTTAATTTAAACCTTCCTTGGGTAGCTAAAGAAGTCTAGCCGACTTTTTTTGCAATGTATTAGTGCCCCCTTTTTGGTCTCTTGTATTCCTCAGAAGTTTAATTTTCCTCAACACTTTTAAACGGTTATTATTATGTTTTTGCAGTCAATAATTTACCCAGATATAGATACCATCCTGTATAGTTGTAAGACTAGGAGGATTAAAATATAAGTAATTAAGTAAGTATACCCAATGGCAAGTCATTAATTGTCGAAAATTGCATGGCACGGTCTGACTATAAAAATGGCTATTATGGACGATTATTATCATGGTAATTAATGTCAACATCGAATAAACTCAAAATTTCAAGTAACACAACTTTCACAGCCTATTTTCAACACACCAGTTACAACAGGATATTGGTGCGTACAAACAATAGATAGTGTATTCCGCATTCCGTAGTCCGGTAGTCCAGCGTAACAGCTTCCCTTATTTAGGCAGAGTCTAAAGTCAAAGACGGATGGTGTTCGAGCAGGTGGTTATTTTCCATAGATATAGACGGATTGTCAGTGATCCTTCTTGTCCTTGGAGAATCATTTTGCTCCCTCTGACTACAACTTATGCCAAAGACTTCGAATGTTCGGTGAAAAGCCGACACTTTTAATTTTTCAATGTTTCAAGATGTTTCATTACCTCGTCACAAAGTAACGCAGATTAACGCCACAGAGGACCAGACGAAACTGGAGCAGCCAACCTGGACTAAAGCATCTGAAAGACGTGTATTTATCGTTTTTGGGTCTTGTAGCACCTACAAGTTGGACCGATCGAAGTTTTGAACTAAATCTTTTGCTCCTTGTGTTTACTCAAGCATTCCATAAAATATCCATCAAATCGTCCATAAATAACACAGAAAACATGCCTCAGGTGACACTTTCTAACAATTCCACTATTAGTATCGATAATGAGGCATCTGATTTGTGATTTCTCGCCAACATTGTGCTTTTTTTGTTTAAAAAAACGAATGTTACGTTTCTTCCAATTTTGGCCAAATGACAAATAAGCGTCAAGGCAAATATACATAATACGTCATCATTGATAAAGTATGAGATTGCCCAAATATTTTAGGATTGATTTCATAACCTTAAAGATATCTTTCAAAGAATATGGGAGAATTAAGTACATAGGTTGTTGCTCATGGGAGATGTTAGCGACTAAAATACCTTAAATTTAGGGTTTGGTCAAAACAGTGAGAAGATGACCTTACTTTAGGCTAAATAATAGGAAGAGATCGAATTAGAGAGTAAAAATAAATTACTGAGGATTAAGTCTGATAAACATAGAAGATGATAAAGTTGATTAGATTTGAAGTTGTCTTTTGTACTTGTTGAACAGCCAAACAAAAGTTAGCTAATTAATTATGCAAAAATGAGTAGATTTTGTGATTTTTAGGGGGGGGGGGGGGGTCCCTGTAAATCTCAGGGAATTCAATATTGCGACCTTATTTTTTGTCGAGGTTAATATGTCACCAAACCCATCAATTGTGCCAAGTTTGAGCGAAATCCGTAATTTGAGCATTATCACCCCCTGCCTGGTTCTCTCATGGACACACTCTTGAACTGGCTAATTTGCGCTGTTGTGATGTTAAGTTTTGTAAAGACAAATACGTTGAACTATTTATTGCTAACAGTAAGACTGATATTTACAGAAATGGAAATGTTGTTATGTTGGCTAAGACTGGGCATATTACTTGCCCGTATAATTTGTTGAATAGGTACATCCAAGCTGCTGGTATTGATTTCTCTTCTAACTTAATGTTGTTTCGCTCACTACATTTCGTAAAATCTAATGCATCTTATACTTTAAGGAGCACGGGCATCTCCTATAACCGTACTCGGGAAGTAGTTTTGCATGCTTTTTCTCAATTAGGTTATTCCACTAAGTTATTCGGCCTCCATAGTCTTAGATCAGGGGGCGCTACCGCCGCTGCGAATGCGGGTGTTAATGATAGGTTATTTAAGCGCCATGGACGTTGGCGTTCAGACAAAGCCATGGACGGTTACGTTAAAGATAATTTAGAAGCTTTGTTATCAGTTTCAAAAAGTTTCGAGATTTAATTCCTTTGGTTTTTCAATTCTCTGTTCTCTTTCTTTAAATTATTGACAAGGTTGAAAGTCTCGCTATCAATGAACGAGATGCCTATTCCTGAATCTTGTCTGCGTTTCATGGTTTCTAGAGTGAAAATGATTTGTTCTCGTTTCACTGCAGAGTGATTAGAGAACAAATAGGTTTGTTTTCACCCACTTTGGTGATCAGCAGGAAATTCATTACAGTCCTTAAAAAGTTTGTAATTTTCTTGGACCGAAGTGTTTCTATTTTGGTGGCCCTCGTATTTCCGTTTGTTTTTCCACGCATTATATTTTTTTTTGGTGGGCTGTTCTTAAAAGGGGGTGGCTAGCCACCCAATCCACCCCCTGGATCCGCCCTTGAAAATATACCCCACTTTTTTTTATTACAATGTTAATTTCCCAGTTACAAAGTTATTTCCTCCACAGAAGTAGAAGCATTAGTGTCATTGGCTCTGGTCGCCCTAGATCTGACGACAAAACCTGTTTCGCTGGCTTGGTGGAATGGCTGGACCATGTTTCTGTTTCGATATCGCCGCCATGATGTCAGCAAGCTTTCGCGAAATGATTTGTATGTGAAGAAATATATGATGGGGTTATATAAAGTCGACGTCTTGGCAAATATAGCTGGGATGGCAGCGACAACAATGGAGACGTCTTCAGCGGAAACGAAGGCGGCGTAAAACGATACTACGGCGTACGGTGTCCACGCAAAGAAGAACCCAAAGACCATGATCATACCAATTTTTGCCATCTTCCAAGAGGCTTTCACAGTTTCTAGAGTGGCAGCAGCGTTAGTACCCCAGATTTTTTGAGCATTCTTTGTCATGTACCGCACGTTTCTGAAAATAGCGATGTAAGAAGCCCCGATTATGGTCAGAGGTATGAAGTAGAAAAAAACGAACAAGAAAATAATGTACGAGGTATCTGTTGCACGGCTTGACTGCCATCTGATGGAGCAAGCAATGTCGCCCGCTTCGGGACCATACGCGGACCATCCAAACAGGGGAAACAAGCTCCAAATAAAGGCAAAGGTCCACAGAAGCGCAATTGCTACCAAGACTCGTCTCACAGAATGTTGGGCTTTCATTGGTCGAGAAATGACCAAGTACCGATCGAATGCAAAAGCGGCGTGATGTAACATAGTTCCCAGGCCAAAGAAGGTGGTGACGAACGCGTATAAGAGGCAGGTTTCATGGCTAAAAACTAAATTTGACGACGCATTAGCAACGCCACCCATTGGCTCGGACACTAATCCAACGAGCCAATCAGATACAGCTATACTGAGGATTACGAAATTTGCAGGAAACAGCAACGAACGATCTATTATGAAGGTAAAGATGACTATTGAATTAAGTATGACTGTAGCGATCGACAGCATAAAGTAGATGAAAGCAATAGCGTAGTGAACAGCTGGGCTTAGGATAACAGATTCTCCCTCCATTTAAGCTGCAGTTATTTCTAAGCCACCTCTCTTAATTTTGCTCTGAAAGAGAAAATATGCTATTATAAGAAAATGCCTCGAGCTCACGAGGAGGGCAAGTGCGACACACCCATTAACGTTTGTTTCAGGATTTCTTAAAATGCTTTCAAGCCAGAACTTTCTGTTGCCAGTAGTACACTTTTTTCATTACTTTCTCGCTAACTTTACAATTGGGGCCGATTCGTTTCCAGATGCGCTTAAAAATAAGAAAAAAAAGGTCCAGCGGGGCGCGTTTGTCGAGTTGCGAATTCGCCCTTGGTTATTATCGGTTAAGACGCAATTATAAATTGTTTGATCGTTTTAAGTTTACGTTACATCATGTTGAAGGTTACTGGATCATAAATAAGCCTAAAAAGCAACCCATTGAACATTTGGTATGGTAAATAAAGTGCTTGGAAAAATATTTGTTTGTCAGCTAATGGTTTTTGAACGGTGCCAAAAGTGTCCACAACCACGTTTTAGCCTCCTTTCGCTATCGTGGTTTCTTGAACTCGATCCCTAATAAAAAAGGAGACTTAAACGTGTCATTTTAATCAACAACTATGCGTACAGGGTCCTCCATAACATAAACAGCACTGCATCACATATTTGTGTTTGCCTAAATAGGTATAGCGTAAGCAAAGTTATAGAAGATTTTATAACAATTATAATATATTATCCTAAGCCTATACTTGTCAAATTTTTGTTGCCTGTATTTCATTTTTCTCGCATTAAAAGCTATGGAATGTTTATTTTTTGACTATGCAAGCAAAGTAGGCAATTACCTTGACAGACTCCCAGGCAAAGAAGAATCCAATAGAACTGCGCTAACGTCTACATCTTGTCACCCGTGAATACTGAAAAAGGAAGAATTCAAAAGAGAAAGATTAATTTGTTTTGCTTTGCTTTTTTGGTTTTGGTCCAGGTGTTATAAATGTCTCAACATGAACTTTTTCTTTTGGAGCAGAAAAAACGACCACCTGCCTGCAAAAAAAATAAACTGCAAGATGCAGTAAAAATCATAAAAATAATAATAATATGAATTGGATGCATACATACATACAGCTGCCAAGATAGGCATAGAACATAAAAATACGAGAAGTTTTTTAGTCGCCTTATAAAGGGATAAGTATGCAAATGCCCACTGTTAAAAAAGTTTTTTCTGGAAATTTAATGACCAGAGCTTTATCTTGAAGATAGTAGTCAGAATGATATCAGAATTTAGGTTCGAAATTCAGTTGTACTGTATCATCTGAGTTTATTTGCGCACAGGATACATAAACAACATAGAAGTATTTTATTTTTCCTCGCGATAGAATTTTAAGGCTTTGCAGGTTTTTGTTTTGTGAGTTCGAATCAAAATTGTCCCTTCCCATAAAAACTAGATCTTGTTAGAACGGTAAGCCAACGAAAAGCAGAAGTGAAATGATGTGTTCTCCGGTTTTCTTACTATTAGACCTTTTTCGCATTTCCAATTGTACTTTTCGTTGCACGGGTTGTTTCATTATTTTTTAATTTCACTGCTTGTGGGATAAATGAAGCCACAACTTTTGACTTTCCACACGGTGTTACCATCCGTAATGGATGTGAGTGGGGCAACTCTTTCAATTATTTTACCAAATTTTTGCCTTTTTGAGCGTGTGTGTCGTAGCTAAAGGTGACAGTGAAAAAGATAAATACACTAAATGCCTGAAACGGAAAACACAAAAATGAGTCTAATGGATACAATCGTGGTCTTCCGAGAAGTGATCAAACCGAGTCTGAGGGAATCATATAAACTAAATATAATGCACAAATACTAATCTCACCGTTTTGCACAAAAATTATCTCCAGAGTAGCCAATATAAAAACAAAGAGTTTGTATAACCACAGGTTTATTTTTCTTCTACTCCTTCCTTCCTCCTCGCCTCTTTCTTTTTCTCCTTCTGTACTGTGATTTTTGAGCTTGTCCCCCTGCTTTTTGGCCCCTTTTCACTCAAATTGCTTCAAAATTCGTCATGGTCGTTTTCAAAAGAGATGTTGCCACCTGTAGTCAGTTGCATCGCTTATAAGGACTAACGCCCCGAGAGGTCAATACTCGTCCGATGTTCACAAGCAAGGACAATGGAAAGCAAATAATGTTCAACGATGTCACTTTTCTAAACATTAAATTATGAATACCATTTTTCATGTGAAAATGAACCTTTCGCGATCGTTCGTCTTGATCAAAATTATCATTCAGTCACTTCATTCTCGACTATACGCTCTAGCCAGGTTGGTTTTTTAAATTATTTTCCTTCTCTTACTTTTTGACATAACTGCGGTTTAATTCAAAGCATCTTTAATAATTCCCAGTACTCCAAAAACTTTGTATACCTGTTTAATAATTAAACAACAATTCTGTTTTAATCTTTCATACCTTGAACTTTTTTCTCAGTGCCATTCACAGCCAATTTAGGAGAATCTTTGTAACAACGACTTCATGAAATTGCAAATCAGCATCATAGCAAAAGAGCTTTTAATTATTTTCTTCCAGAATAAATAACTTAAATACGTTTGCCAAGCGGCTTTTAGTCCCTTTGCTGACTTAAAGAGCTCTAGCAGCCTTTTTTAAGTCACTCTTAATGAGGTTTAACTCATTTTCATGAAATAAATTAGTCTTTGAGACTTTTAAAGCCGACTGATGTATCCATCCTCAAGGAATGGTGAAAAGACGTCTCATAGGCATTAGCGATAAAATTTTCACTATCACAAGAACATCTGTTGTCACTGTTTCTCAAATGTTTAAAAATTTGCAGTACAGTGTACAACAAAAAAGGCAGAATAAAAGTTGTCGATAGAAATGGGATAAGACAATTTATAAGAACCTTTTTTTCTTCAATTTTACATTCATATTAATGCACAAAATTTTAAAAACCTGTCCATTCGCAATTTTTCACTTACTGACAAAGTTTACTTAAACTTAGCAGTGAATCTCGATGGCCCGGAAATTGGTAGAAAAAATTACTGAACAGGACGTAGCTAGTGTGCATAATGTCCATCTTGGGCAGGAGAAGGGCAAGTAAAGTTAAACTTCGTGACAAATGGATTCCAAAATTACTTCACACAAAAGAACGGATGAAGCCGATAGCATTCCTTCTAGGTGACTAATGGCGAGGGGTGTTTCTTAGTTAAAAGGTTTTACTGAATGGTTTCGTACGCCGCAAAGTGAAAAAGAAAACTTTAAAGAAGTGGAAAGGAGAAGCTTTTATGGTTGCGCATCCTTTGATCTTTGAGACAGAAAAAAAAAATCAGGATTTAGTATTTCATTCGAGAAGGAATCTTTTTCTGATTAGAGTATTGTGTAATGGCTTTCACATGATTTGACCTCATTTACCGAAAAGCATTAAAAGCTTGCTATTTGACTTTGTTTTCCGATAAGCACCAAAAGGTTGCCAATCTGTGACATCTAGATTGGGGTTTCTACGAAAAAAGGTATTCGGTGCTTGATATTAAAGAGAAAGGAAATTAGTGCCTCGGTTTATATTAGTAAACATTTTTGAACTTTAAAATGCTTATTGTTTTCGGATGAAAGATTACCAGCGATGAATTTTTTCCATGGCACTGTCCAGTTCAACTTTCAGTTCTACAAATTGTAGCCCGATAACTGTTGGAGTGAAAGCTGTGGTCATTTAAACTATATCACAGAGTCCTTAAGGTTATAAATTTAAAATGAATTGCACTCGGCTAAAGTAATGTCCGTATAAATAAAGGCGCTAATTTTTAATTACAGCAGTTCTTTCCCTTTTTTTTTCTATATAAAAGATTGTGGATAAGAGCTGAACAAGTTATGACAAAGATAAAGGAAACGACAAGCTATTTTAGTGCGTCTCTTTCCTTTACGCTATACAGTTTGGCTTTGACACTTGTTTTGAGTCGGTAGATGAAATCCTAAATTGAAATCATTAAACTCGTGAAAGTTATTGGGCAGCACTTTTCTGCAGCACTCTGTTAATTACGTCGCAAAAGGTGTCTCTTTCCTTAAAGTCTGTGGATCAAATCCTAAAGCGTAACCAGTCTTTTGCAGCTATGCCGTTTATCAAGTTATTAGAGTAGGTATAACTTTTTAGTATGCCTTACTAAGCTTAACTTTCCTGTGAAGGAGATTTTCACTAAGTGTGTTTATATTTGGGACTTCCGAGTCTCTTGTTTAGAGCTACCAGGCCAGTTTTTCCGGAGGTAGTGCTCATTTTGTTAATCAAGATAGCTCTAAATTTTGTGCGGGTTGCCATTTAAAGATATTCACTAGTGCGGCCTACCTTTGCATTGCCCCCTTTCCTTTACCAACTAAATGTGTCCAGAACGAACGCATCCAAGTGAAATAAAACAGCCGGCGTAATTGATCATCTTCCCTTGAAACGAATCTGTTTGCCTCCTCGGCTAAGTTTGATATCGGAAAATTGAATGTTCCCTTTTATCGCAAATCAACACTATCCGAACGTTCCTAAATAAACCATACAAATTCAAATTCAAATACGTTTCCATTTTCGTTTTTATTTTGTTCTCTTAATGCTGACAGATGAAATACATCCGTAGTTAAAAAGCAAAATAAATAATCGAATTATAACCTCTATTTGCGTGCAGTGAAATGCAGTTGTAGCTGGCACCAGTCTCAAGCCGAAATGACCAACAAAACTAAGCTCCACACATTAACGTTTACTATTTTAAAAGAACCGTGAGAAGAATTCACTGCGAAGACGTCATTGGTAGTTGAGTATGTTGCGGTTAAATAACGCGACAGGTGTCTAATTTCAAAGTCATTACATTCAGGATATCTCGCCGAGAAAATAGAACAAGTTCACTTAGGGACGCGGTTCAGACGCCGCTCCATTCAAGTCAGTGCCGAAACTAATTGAGCAAGACGCTGTGGGAGCGTATTTTAAGGCATCGTTGAACTAGGTGTGCGTGAAATCTTTTATATGTACAGTTGCACAGTCGAAGCTCTCCTTGCGACCAGCTCTAGTTACGACCACAAGTGTGAAACCCCGTTTGAACTGTGACTTATTAAAACATATTAAAAAGGACGCTATTGTAAGACTTTAGTGTGACTGATTTTGATAATAACCGATTTCTTAACACGTAAGTTAAAACATTTATTAAACTAATGAATCGAAATATGTCAACAAGTCAAGGGATTGCTTTCAGTTTTACAAAAAGATGTGCTCAAGGGTTTTGAAGCTAAACGACTAGAAAAGTTCACTTTTCATCAGAAAGAGAAGCGCCCATTTTGTTAACAAATGGAGCAGAAAGATTTTACCTTCGTGGAAACCTTTTTGCATTGCTATAAGGGTAGCCAGAAACGTGGAGCCGTTTTCCTGTCAATAAAATATCAGTATCACCCTCAAACTTCGAAAACATTACAAAGTGGTTGCCTTGGGATAATTAAATTTTCCCAAAGGCTACATGAAAAATTCACGTCTTTGGTAAAACATTTCCTGTTACTGAATTCCATTTCATTCCGTACATTTCGACTTCGTTGAGTAATTATGATAACCAAAGTTTTCTGTCTTTGTGGATAAAGCAAAAAGGAAAGAATTCTTCGAACGACAATGTAGTTTTTTGTTGTTTGAAGTATTTTCTTGGAAGGATCATTGGAAACAAACCCGTTGCGCTTTTTAAAATGCAGTTGTATTGAGAATTTTAAATTATACGCAAGAGGGAGGAAACAACAGAATTATATGCATAAAAAAAGGCATAACTTGTTAGTGAAGCCTGTGAAACTTACCTGTTTGATCTTTCAACTCGCTACAAGCAGGTGACGAGGAACGAGCTGATCTCAATGGTCTGTTGTAGTCCGAGCGGAATCTGACATTTCAGCGTGTACTGTTAAAAGACAGAAAAATTTCATCATCAAACTGAAATGTCTATTAAGAGCTTCCGTAGATAATTAAAGGATGCGAACTTTTAACCCAAAACCATTCAATTTGCTTAAATTGGTGACGAGATCGGCAGTTATTGATGAACAACACTCTCTGCCAAAAACGAACTGATCAGTATTTTTTAATCTAAAAATTACCATTAATTGTGCCGAAAATGCAAAATAGAACTGTTGCTTTGTTTTTATTAAAAGCTGCACAGAATGCTATTAGTTCTAAAAATTTGAAGAACGTGCCATACTTTGAAGTGCACAAAGAATGTTTTTAAAAGAAAAATGAGCGAGCACTCGATTATTTCTTTTTTTTGTTATGATAATATTTTTTGCATAAAAATATTCGTTAGACACTTATATTAACGGAGACATATAGGGCACAACATTCAATTATTTGTTTGAGAAAAAAAAGAATCAGCCAAACTTTGCACGCATGATTTCAAAATGCTCTGGGCTATACTAGATATTTGATCACGTCGACCAATGCGCTTTTTAGCATAAAATAATTTTTGTCACAGTAAGGACAAATAGACTACGTGGTACCCTTCATTATTTTTTAAACGTTTCTGTTTGCTCATCTTACAAGTAACTACTAACAGACATGATAAATCAACAAGTGAGGTTTATTGCGGCACACAACGCAGGAGTGTATATTTTGCTGGTCGAGCGGGAAAACCGTTTCACTTTTGATCGGATCGTGCTTTTATACCGTATGAGCGCTCTGAACAAAAAAAATATGATTTCAGAAATACCTAACAGAGAACGTTTTAAATAAACCGTTATTAAAACAAGCTCAGTATTATTTGCGCGTCCTACATTCAAAGGTGCGATCTTTGAATGTAATTAATACCTTTTTCCAATTTTTTTTTCTAATTCTCTTTGTCAGATAACTAAGCACAGAATTTATGTTTTTTTTTTTTGATAACGCTGTGAGAAGGAAGAAAGCCGTGCGAAGCGAAATCAGAAGCGACAATATGTCTCGCTCTTTAAGATGAAACACTTTGTAGTTAAATGAAAGATTTCTTCTCCGGGTAGCCGGGTGCGAATTTATTGCAATGAATCG
The DNA here is from genome assembly GCA_038088405.1 of Porites divaricata. Classification (NCBI taxonomy): domain Eukaryota; kingdom Metazoa; phylum Cnidaria; class Anthozoa; order Scleractinia; family Poritidae; genus Porites; species Porites divaricata. The sequence continues at coordinate 11,326,417 of JBBMOI010000008.1, read as the reverse complement.
GCGAAGCGCGAGTTTTGAATGCTGAGTTTACCACTTTGAACTTAATAACCCACTGAGTGCGTCTATTAGTTACTCAAATGAATCAATGAAGCGCGAGATTTGAAAGCTGAATTTAAAAACTTGTAAAAACATCTTTGAATACAGTCTGAACAATACTCGCAAAGGGCCTTAAACAACCTTTGCCATTGTGCAACCGAATCGATAGGGCGACGACAGTATTTTTGACCCTCCCTCCTAAGTGAGTTTTGCTTTGAGGCAAATGTAACCCTTACCCTCAACCCCCCCTCCTCCCCGAGGAATATTGTTCACTACCTGACACTCACCGCCTCGGTAGTCATCGGAATTTTGCATGTGTAAAGACGCCATTGTTTAAGTCATTTCAAAAAATGACCAGATGTGACCGATTTTACAACAGAAAACAATACCTATTGCTTTCGAGTGATCCGCTTTTCTTGATACGTGTCAAAGAGCATGTATCAAGGACATAGAATCTGACGTTCTTGTAATTTTCGGATTATTTTATGGCAAACATTAGATGAGGAAACTTTTTGAATTCTTCTTCGGAATTATAGCAGCTGATATTTCTTTTTTGCGGTTTTAATTAAGCAGGATATCTCTATTTTATTCCTTATTACTCTGTTATTAACCCTATAAGCCACAATATCAACAAAAGAATTCTCTAGACTAATCTCCCGGGGGAGGTGGTCCCTTATATAAGTCATATAGGTATGTGCCGCCTCATCGGGTGGGGTTTTGCGCCGTTTTGTCTGAAAACGGGTCAACACTTTGCCCATTTTGGTCCGGAATCGGGTGTGGTTTTCGAGGAAGCTACGGAGTGTATGAACGTATTTGTCGTTTCAATTCCAAATGAGTAAGGAAAGAAAGAGAAATATGCGAATTGGAAATGGATTTGAATAATTTTTTTATTTGCGCTGTAATCTATGTAATGATAACATAATTTCTGTCTAAGGCCAGGTCTGAAAACGGGTATGGATTTTAGAGGTTTAGTCCGAAATCGGGTGTGGAAAATTACATTTTTTGGTCTGAAATAGGGTCAGGATTTGAAGAACCGGGCGGCACACCCCCCCCCCCCCACCAAGAATTCCCAGGAGTACCCCCCCGGGACTGATCTCCATAGATTTCCCTTCAAATTAGTCGAGAGAAATTGCTTAAGGATCAAAGATTTCTCACAACCTTTTCTCTTAAGAGAAAATTAATGTTGGTCACGATTGCGGTTTGGTCTCGTAAAGGTTAGGTGTATTAGGGGCCGGTTCATTCGAGGCACGAATAAAAAATAATACTTATTAATAATTCATGATAATTAGTATAACTACTATAATTATTATCTTTACTAAATAACTCAGAAATGATCTGTTACCTCAGCACATATGCAACGCATAGACATAAAAGTTAGTCATGTGCAAACAAAGTAATGGTGACGTTAAGATGTAATCTAAATAAGGGATCACTTGACTGATTAAAGCTTCTATTAGCCACATTTATCTTCAGTCCAAGAGCAGGAGAATTAATATTTCAGTTAAAACACTTAGCTTTTTACAATAACTGAGTGATCTCTCGCGCGCTGATTGGTCAAGAGCTATGTTCGATAAAGATTACAGACCATGGAAATGACGTGATGGTGGCCCAATTTGTTGTTCTCTTCCTCCCGCGCACCATTTTCCGAGGAATTTCAACGGAAGTGGACGCCAAAACTGTCACTATTATTGTAAAAAAAAATCGACAACAATTTTCCATGGTCTGTACTCCTATCGACCATAGAAATGACGTCAAAATGTTCAAAACGTTGCAGTGAAACCACTCGCTTGCGGCTCTTCACAAACACTCTTCGCTGCCGTCAATCATAATTACGATCACAAGCAAAGAACCTTGCAACACCGAAGCACACCAAACGAATCGGAATCCACCAATCACAGATCACAAACCATGACTTTTGAATCCGTTCTAGTAAAGCACTTTTTTCCTAAGAGGTCCGCTAAGATAAATGACGACAGCGAAGAACGCAATCGTCAGTTGGCTTTTGAACTTCAGAGTTCGCGTGTTTTTGAGAAGCGCAGTGAAAGGTGGTTCTGGCTATTTCGGTTTTCGTAATTGGGCCGGAAATCATTGCATTGATTTGCTTGTGTGACCGCCAAACGATCCCAGTGCGCAATTGCCCGATGTCCAAAGCAACCTTTTTTGAATCAAGTATATGCCTGTATAAATTCATCACCTCGTTAATACGGCCACTCAAATCAAAGTGAGTATTCTAAAGGGAAGAGTAAATGATAAAGGAAAATCAATATGACAAAATAATAAATACCCTTTTTAATTGAAAGTATTCTTGATGTGTCTCTTGTATTGTTAACTTCTAAGGCCCCTTTGACATGTAATCGTTTTTGTTTTGAAAGCTGAGGTTTTCCTTCTCCATGTTCGAGAAAATCCGCGTCCAAACGTTGCTTTGTTAAAATCGTTTTTGGCAGTCCGTACGAAAGCGCAATGATAACTGAAAACGGCATCATCTTTAAAGGGAGCATGCGCATTTATTGGTATCCAAAACCGTGACGTAATCGTTAAAAAAACACACATTTTATCCTTCCATAGCATCAAAAGGACGTTTTCAGAAACCTCCGTTCTGCAGACCGTTTTTGAAAAGATGCGTTTTTGGTGATGGTTTTCACCGGATACGTATGGCCGTTAGGCCAAACCGGACAAAAAAATTTCTGTTGTCAAACAAAAACGAAAACGTGTATTCTCCTACCTTTCATCCCTTTAATCCTTGCGAGTGATGAGCATTTTAAAATTTTCTCTTTGTCATATCTATGCTTCATAAAACAGAGTGGTCAAAGGAATTAAGGACATGATCATATAAGATGAATTTATAATGATAATTGAACTGAGTTGAGAGCAATTTGGTCCGAAGTCATACGGGGTCGCGTAATTTCAAAATTGAACGCGCAGCGCGAGTTCGATTTGAAATGGGCACGCACGCATGATTTCAGACCAAAATTGCACGACATGAAGTTCAATTACCACTTCGTTACATGAATTTTACCTGCAATTTGATTTGTTCCTTTAAACAAGATTTGAAATCTGTTTGGTTGTGCTGTTTCACGTTCCTTTTTCTTTTGCTGGGAAAAAGATTCGATTTAGAGCAAAAAATGGTGTGATTTGGGAATAAAGACACTGCTGAGAGCCAATCAGATTGCACGGATTGCCAGTGATTTCAAAGTGGATGTAATAAAATTGATAATTTAACAGCGTTTCCCCATTACTAGAAACGTATAAGAACAACAAATGAGAATTTACCCTTCGATATAAGGGTTTAAAATGAAACGGTCTCGAAGCGCCCTTCCCATCAATACGGCTAGCCTGTTATTACGGCCAAACTCCTATGTTCTTTTAAACGGGAATCTACTGTAAGGGGGTGTTTACATGAGAAAACTCGCACCGGAGCGAGTTTCATACCGACATGACTTTTTGATTTCGTATCGCGTTTACATGATGACTGGGTTATTTCACATCTCGTTATTTGAAGGTACACTTCATGTTGATAAAATGCACGTGTGATTCAAAATCGCGAACATTACGCATGCGTTACCCGTTCTGGTCTACCGGCAGACCCAACCTCGTTCCCAGGTTTTCTCTCCTCCCCGTCGAGAGACCCTGGTTGGGTTTGGTCACGTGGTCCCTGAACAAAATTAATTCCGAGGGAGGAGTCCTTTGTCTCTCAATTTTTTTGTCTGGTTCGTTTTCACCGTCACGCAATGATCGAAAGGGCAAGACAGATTTGCTAAGCCTCCAACTATAACTGAAATTCGGGAAATTTTTGCCTAAACAGAGCTATCACCAGATAAACAAGCGAATTACCAGCGGAGAAATAGAAAAACTCGTGTTATCGCAGTTTAATAAACCGATGACAACAATTAGATACTAAAATCTACGATCCTGAGTAAGACACAAGCGCGTGTTTATCCGCATTGAAGGGCAAATCCCTGTCCGTTGAACTTGCATTGAAAGAATCAATGTTTGTCGGTGACAGCGGCTGATAATCGGCCCGAATCAGTACATGCAAAACCTAAACCATTAGCGGTGACAAAACAAAGCAGTTACGTTGACAGCAGAGGAGTCATTTTACATTCACGGTCAAAATAATATTTTAGCTCTAATGACTTAACGGAAAGCTGTAGTCTGAAATGTCAGCTTTCTCCTACCCCTAACCTTTTTTATGATGCGGCAAAAGAAAAAACGTATCGCTTTTAGTGGTAAATAGAGGTAAAAAAATATGATATAGTACGTGCATAAGCAAAGGATGACCAAAACGCGACACTGAAGACAACGGGAAATAGTAAAATTATAAACAGAGACAAAACAGACAACATAACTCAGTGATAACCTGCCAAAGCGAAAGGATTTCTTGTATATGGTCCAAATGAAAGCTTCATTAAAAAAACAAATGTAGCTCAGTGATTTTTCTGAATCCTCTAAGGCATATACCTAACCCTCCAGAAAATTAAACAAAGAACAACAAACGGTTGGCAGTCGCACAAGCCATATTTTTTAACAAAGAAACTTATACGGCTATTCTGTTGATTTTAAACGACGACAAAAATACAACACAGAGCCGTTGGACAAAAACATACTCTTCTAAGATTCTGTTTACCTCTTTTCATTTAAACAATCAAACTGAGTCCGGGCGGCGTATTCTCTCTTCCTGTTGCTTCTGTTCGAGGTCGGTGAGGACGGCAACGCTTGATACATCTTTTCGGCACCCCTACGAACTGCATAATCATAGTTTTGAAAATACATACGTTTGCTTTCTAAAGGTGGCCTCCATAACATAGAAATAGCAATTTAAGCCTACTGCGTTTCGGTATGAATACAACCGCCTAAAATATTTTTGACTGCACAAGTGGTGAATCCGTGATTTCCTTTGCAACATCCAGATATTCTGCAGGAAGTTACGCTTTCGCTGTCAAAGGATTCGGCGTTCGAGGTTTTGTCTTGACTAGTCCGGGAACTATAAAAAAACAGGACCCTTTAGGCAAGGTCGGATACGCAGTTTCCACTGATCTCGACGTCTACGCTTTGTAGAGACAAATCTCACACTTATTCGCCCCTCCCCCAAATTGTTTGTTTGTAATCTCCCAGAGTCTGGGAGACACGTGACCAAACCCAACCAGGGTCTCTCGACGGGTAGGAGAGAGAACCTGGGAACGAGGTTGCCGGCAAACCGATTTCACACCGAAACGGGAGGTCGTTTCGTGTTTACATGATACCGTTGCGAGATTTCGTGCCGGAGTGAAATTCTCGCCCCGGTAAAAGAACAGGGGTGAACTCACGCCGGCGTGACTCGCGCCAGCATGAAATTTGTTGTGGTACCATGTAAACAAATGTAGAGCCATGAGAGGGAACCGGAGTGAACTCGCTCCGGGGCGAAAGTCGCCCCGGTGTCATGTAAACACCCCCTAACTAGACAGAATGGCCTGGTCATGTGGTTATCTGTTATTGAATGTAACACTGATTTACACCCCAGATACAGAAGTCAACTTTATCTTGTCAGTAAGTTAATAAACGCGGCAGACCTTTCATGTCGTTGAATAAATGCACTTATCCTGTTCCCAAGTAAGGCTTAGTATAAGGCTAACACTGCATGTAAGTTACACTTGCGCTATACGAGGAAAAGCAAATGACTCAGTAAACGTGATCGAATTTCGTGTATCGAAAGTGCCAAATAAATGGGGAAATGCTTTATACAGCGGCACATAAAGTGCACTTACAGCCATAGGCAAGTCCACTTAAAATAAAAAAAAAAAGCTTTATAATGCATGAGCGAAGTCCCTGTGAGTGATTTTTCTTTGTCATATAAATAACATCATATATGTTCAGTAATCGCCTTGAGGATAATCGGAGGCAGCTTTTAAGCTTTTTTGTATGCTTGTATTATTCTTAATGTGGTCAGAAAAAAAACATGAATTGATTAAAACTTCAATTGAATTCAACTGGAATGAAACTTCGTTGCTTGGTATGAAAAAAAAAAGAGTAATAATAATAACAAAAATTCATAAAAATCAAATGCATGTGCAACACCTTTGCTTTTTGTGCCATGACCAAAATAAGTTGAAATGCCAACAAAACGGGAGGTATTGCGCGGTGAATAAAACCCGACTAAAACATAAAGCCTTTTTTTTCATTTTGCCTTTCTTTTCTGGTTTTAATTAACAGAAAAACGTGTGTACAGATAGAGAAGATCAGTTATGGGAGGCCATGTTGAATACAGCACACGAGCAAGTACGAAATTGGGTTTACAATTAATTTGAACATTAAAAATTTAACAAAAATTCGATGCTTTATAAGGGAGAGGGTTTTGTCTTCATTTAACCTGGAAGCAATTTCACTTACAAATAGATGGATCAAGTGGCTTACTCAGTATTCCGCTTACAAAGTCCCGTTGTCCTCCAATGCTCCACTGTCATGAAACAAATTGTTATTTCTATGTCATAACGTAGTGAAAAGCACTTGGTTAAAATTCACCTGTTTTTTTTGTTATTGAAGTTGTGGCTAAATTATATTTGTGAAATCTACGAAATCTACGTCTTGTTGCCTGATTGTGATATATATACATCTTGTCTTTTCCTCCTTATTAAACCAGGAGTTACTGACAAGATAATCACGTTGAACGTAAATATTCCTTTAATGAAGTAGACACTTTCTGGCTACTGACAGAAATATATGCCAAAAACAATTGTTAACGTCTTTGTAAAGGGACGTCAATTAGGTAGAAGTACCGTATTAAGAATTCGTTATCTCAGATTTAAATCTTTGACCGTTATTAAAAAGCAATAGAAACAACATTAATCGTATGTTTCCTTCTTCCTTTTAGCACGCTCTGATAGCGACACACAGGTGACAAATTTAACTCGCTTAGGGCGAGCACTGATCTTAAATGGTGTCTTAACAGGCCTTTCGTTTGAATGGCGGTCGCAGAACTTTGGCGGAGGCCCATACCCCCAAGTGAGCAACATCCACGTACTCGTGTCAAGGCGTTTTCACCGACCAGTTTATTGTTAGAAGTATTTTGGCGCGAATTTAGAATATCTGCTAAGTCCCACAAACCAATCAGCAAAACCTAAATGCCTGAAATGGTATTTTTGACCTTTTATTGACAATACAAACTTCAATGAGACTCCCAAGTGACAATAATAATTAAGTTATAAGATAGTACGTCAGAACTAAAAATCTAAAAATTACAATGATTTATATAAAAACAGTAAGAAAGCTAAAAAAAATTGTCCGCGCTAGAATTACAAGATAAAAAATCTTTATATAAAAGATGAATGGGGAAGTTTATGACACAAAATGAAAAAGACCCCAAGATTGTAAGCTAAGATCGACAAGAAAAAAAAGCGGCGAATAAATTGAGTCTAATTTTACGCTTAAAATTAAGAACAGAGTTTAAAGGAGTTGTCCAAATTGTTTCACAGGCTTACTGTACCGTAATAGAAAGTCCTTTGTCCAGATCTCGATTTAAATAAGGGAATTTGTAGGAGTTAAGAGCTTCTAGTCATGCGACCGCTTACTTCACCACGTGTTAGAAACTTCGATGAGAGGTAGGTGAGAGCGGAGCCAGCCATGAGCTTTCATACTTAAAAGCAAGCACGGCGTCAGGGAGATATTGCTGTGATTTAACAGGGAGCCAGCGCAGTTCTTTCAGCAGCGGGGTAACGTGCTCATGTTCTATTCTTAGTTTAACTTTTTCATATCTTATACTTCGAATGTGCTCATGACATTAAGCCGTTATTTGTTTATTTCTTTATTTGTTTATTCATAGACAGAGCGGAGCTTTCAGTTTCGCGCAAAATGAATCTATCTAAAAATGACTGGTCCATGCAACCACCGTGACATAAGCTCAGTACAGTAGTTGCTCTCTCTGGGTTATGGGCTCCTCAAGTTGGTTTAAATTTAGTTTCAGCATTTTGCTTACATTCGTTGAACGTATGTTGGGAAAACATCTGTTAAAAACGTGTGTGAAAGGTCTACCATCGCCGATGATGACTCCGTCACTCACAATCTGATGAAGAGTCGGATGGTCGGAGCCGGAAACAGAAGCGGCGGGATAAACCAATCAGAATGCTCATTTTCACGCGTTGTGACTGGGTTCGTTCTTCCTCTTCGGCTCGCGACCCCAAAAAGCTAGCTTTTGTAACATAATAAGCGTTAAATAAAAATCCAGCATCAGAAGATTGACGCGCGAACATCCTAAATACAAAAACAACAACTGGTAACAGAAGTTTGGACTTAACGAGTATATACTAGTAGGACTGAAGGACCGAAATACAGAGAAAGCTGATAAGAGCAAATACCAATATTTCAGTTTATTTTCTACAAAACGCCTATATTACTTCATCTTTTTACCACTTACTTAGCGAGACAAACTTCACTGGATTGAACTAGGAAATCGCAAAATATGACATATTCTTACGAAAATGAGGTATATACAGCAAAAACTGTCTAAATCGAAAGTTATTTAAGACCAAACCTTGAGGTTGCATATTGGCCAGGAAGGCCAAGCTAAAGCGCGAGTTCGTTTGTACGAATACATTTGTTGTATTTGTCTTGTTATAAGGCCCCGTTTTGTGAAATAGATGTTTGTTAGGGCCAAAGAAATCGTCGTAAAGAACAGCAATTGAGTATCAACATGGACCTCAACACTAAATAGGTACCAGCCAGAAGATTTTCTGTCTTGTGACATCGGTAGCCATTTGCGCAGTACGGCCACAAGCGTTTTCGTGACCATCCACTGACGTGACAGCCACAATCAGCTCCTATCTCAAGACTTGCTTGACAAAGTTGTCTGCCAGTTTAAAGAACTTCTGTTCAGGCGCCTCCGTAAAAGCCAATGCTTTAGTCGGAGTTCTCCTGGCTGCACTACTCGGGCTTGTCTGTGCTGATCCCGCGGGGGAGGGAGGTAAGCCACGGCGAACAAAATGACGAAACAGACCACCGAGAAAGTTACCCTAAAAGCAGTGAAGGTTAGATATTTTCATTTCTCAAGAGACAGAGAAGAATAGTGAATGCTGTGTGACTCGAACTGCCAACGCAAATAGCTGGATTGTGAAGAACAAGTGAGGAATTCGCCCATTTCGCCTACATTCAGCAAGGCTGGTTGAGCTTTGCGGTAGAAATTATCCCAAACAAAAAAAAAAACGCTCTAAACGATTAAAGGTATAAATAACACATTAAATGCAAAAGGAGGCACGGATGGAGAAAATTGAAGAAGACTGAGACGAATAGAGAGACGTGTGACGTCACGTTACCATGGTAGCAAAATTTCTGGATCACAACAATAGGGAGTAGGGACCTTACGATCCGACAACGGCGACGGGAATGAAAACGTTGCCGAAAAAAGAATTCACATCTTTTCACTTTTTTTCGCGATTATCCCTAGGCGCCCAGGTACTTAAAAGAAGGGAATTTGGGTTGGAGCTGAAGAGAAGGGAGCGCACCCGAGTTCAAACAGAGATGGTAGAATTTATCGCCTTGCCGTTCCCGTTCCCAACTAAACTTAGAATTTGGTCATTTCACGTCGTAATTGTGCGGGGACTGCAAAGAAATGTACAAAAAAGCGTGATGCACGTGCAGAGCTGTTGTTTTGCTCATTAAACCTATTGCTTTTTGACGTTCCCGTTTCCGTCGCCGTCGTGGTCTCGTATGGTCCCAAGTTTAAGCTACAGGGTTCGTACCCGTTTTTGAACAAAAAATTCAAGGACTTTTCAAGGACTTTCAAGGACACATTTCCCATATTTCAAGGACTCTATTCAATTCAAAAAGAGCCTTAATTCTATGTCTTTTTTTAGTTCTTCCACAACATAGGTAATTTTACCTCGAAGGTCTTTCTGCGTTTGCTCCTTTTCCTTTGGAGTTCTACTTAAATTATAAAGTTAGCACCGAAATTCAAGGACTTTCCAGCACCGACCGCAATTTTCAAGGACTTTCAAGGCCTTGAATTTTTATTTTAAAATTCAAGGATTTTTAAGGACTTTCAAGGTGTGTGCGAACCCTGAAGCTACGACGACGGCGGCGGCTAAGAGAACGGCAAAAAAAGCAATACGCTTACATTAGCAAAACAACAACTTTGCACGTGCATCACGCTTTTTTGTACATTTCTTAGCCGTCATTTGCACGACTGCTACAGGTGTTCAGCATCTATGCAAATTTATTGGAATAGAAAGCGTTTACAAAAGAAAAGAGTTCAAATCCCAGAGGATTGGTTTGGAACACCGACATGGCCGCCGTCTCATTGTTTTGGAACACAAATATGGCCACCGTGACGTCATTTGAAAACGCTCTCTTGTTCTCGTAGCACACGGCGTAAACGCGAAACCTTCGTTGCAAAAGTTAACGGGCTCGATACATGCTATCGCTCACTTTTGTTTTTCTTTTACTAGCCTAGCCTTGCAAAGGTTCATATACTGCTGAAAGGATTTAATCAGTGTGCAACGAATAAACCCTTTACCTCACAAATTTAAGTTCATAACTGAAGGCTTACCAGTTCACTGCCGAGCTCTCTCTTCAGAAACTGTTTAACCCGCGGGTCGAGCGTTGGATCCCGTAAGTACCGACACGCTTGAGAAAGAGCGACAACCAGCGCATTCTCCATGGTGAACATCAGAAGATATCTATAGTAAGGCAAACGAAGCATGTGAAAGTAAACGTTCACGCAAAGATTACGTCTTGTGAGGGCAAGGCAAAGAGCTCGTTCGGCACTACTTTGACTGTATAGCCCAAAAGAATTTCAAGATTACAAGTGAATTGAGCACTCCAGAAATACCATAACATACCATAATGCTCTTCGTTTGTCACCCCAAAAATTTTACATAAGCATTGTCTTCGGTTTCTCTTGGGAGTTAAAATGGCCCCAAGAGAAACTGAAAACAATGCTCATGCAAAATTTTGGGGTGACAGAAAAAGAGTATTATGGTATGTTATGGTATTTTCTGGAGTGGTGAATATCATTTCGCCCTGCTCCTTTGAGGAAAGCCGCTGACATAGCGCAGGCGAAGAGAGAGTGAAACGGACAGGCTGACACTGAAATGCCAGCAAATTGATACAAGGATAGAAATATCTCCTTAGGAGAAGATAATTGTAATCAACCTTTAATCGGGGATAATTTATGTAAACCAAGAAAAGAAAACAAAGGTTGACCTCGTCCTTTATAGGTGGCTTTCACAACTGAATATAGGAAATGTCCAGTTAACGACATTCAAGGTGTTTATAAAAACATATGCTTCTTCGACAGGCGCATAAAAATTCGTCAAGAAAGACTAAACGCAGTGTTTCATCCCAGCGACATATCCAGAGACCGAGAAGTGGGTTAACGAAGCACAGCCGAGATTTTTAAGACCAACGTCGAGGTATCCAGATATCGCATAAAACACTGATTAAAGAGTTTGATATAGCTTTTCAAATGAAGCATACATTCAGCAGATTTCTACATATTGAAAAGAAACAAACGCCGAAACAAGTGATTTCTAATTTCATTTATTCTTTTTCCGAAATACGGTTCATGGAACACGCCCTTGGAGAAAACCCATAGAGGCGGGCACGAGTAAAGCGAATTATACGAAGCCGGCCAGGTGGTGTAAAGCGAATATCGAAAGTCAAGATTAAAGATAGTGCGAAGTTTACCCTACCTTGGTAGTGACTCGGATAATGTTCTCACTGGAGATTTAACAGGTGACTTTATGTCAGGCTTAAGAAACAATAAAAGAAAGATATTTCAGAATAGCAAAGGAAGTAGAAAAAATCAGATCAGTTAACAGTTACAATGTAACAATAACACTTGGCACTACTCAAGAGCACTAATCTATTGGCAGTACGGCAAACGCCATGGAAATCGAGGAATTCGTCGTTGGAACAGAAATGCCCAGTTAATACGAGATAAAAACATGGGCAAATATCGGCGTTTTGCTGCGGCAAAAATAACCTCCGTCCAATCTTAAAACATTTCTAATTTATATCTTCAACTTCAGAAAATATTAAATAATAACTGTAAAAACAATAAACAGTAACAATGCTCGGAAACTGTGTTTGAGAGAGTAATAAGCAGTCCACGAAATAAATGTCGATTTAAAGTAGCAAGTGATCCAACTTCTTTAGGTTAGGTAATGGAACTCACAGGGCCAAGATTGGAGAGGGCCATGTTAAGACAAGCCAGGAGAGTACCAAACGATAAAGGTTCCTCGTGATCCACGGTTGGGGAACTAAAACCAAGTGACAACAACGGAGGGAACTCGTCTAGATCCATACCCTGCAGAAAGACCAAAGAGAGCACACCGTGTTATTGTTATCATTATTATTTTTTTAAATTGCACTAACTAAACTCAATGACGCTAAAAATTCAAAATTCAAGATGCTAAATTTTCTAGACCTCAAAGGGAATCCGTGTGCATTTTCTTTCCTGAATCCGCGCGTTTCTTGAATGTGTATCAAAACGTGTCAACATTTTCGCAGCTAATGAAATTCTGCGTTTTGCCTTACTCATGCAGTGTTCAAAAATAAAGAACTATTCGACGATTTACCTGGTCAAACAGCATTCTACAAATGTCTGGAGTGAATTGCCGTAACATCGCTAGTGAGTTGCACAATATTTTTAACAACCTGAGAGGTAAAAAAGAATCACCGGTGTATCTTTTTTGAGATCATCTCGAACTACCTTTATCCTGAAGAGATTGCTGAATACGACACTTTCAAGTACAGTGTGCTTTTTACAAAGAAAAACCACCGGGTTAAAGATAAGCCATTGTTGGTAGGGCACCTTTCTTATACATTAGAAACCTGAGACGACCATGAACCAAACGTTCTGTGAGCAAACAACAACTCCACACTTGCATGGCGCTGTTCTGTTAATTCCTCTGTAGTACTTTGCATAACTACGACATGAAATGGCCGAATTTTCGGGTCTTGACAACGTGAGCGGCGAGGTGAAAATTTTTCTGCATCTCTCTGAGCACCGACAGGGACCCTTTTTTAGCTCCAACTTAATGCACCAACCTTTGTCTTTCTCTGTTAACTTAGGTAGGACCCTTTACAATTAAGTTAGATAAGGAAAACTGTCCTACATTTGTCAATTGAGTGTCAAGGAAAAAATCGCAAAGAGGTTTGAAAAAACGTACAACTACTGCGCCGCTCTGGTCTCCTAAGCGGGCCGTTAAAACCTGTGAGGAAGACAGAGCAATACACCCTTTGCAGAGTACGAGTCACAAGATACAAAAAAACACCTTACTAGTTCGCAAGGGACGCAGTGGCACATGGGACGGGCCTTGAAAAGAAAGCAAGGTTGTCACTAAGATTTCAAGTTGCCGGGAAAATACAATAAGTAGGCAGAGATCCAAACAGCTACGGGTTTCGCTTGGTTCTATATTTTTCCTCTATTTTCCTTTGAGAGTACCGCGGGCCATGTTCATAGTAGCCGGGGCAAATCTCCGGCCCCCGCTTCTTAAAGAAGCCCTGGAAGGGACATTTAATTTTTTTTTTTAAAAAAATGTAACCTCTAGGTTTTTCTTGCTCCACTGCTTCGTTTACCAGCCTGCAGGGTGTTTTTGTACTATGTGACCGTATCATGCAAAGGGCTCATTGAAAGCTGCAGTTTCACAATAACAAAATTGAACTCTTAACTCACTGGGACTGTGTTTGTGACACCTGAGGACTGTTCCTGAATGAATCATCATCAGCGTACGAGTACGTTCTGAGCATTTCTCTGGAAAACGATCCACTTAAAGCTAAAGGAACTTCTGGAGACTGAGTCTTGTCACGGGAAGAGGAGCTTCCAGGGCCTTTAGAGCACTAACACAAGCGTAAAAAAAAAAACAAAGAAAAGAGAAACGTAACTACAACGAGCCCAGTTTTAGGGGTAAGAACACACCGTATCTCTCAAAGCAAATATGGTGAAGTGAGTGAAGCGATAAGATAAGATGAAGGTAACCAACTTTCGTTCCACCTGGAGTCTCCTTTTTGCTGGCGCTCAGGCAAATATCAACTGAGGGACTGTTTAAATGGAAGGAGGAAGATCCTAGAAGGCAGATCATCCTATCGACATATGTTTTCTGTATTCAGTTTACATGCAAAGTGCTGTAGTTGTCCCCAACGCTAGAATCTTCCCAGAACTAGGATGTTCCTAGATGGGAGGTAGGAAGATTCTATTACTATGAAAATCTTAGCACTATGTAAACTGCCTTCGCTTGGAAGATCCTAGTACTCGGGACAAACCCGACAAAAATGGCGGCCGTTCGTTAAGTGGCTAATTACGGCAATAAAGGCCGACCATTTCGTTTGGCGTTACCTCGAGCAGATTGTTGTGACAATTCTGCTGAAAGGTAATTATTTGCATTTTTGTTTAGTCACCCTCCATTTTTAATTCCCTCTCGAACCACACACGGACCGAAATTTTCTGAATGTAAACCCAATGTAAAGTTGAATCTTCCTCCCTCCATGTAAACAGCCCCCTAAAACGAAACCATATCGATCGACTCAATCGCTAAGACACGGCCTACGGGGAAGGTCCACCATATTTAAATTTGGTGTATACTTTGGTAAGCGCTTGTTTCCATATCTCAAACCACCCTCTCCCTCTCAGTTACACTTGCATGAAATTTCTGAGCTTCTTGACCGTGCTCAACAAATGTTGTCAAAGTGCAAGTCTCGTCAATTTTAAATGGAAAAAATCATCATCACGAGCAAAATACGATCCCAGAGTGCCCTACTATCCTAACCACGAGACAGCCGAGGATTCGCTACAGGATATTGGTTTGATTTAAACAATATAGCAAAACCCCTAACTCTACATAGACGCTAACCATTACGAGTCAAGGCTTAACTCTTATCAGTACGGTCAGTGCTTACCCCTAATCAGTATTGTCGGTGCTTAACCCTAATCACTACAGTCAGTGCTCACTAAAATATATGAAATTACTTTGTGTAGGCATCACAAGGTATCCGAGGGTGATTTAAGATATGGGAACAAGGGATTACCGTATACTTTGCATAGTAAATAATATTATAGGCTTCACTGAGCTAGTGGGCGGTTGATCATACCACCTTAAAATGGATTACTTTCACTTTAGGTGGGTGCTCTATTATTAGCAAAAACAATGCAGAGTTGTACTTGAATAAAACGCCTTTGCTTCACCACACATTCAGATTCGCCGTCATTACAACAGCCGAGTGGCGCATGAACTCTTACCTCGAGTAAATGAGCCAGCAATCTTGGGTGCGTCAAAAGAGCTACACAGCTTTGACAAAGAACACCTAGCCGAGTCTGGTGGAGAAAGTAAAGGGCGATATCTTACAAAGCAAGGTATCATTTTCACTGGGTTTAAAAGCTACCGTCAAAAACTTATCCAGATTCGAGAAATTAGTAACCAAGGCAGAATGGAACACAATTATCATATTACGTTCAAATATAGAAACAAAATGTTGTTGTTTTTTTCTGTTTTAAGCCCTAGATTTTTTTCCACAAAAGCTTAATATTTTATTATGAGGTAGTCTAAGGTCTCAAAACGTCTACTAATAAAACTGTTATCCGCCAAAAGGTAAAGAAACAATTGCAATGGGACAATTAAGGGCGACAGTTCATTGTACCTGGGAAGCAAAGACAAAGGACTTTCTTAACAGTACAAAACATCGCACAAAATTAAAGTTATTTTACATCCGGAAAGATAGTTTATACTTCATATCATACCGAAGTTCACACTGCTGTTTATATGGCAGCTACAAAACCCATAGAAACCTAACGCGTGAAAACTAACGCCTTTGCGTGCCGCCAAAGTCCCCATACGATATGCGTTATTATGTGTTTGAGGGTTAATCTCAAATACAGGGTTCGTACCCGTTTTTGAACAAAAAATTCAAGGACTTTCAAGGACACATTTCCCATATTTCAAGGACTCTATTCAATTCAAAAAGAGCCTTAATTCTATGTCTTTTTTTAGTTCTTCCACAACATAGGTAATTTTATCTCGAAGGTCTTTCTGTGTTTGCTCCTTTTCGTTTGGAGTTCAACTTAAATTATAAAGTGAGCACCGAAATTCAAAGACTTTCCAGCACCGACCGCTATTTTCAAGGATTTTCAAGGCCTTGAATTTTTATTTTAAAATTCAAGGATTTTTAAGGACTTTCAAGGTGTGTGCGAACCCTGCAAATAGAAGACCACGGGGGCTTCTATTCGGAGGGGCTTTTTGGCGTTTCAAATTTAGGAGCCTATTTTCATAGGAACTTACATACGCAAGAGCATATTTTAGGAAATTTTACAGCACGTCATTACAAGTCACACTTAAACGAAAGTGGACAGAGTGACGAAAAAAATACCTGTAGTAGTATCAATACATCAGGCAGTGTGAACCTCCATTCACGGAAGAAATGTGCGAGTTCCAACAAGAAACCGCTGACTTCTTCGGCTTCGGTCAACACGTCTGAGGACTGGGACCTTCTAACGCTATCCATGGCCTAAAAGAAAGAACAATCTTGAATACAAAGGAACTAAGTAAAAAGGAAAAAAAAAATACATGGACCGTAAAGACGATCATAAACAGGCTCCTTAGAGTTGTCTCTGACCTTGACATCATTTCTCCCCAGTCTTTCGTTGCCTTTGAAGAACAAATAAGTAGGGACTGGGAACGAATCTGGGGTTGTCTTATAACCATTGTGCCAGAGCAGGGCTAAATTACTAATGAAAGTCTAACATATGACCACATAAAACCTCATTTTTGCGTGGAAAGGTTTTCCCCGTGGGGTCATTTAGAAACTGTGTCTTCAGAAAGGGCCTATTACAAAGGGAGACAAATGAGTATGGAGTAGTACAGGTTGTATACAGCTATTTCGAGGAAGTTCGTCGGAAAAAATTGGCACGCGATAATCTCGAAAAGTAATATGCAGTGTTCCTGACACTGTACCTGTCGAACCTACTTTTGTTGCTTTCCTTTAACACTCGCAAACAGAACATCCATGGCCTCTCGTGCCCTATCTTTTAAATTTCTTGGAAGAACAGTAACCTCAAAATCACTCACAATACTTTTCGGGGGATTCTCAAGTATGCTTTTTCCGACAACATTCCTCGAAATAGCTGTACATGTATAAATCAACTTAAGAGAGATAACCAGTCTAAAATACATGGAGGTACCGTCGGATGATAAAAATATAACGAATGAAATGAAAACTACTGTAGTTTAAGAAAATAAAGGCAAGTTATGAAACCGTTTTCATCAGGTCAAATAACCCCGAAATTGTTTAGAGACATCGAACTACGTTGTCATTCTCTTATCTTCATTGTGTATCCCCTCTGGGAACCTGATGGGCGGTTCATCTACCCATCAGGGATATGACAGGGAGTCGTTCATCTTGGCTGAAAGCTATGGCCACTCTACAATTATCTGCGTAATGGCAGCTGTAGGTGGTTTTGGTACAATTCAGCCGTTTAACACATCTAAGGAACTGATAAAGTCTTTCTAGTATTTTAGCAAGGTCAGAAAAAAACATTCTCAAGCCATTAATAATTCATAAAGAAAATACAAAGGAAATTAATGTTCAATGAGTGTTTGGAAATCAGATGAAAAACTGCTCATGTTTGCAACCTTAATTCCTCTCTCTAAAATGATTTTGTTTGAGAAGTAATATCAGACATTCGACACAGTATATCATCACCAGATGAAACACCGAGAAGTTCGTTAAAAATACTCCGCTGCACGTCGTATTTTCAACTCTCTTCTCGGTGTTTCATCTGGTGATGAGACACTGCATCTCATGCTTGATATATTACTTTTAGTAATTCCAGCTAACGGTTTCCTTTTCAAGAGACATTGCTAGCAACACAAGATGCCATTAAACTTTAAAAGTCCACGACGAAAATCACAGTGCGAGCAATCATTAAAAGCTACTGTTTTCCAGTTAATCATGCATTATTGTTGAAAGAAAGAAAAAACGTTTTTCTTGAATTGTTTGTCGTTCTTGGAGTCCATGAGGTAGCTAATTGACAATTGCAGGCGTAATCGTTGCAAAACATTCCAGTAGAACGGGAGAGCCTCCGGAAACCACATGTTCCAGAAAGATCTGAATTCCGTGCTCAAACCTTGGTTGGCCAGAAAATATTTTCTGATCAATCGGAAGCAGGGAAATCCAAATGCTTCTGGAACTGTTTCGGAAGAGTAAATTTTCTCGCTCCCGTTCTTTATATGAACTATGCTTGCAGTCATTTCGTTCGTGAATATTTCATGTCGACTGGCTGCCCCTCGGTCTCCAAGGATGGCCGGCCACCATTAAGGCAATACTGTGTTTACAGACCTCTGCAAGTCTTTCTCTATGCACGCCAGCAAAGTCCAAGGCCTCCTTCAAAAAGCCGTGTCTAAGCGTGCGCAACATTGACCCCATTACGGCAAGTGCAAGCTGCCATACTCGATTCCAGTTCCTTTGGCGACGTGAATCCGGGTGGCCTGGGGTGGCTTGGGATTGGGTGGCAGGGTTGTTCTGAGGGGGCTGTAAGGTAAATTGGAAAATGGCGTTGAATGAACCGGTGCGTTGACGCTTACCTGTGTAGCTTTACATTAGGACCTCCCTTTAAAAAGCTCTTCCGATAAAGAATATCCTTAATGTATTTTATTCCTTAGCAATAGACAATTTTCATGAGACAATAGTTGGGACACATCGTAACTTAAGTAGGCTTCGCGAATTTCGCACCAGAATATGAAGCCCTATAGTGCTTTCCACTTCAACATACATTTAAATAAGAATGCAATACCAATTTCTTCAGTGAAGGGGTTTACAGAGTAGCTCACTGTGGCGAATTTTCCTCAGTCTTATAGCGAATATTACTCATTTTAGATTCTCATTAGGTTGTAATACATTATTTGTAGTATTAATATTTTTACTTTTATATTGTATACGTAATTCCAATTATAAATTGTGTCCCCAAATTAGTATGGGGTTTTTCCCAAGCCATACGGCTCAGACACATTAACACAAAGTTTTCTATCTATCTATTCAAATGTAGACGTAGTGATACATTTATTGAACAAATCCGAGTGTTACTGCTACGTGAAATTACGTCTATACTAGTAGAAGCACAGTTTGGTGAAACTAAAGGCACAGCAAAACTGAAAACTAGGAAAAACAACTGGCGCAACAAATAACTACTCTATTTTTAAGAAAATGTGGATCTAAAGACTGGTAAGAACAGTTTGCTCGTTAAGTATTTTACCTGCTCTTTGCCAACGGAAAGCGATGCTAGCCCCAAACATAGTGGTTGGGATAAACCGTTCATTGCCAAGGCCTCGGCACTCTACATAATGAACAAGAAGTCATGTCAAACTTTATACTAAATCAGACGCTAAAACGGTCTAGTCTTTCAATCGCTTTAGTCTCCTTTATTATATAGACACGAGTGTTTTACTGGAAAATATACCACTCGCAAAATTCATAAAAAACTACATCCGGGACCCGAGTGGTTTTTTTTCCATAATCTCACACGTGAGTTTACCGATGACGTAATTTCGGTCATTTCCCTCTATTACTTTATCGATGTCTTTTTGTCTATATAATAAAAAGAACATTACACGGCTGCTTGAAGATATGAATTTTATTTTCTCGTGACAAAAACAATATTTTACTCACTCGCTGCGCTCGTTCGTAAAATATTGTTTTGCCACTCGAAAATAAAATTCATATCTTCGCGCCTCCGTGTAATATCCTCTATATCTCTGTCGTTAAAAAAATAATAACCTTTATTTTAATAAGGTGACACCTATTACTATGAAGTATTCTCCCTAGTGGCCCTCTGTATTTTACGTCTCCAACTGAAGACAGGACCGCCATTTTACGTGGTCATCCGAGCCACGCGAAGGTCTCGCCGCTTGCACTGCAAAGGGAGTGACTTCACTTCTCTGCTACTTTAAGACCCTGAGTATTGGTCCGGCCCCGGGAATCGAACCCGCGACCTCCCGCTCTGCATGTCGACACGCTCTACCTACTGAGCTAACACTGCCACGGTTACAGCCACACAAGAAAGCCCTTACCTCCCTAAATGATCCCAATGAAATTTAAGGACACGACAAGAAAAAAAAAAACGCCACAATTTCATCTTCCAGTCAAACGAGGCCCTAATTAGCTACCTTTTGTACATACATGTGATTCTAAAACCAATACATTGGTCTTCCGCTACTGAGAATGGCTGTTGTTGATACGTTTGTATTGACTATTGTCCAGCAATTCTACAAGGCAACAATCCCCATATGGACATCTCGACAGAAAAATTAGTAACTTTATTTGACATCAACACACCGCCATGAGCACTGACCATTATCCTTTCTTACGTGATAGGTACACATTATCTCGAACTCAGGTTTCTTGTAGACGAAGCTTCGCGCACAAGAAATCTAGGTACGAGATTAGGGTAAAAAATGCATTTTCCTTGGAAGAGCCACTTAAAAAACCCATATGCCTAATTTCGATGAAAGTTGAATTGGCAATTAGGCATTGGGCATTTGGGCACACGGTACTCACTGTAATGCTTTGCTTGAGTGCCCACCAAACAATAACTTCTCAAAGCGCAATTCCTAATGCCTAAAGCAGCCTTTATTGAATCAGCTACACTTGTATAACAGTCAGATACTAAATCATACCATTGGTATCCTTGACAGTGACAAGAAGAGGTGAAGGATTGCTTCAGTAAATTCCACTTTTTCACGAGTCTAAAACGAGACAAATAACAACAACATTGCAAGAACGCCGACTAGTAAAATAACGTAAATTACCACGCATTTTACAGTTTTGCTTTTCTCTTCTTTTCTTGTCATAACTCTTGCTATGTGATGGTGTAATGTTCGAAATGTAGTACAACAGAGCAACTTCCGCCACCGTTAATGTCCGACTAGAAATATGCCCAATGTAGCAAATTTAGGGGAACCTGACGACCAAATGTTTCTAAATACAAATGTACGTCGGAAGTGTCTCAAATCACTTTCTATATACTCAAGAAACCCGTCTGGATCATATGGAGCTCTCCTGAAACTATTTATCTATTCGGGTGTCTTAAAGAAACTATGGTCATCTCGAAAGTTTTTGGTTGACTTTTTCGTCTCATCCGAAACTTACAGCTACCCTGATGGGTACAGTTTTTACGTTCGAATAGACATGCAGAAAGTTCCAGGGGACGTTTTGTCTTTAAACCAAATTTTTCAGGAGACCTTTTCTTTTTAACAATAATAGCAATATCGTGTAATAAAACGTCAAAAACAGAACCTCCGAAAATCGTACGTAAGTTAATAGAAAAACTCCGAGTATCTGAGACGAATGGAACGGTTATCCAGAAATGTTGAGCCTTTCTCGAGCTTGAGAAATTTCTAAACAATTATTTTACAGGTACCCCTGAAAACGTAACTGTATGCGGTCGGACGTGAAGGCCCGAAAGATCAAAACCACCGACTCCCACTTTGAAGCTGAAGATTTGCATACTAACTAAAGAAATGAAAAGTTGATGTATGGCCAACAACTTTTCTGATTTGAAGCACTATAATGATTACCGGGTCAGACCAGAAAAATAAAGAAAGGTTATTTGCCGCCCCGTGAAGACAGCCTCTCCATCAGCTATTATTACATTACCTTAATACAGACGTCCAAGGCTTGAACAAGTGAGGCAAACAGCGCATGCTCTCTTAACACAGGAAGCCACTGACCCGGATTAGCGAGAAGGATGTTTAGAATTTCATCGATGATAAACACAGACAACTCCAGAACCTGGTTATGACATAATTATATAAATGAACAGAAAAACGTGAGAAAAACGTTAAATTCGTAATTTTAAGAGCGCGGAAAAAGAAACACTGAGGCTATGGTCTCAGCAGTATGCTCAAGTTTTTCAATACGGCAGGCGGCCATATTTAATTTATTACATTTAAGGAGCATTATGGGATGCCCAGGGGGCACTCGCTCAGTATTTACGCGCGCTTTTGGGGCAAAAAGAGAACTTTAATGTATATTTCTCGGGAAAAAGGCGATCATTAAATACTGATGCGAGTATAAAGACTGGGCTGGAAGCTCTAAGAACGGCTCACAGGATTGGTTTAAAAAACAATAGATAGCCCTAACCCAAACGAAACTAACAACGAACCCCAACTCTGAAACAATAGAGCTTCGGGCCAACAAGAACCTATCAAATTAGAGGTTCTAAAGAGGTTCTGGCCAACAGATATCACATCGCGCTCACGCCCCTTGGGAATCCCATAATACTCCTAAAATCCAATTAATTCAATATGGCCGCCGTATCGGAAAAAGGTCAATTCATAATTGTACGTTCGCCGTTCATGCGCGATCAATGCAAACGATCATCATTATCTGCCTATGCAGCGGATAAGTTGGTTAAAACAAAACAAAAACAAAAACCGGACAAATATCCCTGGATTCTCGATCGAGAGGAGTGGGCGAGCGAGCGACGTAAACGATGAATACACGTGCGAGTTCCAATGGACTTGCGTCCTCGATGGCATTCGAATGCATCCTATGCAGTGACTTTTGAAAGGTGGTACAATGATGAGCTTGTAAACTTATTGTGAGAAAAAATGCCGAACTATCCAATTTAGAATGCGAGCAGTCTCTTATTTTTCTTGGAAGTTAGTGCAATGAATGAAGGCTTCTTCAACACTGAGTAGGGAAAAACGAACAAAGAAGCCGCTAGCCACGAGGGGATCGGGCGAAAGAGTCTTTCTTATCTAAAAACCCTAGCTGAGTAGCATGGCCAATATTTTTCTTTTTCCATTTTTATTTTGAGCTTTTTGCTCGATGTACTAAGAGAAAAGAGGGTTGCTCTTAAATTTTCCTTCCGTCTCAATGCGTTTCAGTCCTCGCTCCTCTTATTCACTTTCGTTACGGTCCGGTTACCTGTTTACACTGCACCGAAGTGTGGCACAGAACCTATCCGATATGTGACGCTACACTTTCGAGATCGGCGCGGCGCAGCTCAATTTGCTCCGTCACGTCAGTTCTTTTGTGTGAACAGTAGCCCTAGACGGCAGGGTTTTTGTGCCCGAGCAAGAGCTTACCGGTATAGTGTGCCATACAAAGTTCTTACACAAGAATATTCTGCATACCCTGTCCTGGTGTTTTTCTTCACTGCTGAATCTTCCTCGAAGGTACTCCAGCGGTTCACAAGCCAGCGGTAACAGAACCATGGCGTGACTGCTGTCTAAGGTGTCTAAAAACAAAAAGGTTTTTAGAGAATAACCTCAGAGCGAACCAATGTATTTCTGGTTGGGGGGGGAGGGGGGGAGGGGGGGGGGGGACTCTGTAACCTGTTGTGCTTTCGACATCATTTCCTTACCCTGCATCACTGAAATATTCTTTCTCGTGACGTTGGGCTATGGTTGGATAAGCCTGCCAGCAGGCTCTCTAGTTATAGCGAGCGAAGCGAGCTGCAAGAGAACGTGTGTGGCCCTTGCATGACTTCTCGCGACTTTCCCAATGGAGGGCTTGCTCGAAGGCTACGCGAGAAGACATAAATAGTTTTAAAAGCAACCTTGGTACTTCTAAAAGTAACAAATTTGGGCCAAACAATCTTTAAGCGTTAACTTTTCATTTCGACTTACAATTAAATTTGCTGGTTTTTAGGCCTACCGACTGGACTGTTCGGCCGTTTTACGGTTAATGATTGACTCTAATGAAACCCCCTCTTTTACGTAGTCGACCTCCATATGACATCAAGTCCAGGAATAAACTCGGACCACACTGGTGGGAGAAGAAGGTTGTCATCATCCCTCCCCGCTCCCTCCGTCTTTGCAAGAACAAAACGCCTATACCTCACTCTTCAATTTTACTCACCAGACTTATTTTCGCTTCGTGTGTCCTGTAAAAGTACAGAGATGGACGAGAACAGGGCGACGCGAATGTGAACAAAGAGCTGTGTGTCATTCTTGTTGGCTGTTTCTACAACGTCAACCAAGCACTGGAAAACTGGATTTACATCACGAAGACAGCTGCAAAAGATGTGCCGGTCATTCGCCAAACGTTCTCATTCGATAGGTTAGTTCATCACTTGTCTAACGAGAGTCAGTTTGCCGTCATTGTGGTCAGCCTCGCATGGCGTCTATGACTCTTGCTGACCATCCTCATGGCCTTTATTCTTTTTTTCGTGTTCGTTCCTCTCTTTTTTTTGCATGTAACAGGCCATTAAATTATAACAAACTTTTGATCTCAAATTTACGACAGCGTATTGCTAGTCTTCATCAGGCGCTGATGCTGATTGGCTGTGTAGAATAACAAACCTTTCCTGCATTCTGCCTTACTGAGCGCTTGCAGTAAACCGAGGTTGACGAGGCTTGGTGGTACAGTTGACTGCCAAGAACTCGAACTGCCCTCGCTACCTCAAACCTCGCGCTAACTCGAACCAAAGTCGATTTCCCTTGGATTTCCTTCACACATTTACTGTAATTTTACCCTCGGTAACTTGAAACCTAGATAACTCGAACCTTTCATTAAGTCGAAGTAATTTTTGTTTCCCCACAGATACTTTCTTTATAATTTTACCCTCGATAACTCGCACAATCTTTTAAGGGCGTGACAAGTCGAAAAATAAGACATTGTACCAAAGTCCGAAACAGTGAATTTATTCCAAAACAACCGTGTCAATTTTTTGTTACTCCAGTTCAAATTCAGTGTCCATCCGTGTATATTAATCAAGCTTTGTTGCTTAATTCCTTTTTCAAAATATCAATCTTTATTACTTGCTACCCTTGAGGTTAAGTGTGCATGATACTTGCTTTCCTTCCCCGTCCATTGTCTCATTTCCTTATTTCCGGTTAATTGAACTCCCGGTAGCTCCAAAATTCTTCGATTTCCCCAGAAAGTTCGAGCATAGTTAGTAGAGGATACTGGTTAAAAAAACCCGTCAAACATCAAAGTTGAAAACAATGGTGCTGTAGTTTATGTTGGAAGCTCCCTGACCGTGCACAATCCTTTGTTTTCTGTTCACAAATTTTAACTGAATAAATTAATGCAATGTTTCTATTGATCAGTAGCTTCAAAATGATAGGAATGCTATTGAATGTTGTGCACGGTCAGGTCCAGAAAAAGCTAACAAAAACATATAACAAAGGGTTTCCCAACCATTCCACTTTAATTAACTATAGTTCGAGGAGTTGACAGTAATTTCATACAAAATCACAGTGTTTTGTCAGACATCCCAAGTCTCGATTCGAGGAGTGAAGTAACATTAGAGAGATTAAGATTCGCGTTTACCGCAAACGGCAAACGTCAGACTCAAGTTGAGAATTTCTCAGAACAGAAAATAAGCAGATAAAAACAGTCCGGAACGATTCCCGTGGTTAAATCTGGCATAAAACTACTTATTTTTGTGTAGAAGCAATAAAGAGTAAACGGAAATAAGAGGAAAACTTGGTCACGTGGTACAAATTTACGTCTGCCGTTTGGCGTAAACGTGAATCTTAATCTCTCTAATGTATAAAAAGTACAACCTGCTAACAGAGCTTGTATTTCACTTGCTCGATTTTGGTGTACTGGAGAAAGACACTGTATTAATCAAATAAGATCTTTGTTGAGCATGTACTGCTTGTTACTTGGATACAGTTTCGAACTCGGGCTAAATAGCCCTGCGCTTGGAACAACGGGCTCAGTTATGACCATGAATGTAACAACAGTGAACTAACGGTACAGGACGGGAGAGGGAAGAAGACGGCAAACCTTGCGTCACAAGCGTGACAATAATTTTGTTTGAAATATCTTTTCGCCAAACTCCACTTTCCTTTAAACAGATCTTTTAATAAAAGACCAAAAAACATCATCGTTAAGTGAAGATCCCGACAAAACACGTGGTAATACCCTGTCACGTTTGTCACACACAAGTGTTTTGCCGTCCTCTTCTTCCTGCCGTCCCGGATGCTGGCACTCGGAAAACCAGTTTGACGAGAAAAAACAAGACTGACAAGTCTAGAAGTTCTAGCCTGCTTCAGGCGTTCATGACCAGGGCGGATAAAGGTTGGGCGGTGAAACGAGCGCGTCCGAGCAAAAAGGTGTGATGCAGTGGACTGGGACTCTGCTTAGAAATGTCGCTTGTTTTCGCTTGTTTGCGACTATTCGGTCAGGGCTTGCGATGAGGTTTGTCCATCAGAAACTGCCGCTGTCACTGAATTATGGCGACTTGATTTGTTTTCTTGCACTTCTTCCTTTCCTTTGTGCTTGTACGCTGTCTCCGAGAGGCAAATGTTCTATTTTTGCTGGAGGTTTAGTCAGGAGAAGACAAACTGATCTCTTTCAAAGGGTTTCTCTTATTACTTCCATGACTCTACCACTCAAATATTATTTTCGTTCTACTACTCGCCAATGTCGATGTTATTCCAAAACAAAAACAACTAAGTACTGTCTAAAACACGAAGGGAAATTTCATCCATGTCAACAATGGCAAACTAAAAGACAGCAGATCGTGTTTCATAACTAGATGGCGTGTATTTTGTAAATGCGTGCGATATTGAAATGCATGCAGCTCGTGCAAGGTGAAATTATGCTAATTTTAATCACCATCATCCTTCTTTTTCATTTTGAAAAAAACATCTCATACGTCTTTCTGTTTCACTTCGAAACTCCAAAATTAGTTTCCCCTCAGTTTTTACTGTTTACCTTGTTTTGTTTTAGAGAGAGAAACGGAGAAAAAACCTTAAAACTAACCTCAATAAATTTTGTTTACATGCGGCTGTCGGATTTGCGACGCATTGCGCGAATCGCCATGGCGCGTTGCACCCGAGAAGCAAAGTTTGAAGCAGTACAACGCCACTATATCAAAATATATCAATCTAATTTTTTGTTATGCTATACAAAATTTATCCCCCTTTAACATATAAAAATTGAGGTTAAGAAGTGTTAAGCTTTTCCAAACGAAACGGCGAAAGACGATTAGGTGATATTTAGTGGAAGGAGGAGGTATTCAACACTTTCATATTAAACTCAAAATTTGGCGTTATACGACCAACAAGTTTAACTTATAGGTATACAGACACAAACATATGAAACTGTTTATTGATATTGTTACGAAACGAATTTATCTATTTAACACTATATCCTGAAATTTCAGAAAGAAAATAGGATTTCCGGTTTGCAAAAAGGAAAATTTCGCCGGCATTCAAGCGCACCGGAAGCGCGGAAAGAGCGCTCGTGCCATTCCTACTCCGCATCACACATTAAATGAAGAGCGGAGCGCTCGTTTCACCGCCCAACATTTATCCGCCCTGTTCATGACAGTAGAGCGCGGAAGGAAAATTCACGAAAAAAAATTGAGGGGAGGGTCCCCCCTCGTTTTCCCAGTGTACAATAGTTTTAACTCGCTCCCCACCATCTCACCGCTGCGCTCTTCCATCTGAACGCCTGACACAGGCTAAGAAAATCGGGCTTTGGCGACTTCAAAGGTTTGACGCGATTCTCCATTTCTCCTCCTCACACAAGAGGACGATAGAAACGTGGCTTTTAGTGGTTTGCGCATTACGATCCTTGGGGGCCTTACTAGTCTATAAGGTTCTTTAATTCTTGTACTTACCTCTTCCATCGCTTGAGAAGCATTAAAAACATGCTGCAAGCTTCGCCAGCGGCATTAATACTCTCTAATGAAACTCTTCTGGAAACCTGCAATGAATAAGATAAAGAAATTGAGAATCTTCCACTCAGGGTCTAGCATTGTGGCTAGCTTAGGTGATTGGCTACCAGACTTCGGAGCAAAAGGCCTCGGTTCGATTTCCAGCCTGACCAACACTTGGGGTCTTGAAATTAGTGAGTGGAACATCTGGGATTCCTTTTCTCCGACATCTGTAAATAATTTGAACATCCTAGTCTTCTCTGATTCCTATGAAGTACCCTGGCTGCCTTTGAGACGATGCTCATACTATACCGCATACCTTTTACGCAGGAACGAAAACCATACTGGATAGGGCTTCCGTTCAACACATAAAAACGGTGATTTCAGCGCGATTTCTGTAACGGAGTGAAGTTTCGCCGCGCCAATCACTACAGTGGAGAGTCACATATAGGATAGATGTTTTTAGTATCCACCAAATCAGAATAGAAATTTTCGCGCGTTTTGATTGGCTCCCGTAACTCGGAATATCCTTGGTAATTCACCAACCCTTCGGGGGATAGTTGTATAATATCATACCAGATAGCTTTTCGGTATTGGTTGTTTGCAGCTGACGTCACAGCGGCCATGTTGTTGGTCAAGAACAACAACATTTCCTCCCCTGGGAGCTGAACTCTATTTTTATGTAAATTCTGCGAGAAAAAATTTTATTGTTTTGAACTCCAACATGGCCGCCTTGTCACCTGGTTGCAAATCATGAATAGTGTAAGCATAACCTGAGAGTGGAGCGAAAATTTACAGTAACGGTATATTTATTGTACCTGTGACTTGAGCACTTGTAGAATATCATCCAAGATCAGTCTTCTTACAGCAGTATCATTCAAACCAAATATCTCGGTCTTAAAAGAAAAAGCAATGCTTGTAAAAAAACATGTCATGACAAAAACATAAAACTTACGTAACGATGACGTATGTAAGAAGCTTTCGCAACTAAGGATGGCGCCCTTCTCGAGTTAAGATTTCTTCCCAAGTTTTTGGCATCTTCAGAAACGTTCGAAAAATGTTTGTAACAGTTTGTGTAGTCTCGCCACAAGTCTATAGTTTGTAGAACCTTCAAAACATTTATAAAAGATTTAAGAAAAGAAGTGACGTTCATGTCTTTTCACTTCTCTCACCTGATATGAAGAACAGACAACCAGAAAAGTTCTCCATGCTTTTAGCAGTTTCACCTTTTCTTCTTCAAACTGTTCAAGTTGGGCTTTACTCTCTTCCTCGGCGACAGAAGGCTCCGAAGATTTGAGGAACTGAAAGAATCTTCACAACATTAATACACGTACTGGAAATTGGCTCACAAAACACGCCGGAACATTTCAAATTAAGTCAAATGAACTTGAATAAACAAACGGAAAACGGAACATAAGGAAAGAACATTTAATTTTTTACATATTACTATTTGAGTGGAGAGCCTCTAAACAAGCTGGATGAGCTAAGCACACTTTCCACTATATATAACTTTTAACTTTCTTTTAAAAGATTAGGGTTAGGGTTTCTATTATGTCTTGTTCATTTTACCTATTGCCAGGTTTTCCGGGTTCAAAGGAAGTTCCGGAGCGTTCCAGGGGTGTTGCGGAGTGTTCCGTGTTTCCGGGCATTAATAGATTCCCAATATTGGAAGGAAAAAAAAAACTGTTCTGAAGGTAAACATGAGAGATTCGTGTACTTACCCTACCCCAGTACTCATATCTCTTTTTTGAACAAAATGCTTTCATGGTGGTCTTAAGGCTCTCGTCAACTTGGCCTCTATTGAAGTGAAAAATAAAACAAAAATTAATTGATGAAAAAATGATGAGTCATAACTATTGCTATAATATGGTGAGATGAAATATGACTTTATTTTCTCATTATTGCGTTCGACGTTAGGAAAACGAAACTCCTAATCTTGGGAATCATATGGTGCTTGGTTATCCTGTGGTACTCAGGGGTGACTTTTCAGCAAGATTTTTTGTCTTTACATTTTTAAAGAAAAATGATAATAATAATCAAATCAGCAAAAGAGTCACTACTATACTTAAGCGATAAATGGTAACGGGTATAAAAAACCATAGAGATTACCTCGTTACATAGTAAGCCTCAAGAGCTATAATCTGCAATGTATAGCAACAAATTTCCAACTGATATCTGTAATCCTGCAGTGAAGAGAAAGCTTAGGTCATCGCTGGGTATCGACTATCACTGTAATACGCCTTAAAATAACCCGCTCTGTAATGCAAAGATTTGGAGGGAAGTTGATGTATATCTCAGGCAAGGTTGGTTTTCCTAGACTGCAGTGATGGCGCTAAAATGACGATATTCAAAATCTCCAACCTATCCTCGTTTATTATACTAGACACTCTTGACCTTTGAGTGTGTTTTGCGTTTGCATCGTAGTTCAGTGAGTCGAATAATCGAAAAATAAATACACATAACGCAAGCAGGCAGGATCTCGTGGCGGGATCTCGCGTGAAGCCCATACTTGGACTCCATTCACGTTCGACAGCGTGCTTTCGCGTTACACATCGATAAAAACACGCGTCAACTTATCAGAACAAACCTCTTCAACTTCTGTTTGAATTCCAGTTAATAGCGGATGAATTAAATTCTCCCAGAATTTGGGTCTGTTTAAAAAGGAAGATATATAAAATTAGAAGATGGACAAAAAAAGGTTTTAACACCAGTTTCAAAATAAATAAATAGTGCGTTGAAAAAGAGAAATACCCTTTTTTAGAATGCATTTACTCCATTTTCATTTTCCCTCCTTCTCATTGCTCTCACTGGTTACTTTTCAAGGTTTACAGAAAAAATTGTAACCATTTTTTAAGGTTTTCTTCAAGGACCACCACCAGTAATGTAATTTCACAGATAGTACAAAAATGCACATTCACAGTTCATTCTAATAGGACTTTAAAGGCTTGAACTGTTTGCTCCCCCAACTTCTCTACATTTTGCAGTTCACTTGTCTTAAATTGATAGTTAATTCTTGCATAAAACAAAACACGCTTTGCGTAAATCACCTTTAACTTCTTTGAGCTACGATTTATATTCTGTATTCTGTTTTGGACGAATAAGAAGCATTAAAGACACTTTCCAGGCCACTACTTCAAAGTTGAAGAAAACTCAATGACCTTTCAAGGACTTGCACAGAAATGTTAGGACTTTTCATGGAAAAATGGATGCAAGGACTTTTCAAGGACCCCCCCCCCCCCCCCCCCTAACATTTAAGGACTTTTCAAGACTGCAGTGCCAACTTTGCTGTTTGACATTATCAAGATCTTTTTCTGACTGCTGTAAGTAGTTAAATATAAATTCACACTGGTCCCGGTTAGAACAAAATGAAGTGATTTGTTATTATAGCGCGCGAAGAAAAGCTCTACGAGTAAAATATTATGAAAGTAAATCTCGGCGAGCCATAACGTCATAGATTTTGCAATGTTGCCCACTCAGAGGCTTCCGACGGGAAGCAGTAGGGACTTTACGAAATTAGGGACCTTTGGATCCGACAACGGCGACGTCCTTGAAAACGTCGCTGAAAAATAGACTTCGCATTCTTTTAAGCTTTTTCGCGATTATCCCAATTCGCCCTGTTACTTGAAAGAAGGGAATTTTGGTTGGAGATGAAGAGAGGGAACCGCGCCCGAGTCCAGACAGAGATGGTAGAATTTATCGTTCCCGTTCTCAAGTAAACTTAAAATTGGTCATTTCACGTCGTAGTTGTGCAGGGACTGCAAAGAAATGTACAAAAAAGCGTGATGCACGTGCAGAGTTATTTTTTTGCTCATTAAACCTATTGCTTTTTTGACTTTTTCCTTGACGTCGCCGTCGTAGTTTCGTAAGAGGGAGCTTACGAATCGAAGACTTTTGCACGACGGAGCCCTTGGATTGCGTGACATGCTTACTGCGCATGCCTATCTTGGCACTTGCCGGCGTCGAGCAAAAGTCAAAGACGTTGGTAAGAGCGATTTGCCGGCGTCTTGAAAGCAGCAGGACGTGACTGAGGTTAGTTTTCAAAGTTTTCTATCGATAATTCACGTGTTTTTGCCAGAAAAATCAAATTATTATATTAGTAACATGTTCTTTACGAATGCCTTTGACTTTTTTGTCTGTTTTCAGTCAACTCTACCTTCCTCAGCTATGGCAACTCACAGTGAAAGCGCTGGCGAAGGCACGCAAAGGTATGAAAGAAAAGTTGATTGCTGTATGGACGTCTTTCTTTTTAATCACACTGCACTAAAGTATAAGAGATTTTCTAGTGCTCATTGAATTTGAAAGGACCTAAAAGTCATGTGTCTTGTGTTTTTTTTTTTTTTTTGGAACCGTCACATCAACAGTAAGGAACAGAGCCGCGTTGGTTATAGCTGGTAAGTTTATACACTTCGCTGAACAAAAAAAAAATTCTTACTCTCCCAGCTTTCAAAACAGTTTTAAATTAAATGAAAAGTTTATTTTAACTCCTTTTCTGTTGTTAAGAGTGATCTTATAGCTAGCTTGAAACACGCAAACTTGTCTTGGCTTACACGGCGGCTGTGTTTGCTTTTCTGCTCGCTATGCGAACTGATTTTGTTGTTTTTCTTGTTCTATCGCGTTATTTTCTTAAGCTTGTGAGACAAACAACCAGCCAGTGTAATCTCATAGATACATAGCTCGCGGTGAAAGGTTACCTTAACAGTTAGCTTCAGGGTAAGTTACTGATTTAATTATTCAGTAAATTATATTAATTATTTTATATATTTTTATAATCTTTTCACAGAATGCCGAAAATGCAGTGGTCAGTTAAACATGACACCATATTTAGTCGTGAACTCCTTACTTGGAAGCTATGGAAGTACCGTTCAAGCACCAGAGAGCGGGGAAACTGTTTAGACGAAATATGCAAAATTTTGAATAACATCAAAAAACCCAAATTTTTCGTTTCGCAAAAGGGTTTGAGGGACCGCTTGAAAATCCTGGAAAGGGATTCCAAGGCCAGGAAGAGAGAGGCCGAGAGGGGCTAGGGAATTTCCCCGAAATACCGAGAAATAGATCAAATAATGGAAGACTATATGGAGAGAAGAGAGGAGGAAGAGAAGACCAAGGAATCCCGTACTGATGTGGATCGAAACAAGACAGATCAAGATAAAGCAACAGGCGAGGAAATGAGGGAGAGGGCCATGGAGAGGCTAGCTCAGACTAAGAAGAGAAATGGCAAAGATGAACCACGAAAAAAGCGCCAAAAAAGTAGTGACACTCTTGACTATCTATGGGAGGCAGCGGAGAGGGACTCTCAGTTAAGGCGAGATGAGCTAGACATGAAGAGGAAGCAAGACGAAGCTACAGCTGCTACCCAGCAAGCATTGTTCACTCAGCTGCGGGACCAGCAGCAGTTACAAATGCAACAACAGCAACAGCAGCAACAGCAGCAACAGCAGTTTATGCATATGATGCAAATGATGCTTAACAGCCAGCAAGCGCAAACACAAGCAGTCATTGAACTCTTTAAAAAAGGACCGTAGTTATGATCAGAGTAGTTATTTTTCAGTTTTCTTGTAAACATGCAACTCATGTTTTCGTTGTTATTTTTGGTTTTGTAATATAGCATAAACAAGCATCCTTAGCATTCCATGTTGATTTTCATCGCTTTATTGCACTCAGATGCTGTGGCGCGCGTGTTAACACTACTATTGGCTTGACATGTGTTCTTTTTTGAACTTGACTTCTATTGCATTTCAAATTAAACCTTCAAGCGACTAGAGTGTTTATGTTGTATAACTGGAGTATCACAAGAGTCTTAACAACATTATATCAAATGAAGTATTCCTCTAGAGTTGGCGGATTAACACCAAAATACTCTGATGTAACAGAGCCATATAAAATGCTTCGTGCATTCTGCATTAACGCACATGTTACATACATCTTTCCCACAACACTCAATCCGATTTTCAGATTCTTTTTAAAATCTAAGAACTTAAAATAATTGAAAATATCCCCAAATATCCACTCGACGGAAGAGCGAACTGTGCTCATTGAGGTGTTAAAATCTTGTTGAGCTGGGATCAGGACTGCGCCGTTGTAGGGCCTTTGTAGGTGTGCACGTATCGGATAGGCGGGGTCACCGTAGACACAGAGAGGAAGGCCAGTTACGGGGCAGTTGGAAAACCTCTGCAGTTCTTGCAAGAATCCGGAGGCAGCTAGCATGAAACTGTCATGGCGTCTTCCCTCAATTGGGCCCAACAGATTCCCCACTAATCCATTAGGCAAAGCGACAGCCTGAAACTTAACGGAGTGGACACGTTTATGGCCATTGTAGATAGATCGCTGGTTTTCGTTAGGCCTACAAACTGGACGTGCAGTTAAATCTATGAATCCCCAGCAGTTATCTTGGGCAGCTCCTGCCTGTTGGATAGCATCAGCACACTGGCGAAGCTTGGGAGGGGATAGCAAATTATGATTATACCGTGTAAGCAGATGATACCAGCGTTCATAAATCAAGTCCAATATGTGGTTATTTATGATAGAAATCTCAGGAACCGGTCTGGTAAAATGATAAACCAAATCTCCATATCGGCAAGGGTAGGCGTAGCGCTTAAGATACATGCATAATGCAGGTACCGAAGCTACTACTAAACCATTGTAACTGGTTATCTCGTCAGGTAACTGCAGCTGCTCCGCAAGTTTATAAATGTCATCTCTGTAGAAACGAAACTCGACCTTGCATTCGTCGTTTGTTTTCTCGTCCAAATCGAACCTTTCGTAGTTCCAATACGGAAACGCTGGGTTTTTTTACTTATGAGCGTCGTATAAAAGTACAAATTCTTGTTCGTTTAAAACGTTGTTTCGATAAGCGTAAGCAATACAAGCTCTTGTTTCTCTGAAGTTAGGCATCTTGGTTTGAACAACCCGGCTTATTTTAATATGATCATGAAGAGAAAAAAACAAACTTCAGAAACGGCGGGAAAATGTGCAGCGAGCGCACCAACGTCGCCTTCTTTACTGAAAATCGTAAATTCAAATTTCTAGATGACGGCGACAAAGGACTATGACGTGGCCCAACGACGCCGTCATGCGAACGTCGTCGATTCGCAAGCTCCCTAAGGTCTCTACTACAACGGCGACGTCAAAAATGCAACAGGTTTAGTTAGCAAAACAACAACTCTGCACGTGCATCCCGCTTTTCTGTACATTTCTTTACCGTCCCTGCACGACTACGACGTGAATTGACCAATTTTTTTTTTTTGGAGAACGGGAACGGCAAGGCAGTAAATTCCACCATCTCCGTCTGAACTCGGGTGCGGCCCTTTCTTCAGCTCCAACATAAATTTCTTTAAAGTAACTGGGCGACTTGGGATAATCGCGAAATAGTTTGAAAGGATGCGGAGTCTATTTTTCAGCGACGTTTTCATGGACGTCGCCGTTGTCGGATTCTAAGGTCCCTACTTTCATTGTAAGGACAGATGTCATGTGACCCCAAGTAACCAATGAGAACACGCCTGTTAAGTAAAAGATTCTAGCAAAACATAGACATTGATCATCGACATTTATTCAATGACGGTTGTAAGTAGTAGTTACGATACTAATAATAACCTTTTTCTGACTGCTATGAGTGCAGCATCCCTTCTGTCACGCCACAGAGAGTGGAGCAGTAAATACGCCGCAGACACAAGTTGGGGAGGTATGAAATGACTAGCCTGACGACCAAAAAGAAAGAGTTTTTTTCAAATGTTTACTGATTAAAATGACCTTTAAGTGAGAAAGCGGACGGGTGTAATTTTGCTTCACAGACGAGCATAGTACCAGATAAAAGTGACCTGGGGTTCCATTTACAATATAAAACAGAAAATTCCAGTTGGAAAATCAAATGGCTCGCGCCATTCCGTTTGGGAACAATTAAAAAATATGGGCTGAGAATTAAAGCGATGCCATTTTTCTATATTTTGTTTTTTGGCCTGCTTACCTGATTTGGACATACTTTGTAGCGGGTTGTTCTCCCACCATGAAATTTTAAAGTTTACTTTTAGTGCACAAGATTTCCACCTGGGTGGTCTGTGAAAATGGTAAGCACCCCTGGATTTTGAGGGGTTAAAATGATGTTAAAAAGTCCCCTGTCACAATGTACTCTATGTACTCTACTGCCCCTATCCGGTCGTAAAATTACAATTTGCTGTTGTATTTTCTCCTTAATCATTTGAGGATACTGTGTTTTCTTACGTCCACGGTCGTGATCAGCCAGAGAATGATTAACAATTTTAGGAACACTGGTGAACATTGTAGATTTAATTAGTTACAGAAATGTCCCATTTTGCCCGCATGCACCTACGTCTCAGCACATCGACTCACGACCGCGGACATAAGAAAACACAACGTTTAACTTGACAGTTGATTGAAAAACAAAAACAAAACAAAACAAAAGTGAAAAGTGCTACCATTAAATCAAAATGCCGTTGAAAAGTTTCCTAAAAGTGCTTAAACAAATTAGCGACATCAAAAATACTGTATTCAAACAAAAAAAGAAATTATGAACACGAAAAACAGCGTCCGAAATGTACCTGTTTATCTGGATCAATAATACCTAAGACAGCGTGAAGACAACTGTTCTGTCCAATAACAAATTCCTCCTAACAAGAAACGCAGGAAAACATTAAGATCATCCATAAGAGTACAGTCCTGAACGAAATTACTGGAAACAGCTAAATAACATGGCAATTTAATTGGTGAAACTGGTTCGCAACTACTGCGTACTTTGATACTTAATATGACTTTCCCACAGATTGCTGATTCATCACTCACTTTTAGCGATAGTGGTTTAGTCAAAGTTTATACTTACATGGTATGGTTATCGAGAAAGCAGGCATTTCCTTTGTGTTGTTTTAATTTGTTTGTTTATTTTTCATGAGGAAATAACAAGAAAGCTCACCTGATCCTCCTTGGAGGAAAGATCAAGAAACAGCTCCACTAATCCTGGTTGAGTCTCTACTGCGGTGGATATAAACTCTAGGATCACAACTTTAAGCTTTACGTCCTGGCCAAAACAGAACAAAAGTCAACAGGAGTGCAAGAACATTGAACAGAGACTGGTCCGTAAAGAGGCACTCGGGATGAGCATTTTTAGAGGAACCGGCGAGTTATGTCACCCAATGAGAAAGCATTAGAGCAAAGGTCTTTCCCAAAATATACAAGCCATCAGTCAAAAATAAGGTTAGGCTTTGTATTCCAGAGTTATGCACCTACAGTGTACATTTGTTCTCGCTAAAAATATATGCCATTTATGTTCCATGCATCGACTTGTCTTGACTATATAGACAATTAGCATTTACGACACAGCGCAATAGCTGACGTTGTTTCCATTGAACCTGTGTTTTACCAAATAAAGTCGATAGGTTCAAAATACTTCAGTCACCAACCTCGTCACCAGGACTTTTCTCTCCAAAAATGGGAGCCCCACCTGTCCCCCCTATTTTCAAGGGAAAAGCCCTGAGGACGAGGTTATTATTAAGTCGCCTTTTCCGCATTCCAGTTCATAAAACAAGGAATGCACATCACGTGTATACCCACGTGGTGAAAGTTTGATTCTACATTCTATTTCACAGATTTTGGAATGTTACGAAACAAGGGGAACGGGCAACGGGCAACGGGGAACGGGGAAATGAGAAATGAAAAAAATGAGAACAAATCAGAGAATTGGAAATAAAGGCTTTATTTCGATTGTTCACTTTCCCGTTCCCCGTGCTTGTTCCCCGCTCTCCGATTTAGTAACATCCCAGATTTTGCCCGTACCTCAGTTTGAGCCTTCAGTCTGGATACAAAGGCATCCCTTAAAGGAATGGCTTCTACACCAAAACTCGCGTGCATTGACATTGGAGCCACCTACAAACCAGGACATCGGATTAGCAACTACCGCATCACTGCTTTTTACTAAATGGTTGATGATTTGTGATGAGGTAAAGGCTTCATAATCACTTAACTGGAAACTCAGAAAGTTAAGCGCGGATGTAAATGATAACGCTTTCAGAAGCTATTACAGAGATTTCGTCACCCTTACAACAATCGGCAAACGTGTATTTGTACCGCGTGACCAGTAAGCAAGTTTTCCCGTAACTTTTGCATTACGGTTCATTACTTCTACCCCAAAATTAGTAGCGTCGAGTTAGTTCTGTTACGAATAAACAGAGATTTATAATTATCATCATCATCATCACCATCATGATAAGTATTAAGGACGTACCAAGCACATCCTCTTGAGCAATAGTGTCGCAAGTGTAGGGAGCTGGCTGTCCAGTTTGTGATACACATAAGATGCTATGACAGTTACAAGCTGACAGTGACCTGAAAGAGGTTATAAACAAAACATTTTACATTTATGGAGCATGAAGTCCCTTTTTATCGACGAATCAAGGCTTGCCGGTACACTAAAATCCAAAGTGCCTTGTTGGCTGTCTGTCATGCCATATGCAACACGAACACGTGGAATAAATACTGTCAACAGGGTTCGTACAGATTTTGGGATCCAAAATTCCAGACTTTTTCCAAAACAATTATTTCTTTTTCCAGACTCAAGGTTATCAGCGTACGGGTGAAATTGAATAAGATTTGACCAAAACGAAAAAATACATATAAAGCCCGATTGTTGTATCTTTGAAAAAAAAAGTCAAGACTCTTTACCATTTTTCCACACTTCAGCTCTATTTTCAAGACTTTTTCCAGGCCTAGAGAATTAATGGGCAAATTGACAGAACTTTTTCAAGAATTCAAGACTCCGTACGAACCCTGTGTCAACTCTCTTTTAACGAACACCTCTATAAGACGACCAGCTCCCAACAACGGAAACCTAGAGGTTGCCCCTACCTTTCTTTACTCATTGTACAGTGAAACGTCTATTAAGCGGACACCTTCGGGACCCTCCCAAGTGTCCGCTTAATAGAGGGTCTCTGCTTAAAAGAGGTTTGTAAAAATTGCGAAATTTTTGTTAAAGATTAACATTCAACTGCTACTCTGTACTGTAATAAAAATGTATGTTGTTAAAGAAACTATCCAGAGTTCAAGTTCATTACCTTTCATTACCAACCGGATATCGGTCTAATGTACAGTTTATTGACAACTAAACGTATTGATTTATCTTTATCAATCGACTACCGTACGTATTCCAAGTACGTAATCCAATACTACTATTGTTAATTCAGTCCGGTGTCTGCTTAATAGAGGTTTTTAACAATAGAAATTAGCCAAATACAATTTATTTTAGTGTCCGCGTCCGCTTAATACAGGTGTCCGCTGAATAGGGGTTCCTTATAAAGGGAAATATAAGACGTTAATTTCGGGACCCGGTTTAGTGTCCGCATAATAGAGGGTGTCCGCTTAATCGGGGGTCCGCTTAATAGAGGTTTTACGGTAGTTGACTCTCTCTAAGTTTAGCAAAGACAACACAACGTCAAATGAGAAGGTGAAAGCGCTCGAAAAGGACTGAACGCAACCAATTGCCGCTCTGCCATTGGTTAAACCAGTTTACAGATCTGCGCACGCATGACGCCGTCAATGTCATCGCCTCGTCTTTGCTAAATATGTCTATTCACGAAGCTAGAACATCTGTTCTCACCTAAGCTGTTTGTAAAACTGTGCCCCTTGTCTTTAAGTTGATGAACAACTTGTGTTGTGAGCGCTTCTTCTAAAGGAGAAATCTCATCATCCTTACAAAAAATAGAAAATACAAACAACAAACAAATAAACAACTGAAAGACTACACTACAGCAACACAATTCTGACTACGTGTTCTATACTGAGATGGTGTATATATTTCAAATTTCAAGGCAGTTAATTGCGGGATAAGACCTGCCTCTTACTATCTTCTTGTTAAACCGCAGATAGCGGGACTTCAGGTAGAAAACCTGCCAGGCTATAACTTCATTTTCACCATGAATGATGATCGAAAATTGTACTCGTAGTGCAATTATATACGAACGTCCCATCAAACAGAACACTGTCTATAAACAGCAACAATGACACCATCAAGGCAAGAAGCACAAGAGTATAAATCTAAGCTTTGAATTTGTAATGATAGTAAAGCAACAACAATATTAGCATTATGTATCCCCTCTGGGGACCTGACGGGAGGTTCATATACCCACCAGGGATATGACGGGGAGTTTTTTCTCTCGGCTGAAAGCCATGACCACTCTACAATGAACTGTATAATGACAGCTATAGGTGGTTTTGGTAAAATTCAGCCACAAAAACGAGCGTTCACGAAAAAGATAATTTGAGATATTTTGACAACAGTACCTTGCCCTTCCGGGCTATTAGCCTGTTTAGGACAGAGAATGCCAACTTGATAAGCTCTACAAGGGTCAAGGCGTATCCACCGCTTGAGCTGATAAAAATAAATCACAGTGAACTTATTATTATTTACCCTCCACGGATGTGACTGACCATAATGCTAGAATTAACGTTAGACGTTTACGTTCATGCCAGGTCAAGCGTAGCACGCGCAAGGTACCCTGTTCATAGACCCCCTACAACGAAAAGAAAAATAAAACAACGTCTGTGTACAGGCTACGCGAAAGGTAGTTGTGAAATTTCTCGGAATACAGAGAAGTTAATGTATTAAAATAATGCAGATTTCAATTTGAAACTCGTTGCGGCAACGACTGACGGATAGATTTACCTTCCTAGAGATACAAGTCTATCAACAGTGTCCACTCCTGTACCAAGAATGTTGAGCAAGGACTGGTAACCAGCTTCTGAGTGCAATAATCCAAGAACTAAAGTATCCTGTAACACTGCTGGAGTCCTAGAACAACACCACACAGAGAAATAAACACACAAACCTGAACGTATGACGTGTGGGCACAGAGAAATGGACAGCTGGCAAATGATAAGTACTTGTGTGCATGCGTTTGTTCGCCATCTTGTCAGCCATCTTAAAAACAGACGAGAAGCACACGAGAAGTCCAGGTGATCTGTGACGTCATTGCGGGGGCCTGGGAAGAGAAATTTTAATGCCTATCCCATAAACCAACGCGCGCACCAATTCAATTCAATTCAATCTGTTCCCGTCAGCTTTGGTTTATGGGATACGGCATTAAAATTTCTTTCCCCAGGCCCCCGCAGTGACGTCACAGATCACCTGGTAGGGATGGTTTACTTTTTGGCCAGGAAATATTAAAGAAGGTGATTTTACAAACTCGAATTTTCAATGGTGCGTATCTTATTGTATCGTAATATAGCGATATCTCATTTAAATGTCGTTACTTGCATCTTTGGAGAAACTAGGACCTTAAGCAACCACCTCCAGGACGGCAATGAAAACGTCCCTAAAAAAATGAATTTGCGTTATTTAAAACTCTCTCAATTTGACAAATGTGGCCGATTTTTCCGGGAGTTGAATTCCTAAGGACTGTATATTCAGCCTAAAAAACAAGTAAGGGAATCCGCCGTCGTGTGTTCACATCCTCCATAAAACATTGCATTAGGACGTTTAACGTCGTAGTTGTGCAGTAGACGTTAAAGAAATGCACTAAAAGGCGTGACGCACGTGCAGAAATGCTGTTGGTCTCATAAAACCAATTGTTTTTTTGACGTTGTTGTCGCGGTTGCTTAAAGTACGCTAAGCACGTTTTTGTTGCCCGTTTCACCGAAGCTTTAAGCTCCCTAATATTACGCTTCTCTGACCGGTGATGCTTAAGTGCATTGTACCGCCCTAACTAACGCGCTCCATTTATTCTGCAAAATGAATATTAATTAAATATTAATTAAATAATTAACCAACTAATAAACACCTTGACAAGTCTGTAACATCAACTTCCATCGCTTCACTGTTTTCATCAATCTTCTTCTGTTTAAAGTGAAGTCCAAGAACAACGTTAAACAACTGCAGGGTGCGTTTACCTGAGAGAAAACAGTAAATAGTTTATACAATCTGGGTTAGCACTCATCTTAGGAAATGAAACTTGAACCGACAGATATTAGACACTAAGGGAGATTCAGACTGTATGTCGAACGGGAGCATAAATTGTCCAGTTTTCATTCAATTATTACTTTGGCTGAAATTTCCCTTGGGTTTTAAGGTGAGCTTTGTTTTATGTAACTTTCGTGGTGGTTGTTCAAAGGGGAACCAGCCGCAATAAAACGCGAACGGTGTGAAAGTGAAAAGGGAAAAGAAAAGAAAACAATACGAGCCATGAACAAAAGAAACAAAGCTGCCCGTGATTCACATGTTCCCGTAAATCCCTTTACTTTCTTTAGTATCCTACAACGTGCAATAATCAACTTTTCAGCTTTCTAGAAAACGTGAACGGCAAGGCCGCAGTAAATTTCGTTGTATCAACCTGAGCTCGCGCGAGTCCCACACTTTAGCTTCACATTAATTTCTCAACTTTTTAATCAAATGAATGAGTTGGGAAAAAAGTTGGAAAAGAAGCGAGGTCACATATGTAATCACTGTCTATTTAAGTTTATTCCTTTCCTAGGCCTAAAGAACGACAAAAACACATCGGGCAAATCGACTTGAGTCAGGGAGAACTAAGGTCAGGTGAAACGACCTGATACCAAAATGGCCATTTGACAAGCCACGACGAACTTAATACTGCACCTATCTCCTCTCTGTCTTTGACCGCTGCAAACCTCCACTTGTGAAATCCAGCAAATACTTCTCTCATCACAAACACAAGGCAGGCTGCGAGATCAAGAAAGCTGACGGCCTGGGTATCAGCGTCTTTGGCGATGCCAATTCCATGTATCAACCGCAGAAGTAGATTCAGTGTTGCCATGGTAACAGGATAATATCCCATTGGTCGTTCCTTGGTGTTGAGAATTAAACCAAAGTTTCCAGGTGCTGTGCTAAGGAAGCTAAGAAAAGTGAGCTAAATTAATATTTGTGGTCAACTGAACCAACCGGAGAAATTACCTTTAATCCTAATTATTCCCTAAGACAAATTATTTAAGAAACTTAAATTTCTAACTTTGGAGACTGATGACGAATTCTAAATCACTTAACCATGTTAACGAAACTTTCCAACAACAGTTTCAGATGGTCCTATTCATTTAGTAAGTATCCCTAACCTAGAATGTGTGGATGAAATACTATGGTGTGATCATTTAAATGAAACCTCTAATGTAGTACTTTCATATGGTTTTGAATTGCGACTGGTCAAATAAAAGTCGTTGACTCACTCTATTCTTGACTTGTCTGCTTCAGACATTTTGACAGAAACACAGTAAGGAAGAAAAGCTGTCTGTTGAAGATTGTGCCACACCTGTGGAATGAAAAAAACAAAATTCACACACCGAAAATGTTGCAGTTTCATTGACTAAAACAAAACGGGCCAATGGCTACAAAGAACTGCAAATGAAATGAAATGCCCCTCAGAGAATTGGAAATTACCATAATAGAAAAGTTAAACCTGTTTCAAGTTCAAGCAAAATGACCGACATTTTTAATTCAAGACTACAAAATGTCTTTTTACGGGATATGTTACTCGTGGATGGCTTTGATTATTTTCCGATTTCTTTTCTTTTTTTCTATTCTTGTCTTGTGTTCTTTAGAACCAAAACCAAATACGTGTGTTACCAACTCTAGATTAAAGCAGAACACTGTATCCCCTCGGGGGATCTGAAGGAAGGTTTAGCTACCCACCAGGGATATAACAGGGAT
Source organism: Porites divaricata (assembly GCA_038088405.1). NCBI lineage: Eukaryota > Metazoa > Cnidaria > Anthozoa > Scleractinia > Poritidae > Porites > Porites divaricata. The sequence continues at coordinate 11,283,158 of JBBMOI010000008.1, read as the reverse complement.
TTTTCTTCCTTCAGGCTGAAAACCATGACCGCTCTATAATAAGCTACACAGTGGTAGTTATAGATGGTTTTGGTAAAATTCAGCCACATAAATTGAAAAAGATGTTTATTCAATCAATCAACTATTGACATTTAAATGAAACTGGATAAAAAAATTAATTAATTAATTAATAATAACACTGAGTGGAGTGACATTCGTTCCGTGATCATAAAGTGATCGGCAATGAAATGTAAATGAAAAGCAACTTGCGGGAAAAAAGGATGCAAAACTTGTAGTTTGAGAAGTGCCTCGTTCATGGGTGATTTAGTGATAAAACATGGTAAAAAATACAGTCAAAGCTTTCGTAAGCGACCTCCTCGGAAATTCGAAAAAGTGGTCGTAACTAGAGCTGGTCGCTTACGAGAGTGGTCGCAAGGAGAGCTTCGACTGTAAACATAGTACAGTTGTAATGTGATACAAAGCATTGATCTGGTGAGATCATACAGAGTACTTTATCGGGATTATCATACGTTTCTAAGAAACTGCCCACCGACCCCTCCCCTAACCAACATTAACACTTACTTCTCAATTAAGGGCAAAATGCTGACTTAGGGGAGGGGTAGGTGGGCAGTTTTCCAATGAAACGTATAACGATACTATTATCATTCACCTGCTGGGGGTCTTTCAGAGCGATGGTTGCTAAACATGACAGGCAACTTGCAATCAGATCCTGTGGTGGATTTGGTGAAGGAGTACATCTAAAAAAAGAATGAAGTAACAAAAATTCCATCACCGTGAATAAATAGACAGGAGACCGCGTGGTCGAGTAGTCAGCCCGTCAGGCTCGCAATCGAGCGGTCCTGGGTGAGAGTCCTGCCCTGACCACTTGCTGGATTTGTTCTCGGTCGTCCCGAGTTCAAATCCTCGCTCACGCTTGTAATTAGCCAACCGGTTGCCTCCTGCCAGTTCTCCTTGGATTATTTGTTTCTAATTATTTGTGTCGTAGAGTACCTGTACACTAGCTGGATAAGCTAAGTGCACTTTATTCTATACACAAAACTTTACCTTTCACCTTTTTAAAAAATAAATTATAATTCAAACAAAAACTCAAAGCTTGTTAATTCATTCCTGTGCTTAGCCACTGCTGTCATTCACGATTTTAGCATTATAAACTAGCAATTGTACATAGCATACTCAATTGGCCTGCTTCAGTTAGCAATTGCTATCCACAAGCCAGTAGTCAGTAATGAGTTAAACTTGAAGTTCACGTCGATCTGTATCCTCTCTTGGGAACTGACAAGAGATCTCATGAACCCACTTGGAACATAACGTCTCCTACGCAACTGTTTCATTTTGGTTACGCACCACTATCGTCCACAAACACCATTTGCGGGAGGAGTGTAGAACACAAAGAACAACTACGTAAGACAATAGGGATACAGTAGAACTAAGTCCCATTTCCCTTGGATTTCACCCCACTTTTCAGTCATTTTCACTCGGTTAACTCGAACTCCCCGCTAACTCAAACCAAGCTCGCTTTCCCTTGGATTTCAGCCCAGTTTTCAGTCATTTTTACCCGGTTAACTCGAACTCCCCGCTAACTCAAACTAAATTTCCTTTCCCTTGATCTAAATTTTACTGAAATTTACCCTGATAACTCGAATTCTGGTTTTTGTGACTCCACTCGGATGCTACCGCATTAGCTCTTCTTGTTGTTTAATCGGTAAAAACACCAAAACTAACACTACAGCAATTTGATTTTAATTGGTGCGACGAACAGACCAGAAAAATGCAAAGTCAGGTCACCGTTTGTGATGAAATAAGTTAAATTTGCACTGTACCAAAGTGCTGAATAATCAGTAACTGTCAGTTACTAATACGGCCAATTAAATCTTCAATCCATCCTGATAACTCGAACCCCCGCTAACTCAAACTGTTTTTCGTTTCCCTTCAGAGTTGGAGTTACCAGGGTTCTACTGTAAAGTAGGATTTTCCTTTTACGCTGAACGCCATGGCTATTCTACAACACGCTACAAAGTGATGGTTATAGGTGGTATGGTAAAAATTCAGCCATCTTAAGTTCTAGTGAGTAGTATGTATTTTAGGAGAAACACTTCCCTGAAATGATACTGTTTTTCAGCAAAGGACAGGTTGTCTGATTCATAAAGAGCCAAAATGTATTTGATGAATAGGTCCAAACTAACTACTGAACCATAGCGTACAATTCCGAAAATAAGCCCCGGGGCTTATATTTTTCAAAGGCCCTTTTTCAGGGGCTTATTTTTGGAGAGGCTTATATTCGGAGGGGCTTATCTACGGAGGGAAATTTGCGTTTCAAAATCGATTAGGCTAGCCTTATAGTTGGAAGTAAATGTACCGTTTTTGCTTTGTTTTACTTTGTATTTGAGGGTAATGCCCCCCGGGCGGGGGGAGGGGCTTATATTTGGAGGGGCGATTTAACGGAGGGTTTTTTGCGTTACCGTTTTGGGGGGCTTATTTTTGGAGGGGCTTATTTTCAAAATTTTACGGTATTTAATCAACCCATGGTGCCCCGAAATAAATGGTTAACGTGCGTAACTTCTTACCTTTGTATAATCATGTAAAGGCGGGCAGTAATGGGATTAAGATGAACTGCCTTGCTCCAATCATGGTGTAGGATTTCCTTCACCAGCTCCACAATACAGATCACATTTTGACTTTCAACAGCTGTACAAAATGAACAAAAAAAACCTCAATGAAGAAGACAAATATAGCGTTTTGCAAGAAAGTAAACATAAGAGGTCAGTGTTGTTACAACTGTTCTCAAAACACCGTTATACAATAAAAACTAAACCTCCTAACAGACAGAATCGAGGCCATGTCAATTAACGTTATCGGATTTTAGGCCTAAAACCACGCACCAAGAACGCAAATAGATATCTGTGAATGTTTTGTTATTTGGTACCAAACGTCACAAATGGTTACCTTAATTTGTAATTTTATGACAAAGGAGATACTTTATGGCTGAAACTAGAAAGGCGTCGTCCACACAAAAACAATACAAGGCCACACAAAGACGTTAAAACAGAGAAATACGATAGCATCACTAACAGAGCATGCGTGGTATGATGTAAGACATCATCGTATTCGAAATACTCTGTTCTCCTCTGTTTACAAAAAACGATAAACCGGCGTTTCAGGTAAAAAGCTCCACGCGGGGGACCGTGTTTCGGGTGCCTGAAAACGCTGTCAACGTGTAGACGGAATGCTAAAACGGAGAAAGAAATCTCCGTTTTCAAAAATATCCGGATACGTGTGGAAAGGACCTAAATTCCTTACGGGAGGCAGTGATAAGCTAAGGCGTTCTTTCTTGTTTTTGTTTTTCTTTTGTTTCCTTTAAAAGGAGGCAGTACCACTCTCTGAGTAGCCGCGGGGGAAATCCGCAAATCGGACAAAACGTACGATACTAAACCAAAAATGATATTTCCTTTTCATAAAATTTCCAAACCTATCCCCGAGGCAACAGATTCCAAAAATGTGGCAATTTCCAGAGCAAACAGCTTCCAGCAAGAGTACTGGTAACTCCACTGCACAATGACAGGTCCTACGTGAGGTAAAACAAATTAATACAAAACAATCTACTTATTTAAAAAAGAAAATGTTAAACGACTTTGTAAAAGTCTAATTTAATTTTAACAGCAATCAGTTACAAATCTTGTCGTGATTTACCTTCTGCCATTGTGGCTACTCTTCCTAATGTTCCACTGGGCATAAGCAGTTGATCAGAATCGGAGCTAAAACCTGAAAAACAAAATGATGTACATATCGTTAATTTCCGTTTATGAGCCCTGTCAATTATAATCCCTCCCACCACCACCCCCACCCCTCCACTTAATTGTAAGCCTATCTTGTAAAACCCCCGGATGTAAGCGCCCTCCAAATGCATTGAAATGAATTCGATTTATTGAAGCTGAACCCTCTCAGCCTTAAAATTTCAGCATCAAATTTCTCCCTGTAATATCAATGCTTTGTAAAACAGAGTGGTCATGAGAATTACGGACATGATCACACAAGATGAATTTGCTTGATATTTTCTCAGTTTCTCTCCACTACTTCCGTAGGAAATGAATAGGGGCAACAAATGAGAATTCAAATTTTGATCTTAGGGTTTAAAGGGTTAAGCAAAAATCAAAACACCTTTTTATCAGCACTGCTGTAGTTTGTTTCCACACGCTTTCTCTATTCCGGTTATAAGCCCCCTCGGATATAAGCCCCTCTGTTTATAGGCCCCCCTAAAACCCCTAAGGAAGATGTATAAGCCCTGGGCTTATGAGCGGCAGTTAATGGTATAAGAGAGCTTTAGATTTGAGGACGAGAACGAGATTTAACTTAAGGTTTTTGTGCGTGTTCTCAAAAAAGATACCCCGGAAAGCTTCAATTTACCATTTTTCACCAAAAAAGTTAGCACGGTTATTTATACTGAGAGAGGTTAAGCCCTCTCGCGATAGCAAAATGATAAAACTTCTTACATTTCATAACTTGTTCCCGCCGCTACGACATTCTCCCTAAAACTCGTAGTAGAATGACGACGGCTATCACGTTTTCCCGCCAAAATGAGGCTGGTTCACGCGCGAGCGAGCACCACTTAGTCTTAAGAAAATCTCGCAGTCGTCCTCGTCCCAGAACCTAAAGCTCTCTATTATTAATACAAAGTATTGTAATAATCTCAGGCACAAGGGGATCTTTAAAAAAACAACAACAAAAAGTGGCATGGGCCTGCAACGGATGACCAAAAGACAACTCTTTACTAGTCTTAAAACCACAAACGTTCTAGTAAGAATTTATGTGAAATACAAGTATTCAGCCGATAAAACAACCTTATCGGCTGATGAGGTTTTGCACAAATTTGTCAAATGTTCAAATGGACTGGTAGAATAGACCATTTGCATGATGGCGTCATTTTACTACTACGACCAGAATCCTTCGTGTTTCTGTTTTCCTGTGCGAATTAAGGCTATTGTTACTTAAACCTCGCTGGGGTTACCAAATTTAAATGTGAAAGGAAAAACGAAAAGAATTCTGGCCGTAGTAGAAACATGACGCCATCGTACAAATGGCCTATAGCTGAAAGCTTTAGTCGTGTTCCATAATTTAATTTGGCATTAACCAGGTCACAAGATTGCAAACTGTACACGTAACATCATATGTACGAAGCAATCAATACTAGGTCCTTTACCACTCTTGTAGAGAAGTCTTGGAGTAACAATCTTCCATATTTTCTTGTCCCCAGAGCAGTCTATGTCGCCAAGCTTGTTCTCTCTAAGTAACTCTGTATACGATGTCACACAATCTAAAAACTCATAAACCTGGAGAGAAATAAACAGATGGCAAGGATCCCTATTTTTTGCTTTTCACCAACAACGCTTACTCACATTAGGTATAGCACATAGAGTCTGTCTGATCTGTATCCCTTCTGGGGACCTGATGGGAGGTATGCCTACCCACCAGGGATATGACAGGGAATTTTTTTTGTTTTTGGCTGAAAGCTATGACCTCTTTGTAATGAGCTACACAGTGGTAGCTACAGGTGGTTTTGGTAATTTCCAGCCATAAAATAGTCGAAAAACAGAGAGACAAACTAGATTGTATGTGTATAATTTGGATGCACGTGGCAACCCAATAAGTAAGACCAATAGACCTTATTCATGGTAACCACCATTTTTTGCACGTGCTAAAGGACCGATGGGATAAAAGCAACGTCATGTAGTTTCTTAGGGGGGAGCAAACAAGTGAAAAAAATTCCTAATACATGAAATCACGGTCGAGTTGTTTTATTCTAGACAACAGAAAATGAAGAACCCTTCTATTCAAAGACGATAAAGGCAATTATACGGGAAGTGATCATTGTTGCTTCTTTATATGAAGTAGCGATCGTAGATGTTCTTACAGAAAACAATAATGACGTAAATCTTGTCGGAACTCAAACTGTCCGTTTTGCAAGACTATTAAATCGTCTTGTTTTGAGAAAATAAACAAACTCGACCGTGATTAGTCATATGGGCAAACTTTATCAAACTTGTTAACCCCTCCTGAAATGATGGCGGGAATCGTGAATACGGTCTATCAACGACACTGTGGCATCATTTCATTGGCACAATTCTACCCAAAATGGCAACAAACCTTAGATGCTGAATCCTCATCGCCCGCAAGTGATTTCAGAAGCTTGAGGAATGGCCGGAACTGAAGTGGGAACCTGCAAGGAACAGAGACGTCACTAAAATTCAAACTAAAAAACTATCGATCCTACCGAGATTTTATTTTCACGATGCATTAGAGCAGCTGAAAACTAATTTTCATACAAATTTTCGCTTCAAAAGGGTTCTTGGTTTTGTGATGGAGTACGCTTGAATTTCTAAGCTTTTGCGTGACGCGGCATTTACATGACGGCCAAGAGAGCTGTCATCTAGGTTAAAAAAATGACTTATTTCAAGACATTTTGCTTTCTAAACAGTTCATGTCTTAGACAAAGAATTGCTTTAATGTTTGTGAGTTTCTCGAAAAATAAATTCACGCTTTTGTAGCAAAACTCGGTAACAGATGTTTCTGTTGGTTTCCATCCGCAATGTTGGAGCTCGTCCAGGTGAGCACCTGCATGGCGTCTCCATACAAATCTCTACAAGTTTGGGAAAAACATTTCTTCGGATATCTCGTATACGAAACATTCCTCTGACCTGAATCTTCGCGAGGGTCTTTGTATATGTACCTCCTTTCATTTCTCAGATTCTGTACCATATCTATTGAACGGTTTTGATTTTTATTTTTGATCTATTTTGAACGGCGTGGCACTGAAAACCAGCAATACTGTAAACTTCCGCTTATAAGCCCTGGGCTTGTACAAGTTCCTAAGGGGTTTTAGGAGGACTTATAAATGGGGGGACTTATATCCTAGGGGACTTTTAACCGGATTAAAAATGCCGTTTCAAAACAAGCTACATAGCAGTGCTGTTAAGATACTTTGTGAATCCACTCGCATTTTTAAGCTTTACTGACGTCGTAAAAAATCGAATTCATTTCAACATAAGCTAGAGGGGGGTTTCTTTCTGGGAGGGAACTGGATGTACTTTTTGATTTACAGGTAGATAGGCCTATAACTGGGGGAAGAGGGGTGGGGGGTCTATAAGCGGAAGTTGACCAAAAAAAATGTATCATAGAACTAAAATTAAACATGAGTGAAAATCTACCATGTGTTAAATGAATTTCATACGGATCAGACCTACCAACTTTTAGCAGAATTCAAAAGAAGTCCAGCCCCAGTGGACAAGTCCTGAAAAATAAAAAAAATATCTGTCATTTTAAAAAAGAGGAGAAATGTAACAAAACCGGCCAGAAAAATTGACCTTGTACATTCTTTTGTCCGTGCCTTCTCTGATTGGTTTAAAACTTCATTTAAAATATTTCTTTTTGGAAAAAATTTCCTTAGGCAGGTTATCAGTTTTCCCTTGAAGTCTTAGTTTTGTGCAAGACCTCTGATAAAAACTGTATAAATATGTGGAACTGGTTTTTGACAGACACAAAATACAAAAATTGCTTTTGTCAGAAGGCATCCTAATCTGGTATTCCTGTGGCACAAAGGCAGAAATTTTCGAGCGATCACAGGCGACTGCAAATAAGCCGCCCCTATTTATTTTATCAGGGGCATCTCGGCCAGGAAACTGGACTCCTTTCGACTCGATTTCGTTTCCGTAAATGACGCACAAGGACCCGTAATCAATGATTACCTCTAGTTTATAATGGTAATGGGTCATATGAGTGATTAATTTGTTTAATCACGAGTATGATAACAGGCCGAATTGGACAACACGAAAAACCCTTCAAGCGCGTGCGCGCGCGCGATGGCCCATACTGTCCAATTACTTAGGAATGACGAGTACTATCCTATTACCCTGTCCTATTAATGCTGAAATCAGGATAGGTGATAGCGAATCAGATTTGAGAATTTTGTTATCGTTATGATTTATCTAAAAATCTAGCACGCACTGTAGCTACAGATGTGCAAGATGGTATCATTGAATAAATGATGATACTACAATACTTAGCAATAAATATAATATTGATACATACTGAATCCCAGAAATCTATACAGAGTCCTTTCTCAGTGAGAGCTTGTGATAAAACAGAAACCAAAAGCTAAAAAAGAAGACGACGACGAAAGTCGCTAAAACTGCAAAGGTAGAAAAAGCTACACAGCCAGAGAGAACAGCCGATATTTCGTTACGTCACCACTGGTTTCCCTGCGAAACGACGCTAAGAAACGAGCACAGAAATTCCATACTGATGACGCGTCACTATCCAGATCTGATTGTTTCTGATTGGTTATAGCCGCGTAGGAAATTAGCTTCAACCACGTCATCAGTGTGGAATTTCTGTGCTCGTTTCTCAGAAGTCATTTCGCGGAAAAACCAGTGGTAGTGTCATGAAATTTCCAAACCTCGGAGACCCAAGGGCAGATAGTGGGGGCGAGGGAAAGTCTAAACGGGAGAATAAATATGGCACGAAGAAAAGTAAAGAACGGCGAGAAGAGCCCCTGGGGACAGTGTCTTACCAGAACAGTTCCAAACGGTCGCCGCCGTTCTGCCTTCTGATTGGGCAGAAAAACACAAAAGTTTTCTGGCACCAATCAGAAGCCAGAACGGCGGCGACCGTTTGGAACTGGTTTAGTAACACATTGTCCCCAGGGGCTCTTCTCGCCGTTCTTTAGTTTTCTTCGTGCCATATTTTCCCTTCCGTTTAGACTTTCCCTCGCCCCTACTATCTGCCCCTGGATCTCCGAGGATGGAAATTTCCGCTTTTGTTGTTGTTGTTTTGTTTTTCTTTTCCAGGCAAAAAGGCCACACACACCAAAAACACTTGTGAATTTCACTTATACAACCAGCAAGCTCCTAGATTAAACAATGCCTCCATGTGCGGAACAACCTAACAGCCCACTAGAGCCATTTACCCAAACGCAAGGAAACAGGTACCTATTACGTTAAAATACCGTAAAATTCCGAAAATAAACCCCGCGGCCTATATTTTTCAAAGGCCCTTTTTGAGGGGCTTATTTTTGAAGGGGCTTATGTACGGAGGGAAGTTCGCGTTTCAAAATCGATGGGCTAGCTTATAGTTGGAAGGAAAATTACAGTTTTTGCTTTGTTTTAATTTGTATTTGAGGGAAATTTTCCAAGTACAAGCCCCCCCCCCCGGGGGGGACTTTTATTCGGAGGGGCGATCTAACGGAGGGTTTTTTGTGTTACGAGTTTGGGGGGCTTATACATAGAGGGAGCTTATTTTCGGAATTTTACGGTATCAGTGGAAAGGGCAATGCGAAGGGGAAGTGGGAAAATTGCTCAAGAAAATTCTTAGCCAACAATGCTGGCTGAAAAACTACTCTCCTCACACTATCAATAATATACGCCAGATAAACTACACAGAAAATTAACCAAAAGGGACTGCTAGGCTGACCGCTAATAGGGAACTTAAGAACCACGACGACGGCTTTGTCGACGACGACCGGAAGTGAGTTACAGTGTATTGCGCAAGCGCGACTAGTAAATTTCGTCGTCGGACGCCAAACATAAGGGACCTCAAGCAAGGAAGACGACGACGGCAGTGAAAACGTTGTTTAAAAAAATGAATTTGCGTTCTTTCAAACTTAATCGCGTCTATTTGGACCCGATCAATATGTCAAATGCAGGCGACTTTTCCTGGAGTTGAAATCTTAAGGATTTTATTCAGGTTCAAAAAGAGGAAGGAAAATTCGTCGTCGTATGTTCACGTCCTCCATAAAACGGCAAATTAGGAGGTTTCACGTCGTAGTCGTGCAGTGGACGTCAAAGAAATGTACTAAAAAGTGTGATGCACGTGCAGAGCTGTTGTTTTGATCATTAAACCTATTGTTTTTTTTTGAAGTCGTCGTTGTGGTGGTCGTCGTAGTTGCTTAAGCTCCCTATAGTAGAATCACGTCGTCCTGCAATCCACAAGCTTCGGCAGGTTTAAATCCACTGTTTTAAGTGATTTTTGAAGTCCTTTGCATTTCTTTATTCTCGTAAATCCAGGCATCGTTCTTTTTTTCTCCTAACAAGCGATGTTGATTGAACATTCGACTAATGAATTGTTTTTACTTCGAAGAATGACAACAGCTGTGGAGGTCAAGCGAGCGAACTCGTAAGTGATAAATCTAAGGCAAATCTAATATGTTTAATATAGAGGAAATAAACTTTATATGGAAAACAGCTATCACATCAGCATGTCTCTTTTTCCAAATCTAAACTCTGACAGATACTCGGACTCGGTCATCTCATTCAGTTGAAAGCTGAATAATCTTCGTGCGGAAAGCAGGTTTTTCCACTCGAAAAGGTCAGACAACACAAAAAATTCTTCATCGTCAAGGAAATTAGACGTACGGCTTAAAAAATAAGATCTTGCGTTGTTTTAAAAGACGCCAATACGGATTAATGCGAACGGACAATACAGTTTTACATTTGTGTTTACATTCAGTGTCGTCGTCGTCGACCTACCGACCGACTGCATCTTAAGTTTCCTTTTTCCCGCCGAACCTGACGTTCTCGTTCCAGTCTTTTCTCAGTCAACAGACGTCGTCGTCGTGAACTTCGTCGTGGTTCTTAAGTTCCCTAATGACTGGCATTTATAGGGGACTTTATTAACCAAAGACGACGACGACAACGACAACGTCAAAAAAAAACAATACAGTACAACCCGCGTATAAGAACCTAAAATTAAAGAACCTGCTGGGCTAAAATTTTCATTTTAGATCCCCTTTTTATAAGAACCTACTTGACCTAAAATTTTCAATGCTGAAAATGCAGGGGAAAAAATTAGTCTAGGCTTCAGTTAGTAAGATTCAAAGAATCAAAAATGCAACACAGCATTTTATGGACACTGCGGCATGAAAGACATGCATGCTAGTACTTTGAAAGATAAATTTACTGTGTGGTTATCATCTAAACTCTATTCTAGATAATTATTTAATACAGCAATATATTCCATATTCACATATGCCCTATGGTAGTTAACTGTGTTGATCGCTGGTGCCCCTATCAAATTAAGAACCTATTTAGGCTAGGTTGGAAAAATCTAGGTTTTAATACGCGGGCTTTACTGTAATTGTTTTTGTGAGCCAAACAACAGCTCTTTAGTACATTTCTTTGACGTCCACAGCACGACTACGACGTAAAATCTCCTAATGTGACGCTTTATGGAGGACGTGAACAAACTACCCCCATTTTTCTTTCTCGCTTTGAAATTCCAGGAAAAGGCGCTCACATTTAACAAATTGGGGCGGTCCAAATAGACGAGATAAAGTTTGAAAGGATGCAAATCATCTTTTTTTTAGCGACGTTTTATTTTACTGCCGTTGTCGTCGTTGTTGCTAAAGCTCCCTATTGTCAATGGTACTCGATATTCTTACTGTAATTCTTTGAAATTGCATTTAAACACATCTCATATAGCTACTAACTAAACAATGCAAAATCAAGCAACATCTGATTTTCACAGCCTCGGTCTTAATTTAGTTAAGGTAAACATAGGTATTCAAATAACCTGTTTTGTCTAAGTCATTTCTTTACTTCAAGGAAAAAAGACCTGTTTACCTGTAAATCTCCTAATGTGTCTTCATGGAAGAGTCCTAAGACAATGACCATCAGCCCATATATAAGGCTTTTACATGTATTAGACACGGGCTAGAAAAAAAAAAGCCACAGAAAAAAGACAAACGAGAATCAAATATTGACTAACAGTGATTGTAAACAATATCATTATGACTGAGTGAGGCCGACTATGACAATTATTGGATGAGGTTTTCGTGATATCGGTAAGTATTAATCAGCCGAGCCGAAGGCCGAGGCTGATAACACTTACCGAGACCTTGATTATTTAGGATATCACAAAAATCGAATTATTATACATTGCTTTGAAGAAAATAACGACAAACACACCGTTGCAAGGAACCTGCATTGATACAATTGCGCGCGCAACCTACAGATTAGTCAGTTATCTGCTAGCAGATAACTAATCTGTAGGTTGCGCTGATTTCCAAATCAGCAGTAGGCTTTTAGCCAATGGGAAGGAAGATAGTAAGTACAATGTATAATAATGCACATTAACAGTGGTTAAAGTACATTACCTGGTTCATTTTTACAAATACTTACAGTGCTTTTAGAGAATTCATCGCTTTTTAACAGTCCAAGTAAATATTGAAACACAGAGCACTGCAAAGCCTTGCTGCCGATTCTTCTGACAAACTAAAAACAAAATGAAGAATTACAAGGACAGGAAACACAATAACGTGGGTTGCTGAAAGCACAGCGGGTTGGAAATTGTGCCAAAATGCACAATGTTTGAGAGGTTGAAACTCTCACACATTTCTTTTGTCCGATGCTCGTGAATTGTCATTTTCGCAAGTACCATGATTGGAACGAGAAGAAAAGATAAATGACCGATCAAATTTTGTTAACGACGTGACGAAATTTTACTCTCAAAAGGGAACTTGAGGGAGCTTAAGCAACAACGATGGCGACAGGTAAAAATCGTCGCTTTAAAATATATTTCCGCTCCTTCAAATTTGATGATTTCCTCTCGTTCAGTTCGTCTTAAGACTGTATTGAAGTTCAGAAGAAAAAAAAGAAAGTCGCTGTATTGTGTTTTCGCCCTCCACAAAAGGGCACTTTCATGTCGTAGTCGTGCAGTGACGGCAAAGAAATGTACAAAAAAGCGTGGTCCCCGTGCAAAGTTGCTGTTAAACCTATTGCTTTTTAGAGGCCAAAGCGAGGGTTTCCAAATATGGTACTTAAAAAAAAAACAACGAATATTCACGAGCACTGAACGCGAGTTACACATTTCATCCCCGCATGAGTTTCTGTCATGACACAATGAACACATTTATACGTCTCTTTTGTTGTTGAATTAATTACTACCAGGTAGGCAAATCTCAAGCAGCATTTTGGCAGGAAGTAAAGGTCGTGTGTAGCTTCTCTCCCTCTCCTTATTTTTCCCCGCTCTCTTCCTTCACGCCGCACTCCTCCATCCGAATGCCTGGAACAGGCTAGTCGTGTGTCGTAGTCGTATGTCGAACAGTAATATTTGGGGAGTTATTGTAGCTACAAAAATGGGGTAAACGTTTTAGGTACAGGATAACCCCTTTTGCTTACTTTTATTTTGACTCCTAATTTAACTCCAAATTTGGGGTCATTTTTACTCCTGAAAAATAGTTCTTTTTACTCCCAGTCTGGAGTTAAAATACCTCCGAAAATGGGGTTATTTTTACTCCTTACATGGGTTGTTTTTACTCTTTTTGGAGTTACTTTAACTCTGAAAGTGGAGTAAAAATTCTAGGTGCAGGATAACTCCTTTTTGGGGGTTATTTTAACTCCTCGATATCTGGGGTCATTTTTACTCCTGAAAAAGAGTTCTTTAATCTCCTATTTGGAGTGAAAATAACTCCCCCAAAAATAACTCCACTGTAAGGAGTTAACTTAACCCCACCAGAGGAGTTATTATAACTCCTTGAAAATTACTGTGCGTGTGTCAGGCTAATCTCGTTGGATAATCCTGATTAAAGTGGTGTTCTTTTTAAGACTGGTTTGGTCGGGCTATCCAGTTCTGAATGACGGAAAGCGCCCTTAAGGTGGCTCCCTAGAGTAAATTGGCCATGCGCAGCCTGAGCACTAGTACGGCGCGAGCTTTAAAATCCGCGCGACGTCCACGCAAAAATTAAAACAAACATGGCCTCGCAGTTTCGAAATATTCCACCCAAACAACTTTATTAACTTTCTGTTGAAGCTCATTGTGCAAAAAGTTTGATTAGTGTAGGTCAAACATTTATGAGAGGAGACAATGTTACACCGGTTACAAGTCACTATCGATCTCCATAAGAGTAAATTGTATGCAAAAACAAAGCAGAAATTTTCCAAAGACATAAATTCTTTCGCTTCAAAAGTAGACAAACGTTAAATAGTCGAAGTAAATGGTGGATGGAAACTTTACTTAGAAAACAAAGAAGTAAGTACACTAAATCAGAAGGAAGCAATGTTGCTGTTTCTGGCCTTTGGTTCACGGTCAGTGGAAAGATCTGAAAGATCGAGCCAATTCCCGAACAAACACTGAAGATTGTCTTCACTGGCGGAGCTCCTCGGTCACTTTATTTCTCTTAAATTTGATTTGATTTAATTATTCTAAAAGTGGCTTTCAGACAAGATAACGGGGAGTGTAAATTTTTGTTTTGTTTTGCCGACTCTATTACATTGTTTTAAAAACTTATCAGAAAAAAGGTTTCCCACGTAATTTGCATCCTCATCGAAGGAAACTTTCCATAGACGAACCAACATGCTTGTATTTTTTCTTGTTTCAAACGTCCTTCAACGCACGTGCAAGATGCACTAGAAAATGTTTTTGCACAACGAGAAATAATTTTTACTCACAGATTGACCCTTGAAGAAAGCAATAGTTGTCCGTCGAGACCTACGGTCTTGTACGTGTAGCTGAGGACAATGGACATGATGTACGATTTATAGATCGGCGCCATCTTCTACAGTAGACTTTTAAAGAAAAACTTCGCCGTCGAAATTATCCCTAAAGAAGAACAAGGTTGAAAAAGTATCCGGAAATGGGCTGACATTTGAAGATCTGCAAACAGTGTACAACAGATTAGGAAATGAAGGGCTTATTGCGATCCTTGCACCGTCTTCATCTCCGACGATCGCCATCCTCACGAGTGACCACCACGGTTCGAATTTTAACTACAATAGTCAACTACTTCGAAGAAAACATCCTGTGTTAGGTATAAAATTGAATCCGCTAACTCTCCTTTTTCAACTGGCGAGATATCACCGTAATAATACTAATAAACGGGTTCAAAACAATGGCTTTCGTACTCTTCAAAAAAACCACATGTTTTCAGTAGCTTTGTGCATTATGCGCATGCGGGCGTGATGGCTCGCGCGCGTATTTTGCTCACACGATCCCGAATCACGCGTGTTTTTCGGATTTTTGTGACGTCAGCGCAGTTAATTAACCGTGAATTTCTCGCGTTTCCTTCGGTAAATTTTTTTAAAAATCGCCTCATTTCATAACAGTCGCAGTACCTTTGTACTGTCCTTTTTGTGTCAAAATCTGTAAGAGCTAAACTCCTCTATTAAGAAAAATTACAAATTTCAAAATATTGGCAAAACCGTCTAAACGACCCCAAGTTTTTTCCACTTTAAAATGTTAAGCAATATCATTAATATAAAGAGGCAAACTGTAAAGACATTTCACCGCGGAAAATTAGAAATATTAAGGAAAAATGGGCAAAAATGACAAAATTACGGCCTGTTTAAGGATGCGATGTTTCCATGGCAATGGTCTTAATCCAAAAAATGAAACTTGAAAAAGGAGCCTTCTTATATGGGTAACCTTAGCGGTGAATCTCGTGAACAATATCGCAAAGACAAAGTAACTAGATTTCCTTCTGTAACGTATGCTTGATAGCTCGGATTATTAGTAAATACTCTAGGGAGCCACCTTAACCCTGTAAGCCACGATATTAAATAACATAAATATTCTTCTTTCTTCTCCCAAGTGTTTCTCACGGAAGTAGTAAGGAGAATTTGATAAGAATTAATCCCCAGTGATCATTATCTTAATCCTCACCACCTTCCTGATTGATTACGCAGCGATATTACAAAGAAAGCGTTTGTAAAAATCACTGATGGGGCTTAAGGAGTTAATCACGGCTCCGCAGCATGCTACATGTACAACAAGTTGCAAATATAGGGAGCTTAAGCAACAGCGTTTTTGAGCGACGGACGTCGACCGGAAGTGGACTTTTTGCATCACTGCGCAGTGGTTTGGTTGAAACTCTCCTTATAAGAGAAAAGAAACTTGGCAATTCAAATTTGTTCGCGACAAGGCAAATGAAAAAGGAGAGGGCCTCACTTCTGGTTGAGTTGACGTGCGTCGCTCAAAAACGTCTTTGCTTCAGCTCTCTAATATTTGAGACACTATAGGAAATTTTGGATTAAATGACCTGCCCTTGGGCTTGTGCTTCTGATCCGCCTCCGCCCGTTATCAAAGTTGGTCAAAACGCAGTGGGACAACTCTGAATGGAGGGGATGGGCAGGTGAGTATTATATCTCACAGACGCGTGACTAGCAGCGATTTGAAGTACGAAAGGCCGGTTTTTCGTCGGCCTGTCGCAACATTTTTGCAACTGACTGCAGCTCTGAAAGATGGAAAACACCCTTAATACTTAATCCCCAGCACGATGCTAGAAGACGCAACATAAGCGACATATGCAAATCGCATCACGAACCTGTTCTTGAGAGGCGTCCATAGTAGCATATCTGAACACAGCCCAGGCTAACATCACTGGACCATGATGAGGCTGATCTCCCCAGCTTATAAATAATTCATCCAGGGACTAACAATGAAAGAGACCCAACAACTTTAACAGCGATCAACCTTGATGAGAATTAACGTATAAAAGTAAGGTTGTGACTAGAATGGATACCCCAAAGTCAGATTGTCATCTTCGTTCAACATACATGATAGGAGTCTTATAACTTAAAGTAGTAAATAAGAAAATAAAGAAAACAGTAGGTAGTTCGTAGGACTTGAACCCGTGTAATTTGATATATAATCCACATCCGTATCCACTACACCATCAAGGGCTAACTGTCGAGACCGGTTAATTTTAACGTACTTTACATGGCGTTGGTCATTACATTATTGAAAGCTAACCGTTTTTAAAACAGCGCTTAACCCTAATCACTGTACTTCGGTGCTAAACCCTGTATCCAACTCTTTTCCTTGAACAATTGTTTTTTACTCTGATTTCCCCACTTTTTAAATTCGCATAGCGTGGAGTAGAGTATAGCGTTGTGTAATAAACATAAGGTGTCCAACCTGATTTTGAGGTATCCATTCTAGTCACAACCATAAAAGTAACGACAGGACAGGAAGACACTTCTACCTAGACATTTGGGAGCTTAAGCCGGCAACGACGACGGCGACAGCTAAGAAAACGTCACTTCATAAGGTACATTCTCGCTGCCTCAAACTCTATCGCTCTTATTCCGTCTCGTTCACTTTGTCAAAAGTTGGCAAATTTTTCTGGAGTTGAATTCTGTATCGAATTTCAGGGAAAGAAAATGAAAGTCTCGTCGCAGTCGTGTAGTGACGGCAAAGAAATGTACAAATAAGCGCGATGTATGTGTAAAGTGGTTGTTTTGCCAATATAATCCTACTGGTTTTTTCCCGTTATCGTTGCCGTCGCCGTCGTGGTTGCTTAACCCTTTAAGCTCCAGTATCCACATACAAATTCTCCAAACTGGTCTCCGTACATTTCCTTAGAGAATTAGTTGAGAGAATTTGTTCAAAGATCAAAGCATTTTCTCTTGGGTAATCATTTTATTGATTCTCATAACTTATCTCTTTACAGTGTATGGATAATTATAAGGAGAAAATTGATCTTGGACACTATTGGGACTTAAAGGGTTAAGCTGCCTAAATTAAGGAGGTGACATCATAGCTAGACACCTTCCAAATAGTAATGAATATAAATAACGAAATAGGTGTTGATAATGAGGTGAACTCATTACGTATCCCTATCCTTAAATATCCCAAAATCTACAGCAAATGCAACATTTTGTAGTACTAAGATCTCACAGTCTTTTCCACTCAACAATTTTACACATTTTGCACAAACTGTTTGACAAGGTTGATGGGTTCTGTATAATGCAGTTACGTCAATCAAACTCCAAAGGGTTTTAGAGTTGTACACTTGAAAGGCTTTACGTCTTCTTCTTTGAAATTGCACGACTCCAACTCCACAACATATTTCTTAAATTTACTATCATCTATCTAATGAATAGTAATAATTTTTTTTTTACCTCTAAACTTTTCTTTTCCTGTAACAGATGATGTCTTGCACAACTGTAGAACACATCATTAATTTTTTAGGAAAAGTATAATATTGTCATAATTTTCATGCTACAATGACCATTGCTGAAAGGTCATCCAAAACATATTTTATTTTTGTCACTGCTAAAGGATTTGATAGGAAGTGAAATGAATATATCCACATACAGGCTGCACATGTACATGCACTACTAATGACCAGTCCCTCTCTTACTGGCACAAAACCAAACGTACTAACAAGTTCTACC
>JBBMOI010000008.1:11175000-11260000 GCA_038088405.1 Porites divaricata | reverse complement strand
TGAGGCGAACTCTTTCTTGAATACAGACAATTTTTTCTCGTTCTCATGCATACGATAGATCTCTTGTGGTTCGAGGTCCTTATAAGATTCGACATTTGGGTGACAGACCCTGACATCAAAGAATGCCGATCGTTGGTGTTCCCAGAACCCACGTGCATGGATATTCAATCTTGCATCTTGTGCTTTGAAGACCCTCTACTTTACAGTTCCCTCGAAATGTCTTGCAGGACTGTCTCGGTTTCCACATAGTTACATACCGTACTCAGAACTTCGGCTTCCAGTTCTCTTGTATCGTTGTGACGATGTAACAAAAGCTCTAGGTTTGCAAATCACAGAGTGGCCTATGGTAAAACCTTCCGCGCAAACACAGTTGGAGGGAATATCATCCACTGGCCAGTCATATCTACTTACTCACTTAGGCCGGGAATCATCTCATCACATGACTTGATCAAGCATTGTATGGTATTGTCCAGTCTAGTATCAGCCTTGATGGTGTCAATGCATGTTCTTCTGTAAGTAGTCAAGAGAATACTGCACTCCTAAGTTGCCAGGCGGCTCAAAACATGGCCTCGTGTAGTATCACATCAAGCAGACAACAAAAGCCCCCTTCCCAATATGGAAGTGGAACAGCCAGGGATGAAGGACTTGATCAAAGAGTACGAGGATGTCTCTACTGGTATCGGGCTGCCATCTTGCATGAGTGTCAAAACTACTTAGTGGGCGGGGACTGTTTGGGAGGAAGCAAGAAAAATAGAGGGACTGTAATAACATCACTGCAGCTCGCGTTCAGGAGGCGTGACAGCAATTTCACGCGTTTTTTCATTCATTGATTAAGAAACTCCGCTGGTGCTGAAAAACATACCAGACACATTTAGCATCTCTTTCGCGTGTTTACAAATATCTCCTTTCGAAACAGTGATTTTATAGTTTCTGGGCCATTCCTCCAAATAAAATCGGCAAGCACGCACAGGTAAAACATTTTCCTAATCAAAGCGTTAAGCATGCTCCCTTCACCACAGATTAAAACGGTTAAATCTCCGGATAAAAAGCCAGCATTTCTGACAGGTCGTCTTTTTTGCGTTGGCGTAGCGTTACATTTCAGAGTTTTTGGCAGAAACTTTGCTACAACATACCCCTGGCCGGGCTGCTTCAAAAGATTTAAAAGCATGTTGGCTTACGTGATTCATTCTAAGAATACCAAAAATCCTTGGTGTGTTGGCGCAAGATGTACTTTATGGTAGTATTATAAAAGCGTACGTTTTAAAGAAACGACGACTTGTCAACGACTTGTCAGTGTCGGAAACTTACACTAAACCCGTTGTCAACGCAAATTAACATCTATTGTCTAATGACCAATCAAAATCCTGCGTTGCTGGTACAACACGCGCAGTGAACGCGAGCTGCAGTGATGTTATAACAGTCCCTCTATCTCTCTCACCCCCCTCCCCCCACAGCTATAATCCCTGACACCCGCCTCCTCGGTACATTTGAAAATCAAGATGGTCAACATTGACGGTGAGACGTGCTATATCTCGACGATCTCACGAAAAAAATAGGGGACTGTTAACAGTCTAGGTTCAATGGAGCCAAGTACTTTTTGCACCTGTACATGAACGATGGTTACATGCAGCTAGAATTAGCAGAAGAGAGCAGGAAGCTGACCACATTCTACACACATCGCGAATTTAAGCATTTCAAGAGGCTACGCTCTAGATTAAACAGTGCAGTGGAAATATTTAATGAGGAAGTCCGCAAAGTTGTAGCCCTGGAACTAATGCCATCAGTATCTATGATGACGTCCCGATATTTGGTGCCACTCAGGAAGAAGAGGTATCCTACATGTACAACTGTGGTGGAGTCACAGACTAACCCTAAACATGATAAAGGGTCGGTTCAACCTGTGTTTGGTGACGTTCTTTAAGCAAAGTGTTTTCTGGTGAAGGGATCCAGCTGGACCCTAACAAAGTGGCAGAATTACAAGCAGCATGTCCACTTCAATCCCAAACAGAAGTGCCCGAGCTAACGCTGAATTCATGGAGGGCTTGGCGCAGATAACCGCACCACTAAGAGGCCTCATTAAAAAGGGGCATAGTTTCAGAGGACACCAGAGTGCCAGTGATTGTTCGAGCAAACCGAACAATGCTCTCAGGAGACACGGTAATGGAGTACTTCGATCCACATGAATAGGCTAAACTCATGAGGCATGCAGGAGCCCAGCTTTTAGCAGTTACACTAAAGCAGTATGACCCCCCCCGACGGTGTGAACCAATCACCTATCGGTCAAGGGTGTTGACGGATACCGAGACCAGACATTCACAGCTCACAGAAAGAAGCAACGCCCGTCGAATGGGGTGTGCTCACAAACCATATTTACTTGTATGGCCTGAAATCACATCACATCACAAACCGTTAGTGTCCCTGTTTCCCAGTCAAAAGGCCACTACCCCACTTAGAACTGGACAAATAAGAGTCTGCTTGTATGGATTTGGCTATATAAAAAAAATGCACTTTATTTGAGTGTCAATTAATGTATTTAGCACGAAAGTGCTAATTGGGGGCACTATATTTTACGCCTCCAACTGGAGATGGGACCGCCATTTTACGTGGTCATCCGAGCCACGCGAAGGTCCAGCCGCTTGCACTGCAAAGGGAGTACCTTCACTTCTCAGTTATTTTAACACCCGGAGTATTGGTCCGGCCCCGGGAATCGAACCCGCGACGTCCCGCTCTGCAGTCAACACGCTCTACCGACTGAGCTAACACTGCCGCGGTCAGAACCTCAATAAATGGCCAGGGAAGAAAGCAGATGAAGAGGCCAATGAAGCAGATTACAACTCCAGACACTAGAGCCACTCTTGGCGCACGACTCCAGAGCAGATCGCAATGTGGACTGTCACTGAAGACGAGGAACTGTTCGAGAAGGATATCAGGGTGGTTGTACAAGCAGTATTGACAGACGCAGTCTTGTGGGATGAGCTAGTTGCTAGAGGAAAGTCAGGACCCAGAACTCAAAAAGCTCAAGAGTGCGATAGCAAGAGAGTACTTCACTATGCCAGAACTGTAAGCCCTTGGTCAGAGCTATCAGAAGTGGGAGGATTAGTTATGCGAGGGTCTCTCCTATTAGCATGGGCGAATACCCCCTAGTTATCAGAATCATGCAAACACTGACGGTGGGCTGACGTAGAATTTGTAAGCAGCACCAGTACCTGAGCAGTAATACCAAAGCTGGACCGTGTGTTCTCATAACTCGAAATACCTACAGTATGGTCACTGGCAGTGACAATGGGCCACCATTAAAAGGACAAGACTTTCTAAACTTCAGCAACTACCTGGACTTTAACCAAGAGCATAAGACACCAAAAAACCCCCAGACCAATGCGGAGGCAGAACAGTTTATGCTGATGCTTAAGAAACTTTACAGCATATGCCAAATAACAGGACAGGTTTTCAACTATTAAAAGATGTACGCCGATTTCTTCGCTGTTATAGCGTAACGCCATGGGGGACCACCCAGGTGAGTTAATCTCAGGGTTCATACAAAAAATTGCGACCACCTACATGTACCAGGAATGCAATTTCACAGATTGTATTAAAATGCACATAATTCTCAGTCCATTCTAACAGGACTTTAAAGGCTTGAACTGCTGGCTCCACCAACTTCTCTACATTTTTCAGTTCACTTGTCTTAAATTGGTAGTTAATTCTCGCACAAAACAAAAAATGCTTTATGTAAATCACCTTTAACTTCGCTGAGCTATGCTTTGTAAGCTGTTTTGGACAACCAAGAAGCATTAAAACACTTTCCAGGCCACTACATTCAAAGCTGAAGTAAATTTAAAAACTTTTCAATGACTTGCACAGAAATTTAAAGACTTGGCCGCAAGTTCACCACAAGGTTGTCAGCTGGAATCATGCCACGACAACTGGATTCTGATAAATTGTTACAGCGCGACCTTTAATGTGTAAAGAAGAAGACGCAAATGAAAAAGCAGGCTGGTGGAAAGAAGGGCATGAAAACATCGGAAATCCGGGTTGGGGAAGCAGTACTTGTGAAACTCCGCCTTTTAAGAGAGAGCCGTTAGAGGTGCAGTACCAAAAGGGAACACAAGTGGTCACCAAAAGAATAGATGGCCCACTTTCAATGGTACCCTACCAGACTTCAGAGGAGGCAAGCAGATGGAAGCCAAGGCCATATGTCAGTCAAGGAGAACTGCCTAACCTCAGTACAGACCCCACCAAATCTACCACGGATGGAGGAACAACCTCAGGAAGTGCAGATGCCAGAGTTTGACCACTCCAACACTCTGGGCATTAGCAGAGCCACTTCAGCCACCCCTGCATCAGGACGCCAGTGGACATAACAGGGGAATATCTCAGGAGCAATCACACCCAGAGCATGTGTTACCTGACAAAATCCAGTGACTAAGAAGTTGTTAAGGAACTTTAGTTGCCTTGTACAGTAATTATCTCTCTATGTATTGCAGACAAGCTTTTAGTCAGCCAGTGGTCACCTACATGTAGGCATTACTTTAATGCATGGGGGGAATGTAGTATCATAGGCAGCTCATCCAGTACACTATCAGGCACGCTATGAACACTGGGATGATCTAAGGCTAGGTTACCTATGTCAAGAGAGCATGGCAGACATGTTATGTGGAAGCAAGTTGTTGATACATTAAAGTAACCTTGCGATATTTAAGAGGTATCTCAGTCCATGTTCAGATCAATTACAGCTTCTTGAGAGGGGTGCTATTTGTATGTATGTTCTTCACATTATGAAAAGAACGAACCAAATCAAATCCCAGTGAATCCTATGGTGTTTACAACATTCAAATGAAACCTCTCAGCCAGAGGTTTTTCATAACTATATATTTCTTATGATTTTACATGTACAAAAGGAAACAGTTGATTTTAAATTTCTAAATTTTGTTGTTGTTTTCTTTTCTTTTTTGGGGGGTTATCTTTTGTTTGGTCACCAAGGTGAAAAGCGTAATAACACAGGCAATTTTACCATTGATAGTATCCTATCCACGGTGAAAAAGAGCCTGACATACTCCAGAGTGATTAAATTCTTTAAAACCTCATACCAACTGCATTTTCTGTTCTCCTGAAATGCCTTAACTAAACCCTGATTAAGGTAACTTGAATTTGTTTAAAATTCAAACTACTAGTACTGTAGGAATGAACGTTTATTCGTTTGTCTCACGATAGAATCGCTTTGAGATATTGATCGCGACGTTTCGACTGCAATACTGCTAGTCTTCATCAGGCGATGAGGTCGATTGTTTACGTGTAGCTATTTATGCACGTTGGTTCGCTGTGATTGGTGTATTTCGATCCTTATTATTCCGATTAGCAGATGATGTTCCCTCACGGGTCCGCTTTGTAGTTGAACGGCTGTTATGCTTTCTGATCGTAGGCATCCATGCTTCAGGAATTTCGATTCCGTTGTCTCTGTTGATGTTATTAGAATGAAGTCTAAACAGAGTTTTAGCTACACGTAAACAATCGACCTCATCGCCTGATGAAGACTAGCAGTATTGCAGTCGAAACGTCGCGATCAATATCTCAAAGCGATTCTATCGTGAGACAAACGAATAAACGTTCATTCCTATCTGACACCACGATGAACAATATTCACATCTTTAATGACATACTAGTACTGTACATGAACTTTTATACCTGTTCCCTCAAATACTGCAGGGCCCATCTGGAACATTTGGTCTTCAGATGCTAACGGAAGAAAAAAGAGCCACTCTTATATCAATCATGTACGGAATACCACAAGTTAGAACCATTTTTTAACAGGTTTACTGGGCAATGACGTCTTACCGGTGAGGATGATGAAATATCTTGTACTGGGATTGTGCTATGACAACAACTTTTATACTGTTCAGTGATCTATAAGAAGATACACAAGTACAAAGATCGATTGAAGAACAGTGTATATGTACATTAATAAATTAATCATTATTCATCTGATTAAAAACTCTCATTATGAACCAGAAACAAAATTAAGGACAAGACATGGACTTTTTGTGCAACAGATGTTATAGGTCACAGAGAAATTCAGGTTAAAATGGTTGGTACCCACATTTAATTCTCCATTTCCTTTGTCTCCTAGTCCTACAGCATACCGATACATGATCGTGAATAAAAGAGTTAGGAAACAGGAAATTAAGAATCAAACTCAGTTAAAGCCATTTTAACCTGCGTTTTACAAAATAATGTATTTTGATCTACAGGTATAACACAGACAAAAGTACACTTAAAATGCTCTTTGATCAGATAGCATCCTGTTTCATTTTATTACTACCTTTGTTATCAAAACATCTTTTTCTTGCATTGCTTCAATACAATCTGCAAATTCTTCCTGGTAATATTAAAAAATTGAAATAAAAATGGTCTTAATAATAAATAATGCAGAATTAATTCATCAATTGGGCTTTCTCCAGCTACCTTGTCCTAGTAAGCTGATGCCACACCCAAGCCCCCCTCCCCAATCTCACTACCCCTATCCCACAGTACACCTTCCCACAATGTCAGGTTTGAAAACAAAATCAAATGCTGGCTTATCCTTCTGACTTGTCCTGACATCTCTCCTCCCTCCTCGCCACAAGGAAGGTTTTGAAATGTCCTTATTAGCAAGGAGCGTGGAGAGATGGATTCACAGCAAGGGAGGTATTCACAGACTACCAAGTACAATCCTGGACAAACATCTTGGGGCACTTCTGCATTTCTGGGGCATTTTTCAATTCACACAGGTCCAACCCCTCCCCTCACCCCAAAACAATGTTGGACGCATGTATTGAGTTTCAACTTTGTATAGGGTGGGGGGAGGAAGAACTGCACAAAAATTTCGAAAAGGATGCACTGTTTTATGAGGCAACCCAGAAATGACAGAAAAATATAAATATTGCAGGATTTTGTTACAAAACTGATGTGTGCTGTGGTGAAATATTACAGTATACACTGAATTACCCTGTATGGATGTCTAGGATCCTGCCAATAACTCAGCAAAAACTTCAAACACTGTAGAATGTGAAGTCTTTCTTCAAAATAATATTCCATAATCTAAAAAGAAAAATCAATGATATTTACATTTATAAATGCACAAACTCCACTTGCACATGTATAAAATGCTACAAAATAATGCACACAGTGTGACTAGTTGGTAGGCAACATTCCTGCATAATGGATGGCATGTCCTACGGAAAAAATAATCACTGTGGTAACCAGAAAATAAAGCTTTCACATGGCAGAATTTAAGATTGTATGTACAGGTATGCAGGTTTAACTGGCAGTTCTCAATGTAAAGAGCAGTTTGAATCAGAATTTCCTTTCTCTCATAAATTCTTCATAAGAAATCAACGAAACACCACAGAACAGATTTTACCTACAACATGTGCACATGATGTATGAAATTTACATGGATGCAAACAGTTTTCTGTGATAATGTTCATAAAAATCACCTTCAGCAAAAGAAAATCTGTTTGGGCTTCACTCTTCAACATAAGCTAGGAATAGAAAAAAAATAACAAAGTCAGTAAATTAAAAAGTTATTTTTAATTAATATTATTATTGTTATCATTTTATATTATTAACCCACTTACAGTGAACATTGGTTGAAATGCACCAATCATGGAATTCCAAAAGTTCACCATCCCTCCTGAGAGGCAAACCCCAGCATTTGACCATCGTTTGTGTTCAATGAGTGGGGAATTTGACCTTTCCTTGGGTAGGGTGGGGAATTTGAACCACAAGTGTCAAGTTTAACTTCTAATTTACACAATCCGGTGTCTGACAACATAGTCCAATAGATGCAATCTTTCTCATATAAAGATGAAAAAAACTTGTTATATTTTGTGGGCTACGACCGATGGAATAATTATATAAATGCAAACGGAACATAATTAAGTTTTCCTCTAATCTGCTACATTTCATTTCGCTTCACCGCCTTTACACTAGACAGCAGAACTCCAGGTTGACCACCAACACCAAAACAAACTTAACAATCAGGTGGAAACTTTTCATTAGCTTCACTCACCAGAAGCTGTTGTTTAGAGCCTCTGAATTCATTCTCAAGATAACTACCAAACAACTCCAAACTTTGCCATTCATCCAGATTCTGTGAATTCCAAAATGAAACTCAAATCATAAGACTTCTTACAAATATTCACGTTTTTGAGAGAATAAAATAATAATGATAATTCGTGAAGTTTCAAGTTGTAGCCATAATTAAATACAGTAGGTGACAAATTACTCCTTCATTTTGGTGCAAAATTTTAGCATAAATTTATAACTTCACATGTGAAATTACAAAGTTTTCTGTGTGTCAAATGCCAAAATGGTAACAAAGTTTTAAATTAATGTTATGAATGCATGAAGATATCAGGGCTTTAAAAGATGCTCAAGAAAATCTAAACACACAAAAAAGCACATCAAGAAAGATTCTATCTGGTACAGTACATTTGGTCAAGTCATTCAGACAGTTAGAAGGTTAATTCAAAATTTAAGCCCTAAATCTTTCAGTGCGTGGAGTTCTCAATCGATATGATATAAACCCAAGATTCTAAAAACAAAAGATTTTTGAGTATAATTTGTCACCCATTATATTAATAGGTAATCAATTGGTATGCTCATGAAATTGTGCCTTTAGACTTGGGAAATTATTATGAATTGGACAAAACATGCGTGAAAGTATTCCCTATTTCCACTCATCAGCATTTGATTACACATACTAACAACATTCACACTCAGAGCTGCCCCTATACTGTTCTGGTTATAGCCAGTACTTGCATGAAACACTTTCCTTTCCTTTCACTTTATTTTTCTTTTAACTGGTCTACCAAGATTAGCAATTGCTATTTTGCGGGCCAGTCATATTGTAATCAATATTCTTATTACATATAGTTGAAGTTTGAAGCTGAACTTGGTCACTAAAATTTCAAATACAGGAAAAGAATGTGGGCAGCCAAAGAGGATGTGCTTCTTTTGAATCACATGATTTTTCTACTCAAAATGAATGTCTGGCCTGCTTTTGAAAGAGGTACATGTAATAAAAATTTCAGCTTACCAAATATTTGCTGATTTTGGAGACAAACTCTTTCCTTTTTGGTTTTATGTTTGTAGATTTCTGAACGGTTTCAGCTGATTGTGCACTGGCAATAAATATAGAGGTTAACAGTTACATGTAATTAAACTGTCTCAAAACGGTAGATTCTAAAATTAATGACAAAAACCACACCAGTCAGCTTTGTTAGATCCTGAGAACTACATGAATCAAATTAACAATGCATAATTGTTTTGTCTTCCACCTGATGAAAAATGAGATCATAGCAAACTGCAAAAATGAAACATTGAATCTTTTATTTCCAGTCTTGAAACCATGGCCTCACTTAAGCTGTCCCCTGCTCTGTAGTCTTGTGCATCAGGGATTATTATTAATAACTTCATTGCCACTTGCTTTTCCTGCAAAGGGTGGTGACTTGACAATGTGTAAGAAGATTCTTACATTGTAATCATTTATGAGATCATAATTCTAATGGTGAGTAATTATTATGATCTACGCATGTATAACAATAGTTATTAACTTACATGGATAAGAATAGTTATTAACTTACTTTGGCTCTTTGTAATATCCAACACCCTCTAGAAGGTTATCTTTTTTCTGCTTTAATTCTTTTGCAATTTGATCCTAAGAGAAAAACAACCACAGTCATGGTCTTCTGAGGTAGAGCGCTCAATCCCTCAAGTGTGACACCTTCAGTGATTTTGGGGGGAGATTGCCAAATACCAGGCCAGCTAAAAATTAGTGTCTTACTTGAAAAACTGTTCCCACAGTCCCGCAGTCAGTTTCTATACCCCAGTTACTTAGTAAATCTAAGTTACTAAAAATAACGAGTGCTACTGCAGTCCCACATTCCCGCACTCACTGAAAAGTGAATATTATTATAAATGTACTATGGTATGCAACTAGTGCTCCCGCAGTCTGATACTCCTGAAATCAATGTCAGAATTGATTATGCAAATTCGGAGGACTGCGGGACTTTGGGAGCAGTTTTTTGGTGGGCCTGGTATTCTGCAATCACTTCCCAAAATCACTGGGAGTGCTTTTAAACTGCTTTTGTCTACGAAACCTAAACAAGTCTGGCAAGTCATTCATAGAATACTACATCCCAGCCCGCAACTGCTTACTGTTGACCCGGACAAGTTGAATGTCTACTTTGTGTCTACCACAGAGCAAGTCACTGGCACTACTGCAAAACCAGTTGAAGCTCTTCTCAAGTTGATTGACTCTTTTCCCGAAGAGAGCGACAATTCCTTCCAACTGTGACCAATCACATGTTCAGAGGTTTTACAGGAGATAAAGAAGTTGCGATCAGATTGTTCTTGTGAGCCAGACAATATCCTGGTTAAATTTCAAAAGTTTTTAAAGGTCTACGAGCACCTTGTACTACATCAGAAAGCTGACTTTCTAGAGCATTCTTCGGGGGCATTCTTAAAGACACCCTAAGTGCTTGGTTTTTGCCTTTTTTTGCTTCCTCTGTTCTCTTCCTTTTTTTGGCTTTTTCTTTCAACCTTTCCTTCCTTTCCTCTGCTTTTTTCCTCTTCTCTGCCAACAACCATTCTCTCTCTTTCCTTTTTTCTTCCTTTTCTCTCTTCTCTTTTTCTTTTCTTTCATTTTCGGATCTTAAAACCTCCAGAAAGACTTGCCCTGTGATACACTTGTTTTCCAGATCTAGCCTGCTGCCTGCTCTCCTTCTTCGGGTAAGATTCCTCCTTGGCTGCAACATTATTCTGCATAGCTCTTCATCAATTTTTATGGCTCCAGATGGTGTAGATATTGTACATGTAAATGATTTTGTTGCATTGGAAGGAGTAGAGATTTCTGCGACAACTGTACACTCCCTTGGGGATGAATTGAGTGCAGATGTGGACTCATGTTCTTGTTGTAGTGTACTTGGTGGAGTTGGAAAAACTACATGTACAAACTTGTTAACGCATTTTCATGTCCGGGGAAACAACCAGTATAATACAGTCACAAAAACCTATTCCTGCACTGACTTACATGGGCAGTCTCCACTGCTTTTATCACCGCCAATCTCCACAAACTTGTCACTGTGTAATATGTAAATGAATGCCAGAATTCTCTTTCGGTCTTGCCAATTTCCTCCTCTAGGTAGACAAGGGTTTCAAACATGCTGGGGACTTCAGGAGGACTACGGGTGTCAAAAAGCTGGTCATCTGGCGAGTGAGGTTGACTTGGCATTATTATGAGCCAGAGATCTCCCTGTAGAAGGTTTTGTACACAAATGTAGTACCAATGCAGGAGGAGCAGGTACAGCTGTCACAGTTGGAATGGACACTGGGCTGGTTGTTGTAGCTTCAGTGGATGGCAGCGAGACTGTAGCATCACCAACAGATGTGTGGGTAACTTGACGGATTGCTGTTGGCACCAGCTTGCTGCAGCCAAACATAGAGGCGGGGTCATAGGGAAAGAAACCGGCTTGTTTAAATCTGCCTCTAATCACTTTTGGGGTAGTACTAAAGTGCCACGCGACATTAAACACCTTCGCAAAACTGCATTGATTAACCACCATTGACATAATGGGGCTAAAGGTTGCACATGCTTCCTCCCAGCCCATTTTGTGGACCAACAGGGATAGATCAAGTGGCTGAAGGAGGTGCGATGAATGAGGGGGAAGACAGAACATCAGAACTCTATTTCACGTCACCACTCCAATTACAACTTGTGTGACATGAGCCTTATGTCCATACACTAAAAGAAGGATGGGTCGTTCCTGAGGTATTAATATGCTTAATAAGGAACACTTCATTAAACCCTCGTACGTAGAGATCTTTGTCAATCCAATCTGACTTTTGCACAGTAAACAACATGCCAGCCGGTGCCCTTTCTTGTACCCAATGGAGTACATGCCCACTTAAATGCATGTACATTGTATACTCTAACAAATGAACATAGGGGGCCTTTTGACATTCTGGATTGCATTTTTCAACAGTTTCTCCACCACAAAAAAAAGTTATCTCAGAGAGGCAACTTTTGACTTTTTTTCCACGCTTAATGGCTATCTGAAAGGCCATTTATATAGAATGTTATCTTTTCTTTTCCCATATCCTTGTATAGTGACATTAATAGGACAGGCTGCCAGCTCCTTCTCATCATCTGATAAAAATCATGGTCTGATCAGAGCCACAGTTACTTCCATGGTCTCTTCATCCACTAATATGGTCCCCAAATGTCTATTTTTGGAACATTAAGATCTACTGATGCTTTTCGTATAGAGTCACCATACTTTACCGCGTCCATAAAGCAAGCATGTCTTCTCCTCTCCACGTTTTTTTCTTTTTGATGAGCACAGCATTTTAAAATCCTAGTGATCAGATTTAAACCATTTTTAGCCCAATGATGTAAGTTACATGATTGTTATCTTGCCAAAGCGTATGGAGAGATGTTGGTGTCAGAGATCACAAAGATCAAAAACTTGAACAGGAGAAATTACCAGTAATGGAAGTGCAACATGAAGCTTGTTTTAATGGAGCGTGTTTTATAGGGTTTCACTCAAGACGACCAAGAAACTCCTCCAGCAGCCGATGCATCTGCAACTGTAAAAAATGCTTTTTGCATTCAATTTGACAAAGCGTATTCACTCATTGCATTGAACGTGGAAAAGGATTTACAAATGCACACATCTTCAGTCAACGAGCCGCTCACTGCATGGAATATTTTGCACATTAAGCAATTAGAATTTGTGTCAGTCACTCAGACAGTTTACCTTCACAATTGAAGTCCCACAGCAGCATTGAAAGATTACATTGTATTTGTTTGGTAGAAGACAAAACACAGTCATTTCTAATTTGAGAGTTTTTGGTTGCCCCAGTTACAGGTGTATGTACATGTACAGTGTATAAATTATGTCCTAGATAGTCAGTGCAGAAAGCTTGATGCTAAAACCCACAAAGCAATCTTTGTTGTATATTCCCCTGGTGTCAAGGGGTACAAGGTGTATGATTTGGAGAAGAAGAAATTTGTTGTGAGTTGAGATATTCAATTCTTTGAAAAGAAGTTTGATCATTTTGACGAGAAGGCCTGAGGTACATTATCCCAGATATGAACCAAGAAAATGACAGTGCTCCAGACCTGTACCTCTCTAACCTGAAGCCCCTTAAGTTCAAGAGAGAGTTAAACCTGCAAATCATGAGAATGTTAAACCTCCAGTTCAAGATAATGTTAAACCTGCACCTGTGAAGAGTGTTGAAAGTGGGAGCACCACAGAGAGAGTGCATGAAAGAAGAAGAGCCAGTTAGAAGAACATATGAAGATTCATTTACGGAAGAAGTCCAAAACTTAGGGCCAGTAAGGCAGCGAAGATTCCAAGATTATGACAGCCTTCATCATACTAGTTGACTCAGAAATTGATGAGCAAAGCACAGTTCATGAAGCATTGAAAGGTGAACAATCTGACAGGTGGAAAGAAGCCCAAATAAAGAATGATACATCGGAACTAGTACAACTGTACCTCCACCTGAAGGAAAGAACATTGTTGGGTCTTGCTGGGTCTTGAAAGTCAAGTGTAATGGAGATGGTTCCATCGATCATTTTAAAGCCAGACTTGTTGCACAAAGATGTAGTTTATGAAGAAGTGTTTTCACCAGTGACTCATTATACATGTACATCTGTGAGATTGTTACTTGCCCTAGCTAATGCACATGATTTAGAGATACAGTGTACACCAAATGGATGTAAAAACTGCCTTTTTGAATGGTTCATTGGACTGTGAAATTTACATGTTGCAACAAGAAGGAAGTTGTTGATCCTGACAGACCAAATCATGTTTGCAAACTGAAGAAGAACATTTATGAACTAACATGTAAACAGTCAGCTCATTGTTGGAACACTACTCTGGGTGAATACAGCTGTATTTGAAATCAGTTGGTTACTGCAAAAGCAATGCTGATGAATGTATTTATGTGAAGACTGTGAAGGAAGCTAATGGTCACATCAGTTTCATAATGCTTGGGGTGTAAGTCGGCAACATAATTCCAGTTTCAAACAACCCTGCAATGCTGAAAGCATAGAAATCTGCATTATGTGAAAGATTTGAAATGACTGATCAAGGAGAGATACATTATCCTCTTGGTATGTCAATCAAAGGCAAGACAGAGAGTAAAGAATATTGACAATTAGTCAACCCAACTACATAAAGAAAGTGCTACAGAAGTTTGGAATGGAAAACTGCAAACCTGTCTCTACTCCACTTATGCTTGGTAGAAAGTTCAGCAGTTACAGTATCTTCAAGGGATGAGCCCTTTGATGTTTAGACCTACCAACAGGCAAGTGGATGTATGTCCTACATGTCAACAGCAACAAGACCATATATTGCTGCAGCAGTTGGAGTTTTATCTCAGGATACATGTACACTCGTAGATCAGCATCGGGCTATGTAATTCAGTTTGCAAATGGTACCATCAGTTGGTCAGGCAGGAAACAACCCACAGTTGCCATTAGTTCTCAACTGAAACTGAATAATTACTTGTACATGTATATGGCTATGCTTGTTAATGAAAGATCTTGACTTGGAAGACACTGGTGGATGTCCCGACCACCATCTATGAAGACAACCAAGGAGCCATTGAGCTGGCAAAGAATGCCAAATACCATAGCTGATAGCCATTGACATTTCCCAACATTTTGCTTGAGAAAGAGTTGTTTCTAATGAATAATTTATTGTCATACTGAGGACATGGTAGCAGACATTTTGACAAAAGGACTACCAAACCCAACTTTTGAGAAGCTGAGTGATTTATTTGGTGTGCATTATATTATGTAAAATGATTGTAATCAAGCTATAAGATTCTAGGCAAAGTATTATTTTTTACTGAACAGAATAATCACCAAATGGGAGTGTTGGAATTACATATGATAATTTATGCTGTTCAATGGACATATCTGATTGGTTAATTTGATAATGAACTTTTGACATGTGTTTGACATACAGGTTGTATAAGTTCTGTTCTGTTCTGGTGAAGTGAAACCTGTGAATCTTTTAAGGAATAAAATAATGTCCTAACAGTACCAGAACAGGCTAGTAGCGAACAGAATGAATCATTCTAACAAAAAGTGCTTCTGAGCAGTGATAACTGCTTAAAAAGTAGCCCCATTAAACTCACAGGAAACAAAATGGACGACAGGTTTCCTTTCGCTAGATTTCAGAGAAAACTTTGCAATTTTTTGCTCTTTCTTGGGCATTATTTTCCGTGCGCAGGGAATAAACAATCAGCCAAAGCAAGCGCCATTATCGTTGCAGGTAAGAGGAATAGTCTAATTCCCTAAATATGTAGACTCACAGTGCAAAACTCGGTTGTTTACATGAGTAGACTTAATTCAGTTACAGGCATTTCATCATCTGTATTTTTTATTTAATTTTTGTGGGATTTTTAAGATACGTTCGTAAGCATTCAATAATAGGCACCTTAAGCAACCTAGACGACGAGCCGAGTGGACGCCGAGCGGAAGTGTTCTCACAAAGTCGGCAACTTCTGCGCCTGTCAGTGATGTCGTCCACATGGCGTTCAGGACGTGTCATCTGTTGATTTGCCGTCCTCAGGTGAACGTGAGCATTTAAGGCAATCTTTTACGTTTCTGTGCCCATTTTACCTTGCTTAATACCAAGATTTGAAAAAAGGAAACCTTTTTTGTACTTTTTGCTGAAGGTTGGGCCGTTGGAGGAAAGATTTCGAGAGATTTTCGGTAAACCGTGAGCCGTGATTTTCAATGGCTTCGGCGGCCGGGAAAGAACCTGTGAGTAAAAGTAAAATGTTTGTGTTCTCCTTAAATGCTTCTGAACTGTAATCCATTTCCAGGAGCACTATTTAACTGGAAAAGGAAAAGGCGTTGATACTCGGGACCCTTGCATGAAAGAGGCCGGTTAAAAATCCCAAGGAAAATCTCTCGCAGTATTTTCATCCACACTGTTTTTTTTTTTGTTTGTGTTTTGAAATGTAGATGTCCTCTCGAAAGCAAGACTTTCACTATATTTCGTATATACTGTTTCCGGTAAACTTGATCAATGTGAATAGAGTCGTCTATCCGTATTAGATAAATGAATGGGACTGTACGGAAATCGTGCCTCCGGCAATTGATTCCTGTAAAATGTATAGGACAACAAAACCAGCTCTGTACTGTTTGATTCTCGATTGATTCGATTCAAACCTTTTCATTTGATAAACGGTTTACTGATTTAAATCCTTCGGAGAGTAGGAAAAGTTCTTCCTCGTTAATTGTGTTGTTCTCAACACTAAACTGAAGAAGTAGCTCTCGTATTTCTTTAAATGAAGCCATTCAGTGCAGTCTACCTACTTCGGCGACGAGCCGAGACGGGAGCTTGCTTAAACACTTGTTTTTCCCGCTTTGGACAACGTTCTCGACCCAGACCTAACTCGTCTTCTCTCGTCGTCGTCCACGAACTCGTCCTGTCTGCTTAAGGACCCTAATAAATCATGTCCGATAATACGTACACACGAATACCTTACATTTGAATAAACGGTTTGACGCATGGAGAAATTTTTGTATGGTCGCAGGTGGGTGGGGGATTTGGTGCTTTTTGAAGTGCTAGCCGGTGGAGCATCATCCTCGGAGACCCAGGGGCAGTCAGTCGGGTCACGAGAAAGGGCGTGACGAAAGTTTTCAAGTACGGGTGAAAGAGCCCCTGGGTACCGACTCTCATCAAACCATTTCCAAAAATTCAAGCAGATACCGGCTCCTGATTAGGCACAAAAAATGTATATTATTGTGCCCAATCGGCGAACAGTTTCTCCTGAGTTCTTTTCATGAGTTCGTACACGACGGCTATTGTCTTGCCACACTTGCCTGGTTCGTTCACCAAGCTTGTGCGAGCAAGGGGAACTTTCATTTTCTACTTTCCTAACCAGAAACGAAGGAACTACCGATTAGTCGAAAAAACGTTTGGAATGCTATATGAAGGAGCAATTTAATTTGCCTCGAGAATATTCTGTTTTTGACTCATCACAATGTATCGTATGAATGGGAAATTAAAGATGTGGCGGAGACAAGAAAGTCAAATAAGCCTTGACAAGTCAAAACAACAACTTTGCACGTGCATCACACTTTTTTCTACAATCAACTGCACGATTACCCGTGAAAATGCCTAATTTCATGTTTTGTGAAGGACGTAAACAAGCAACGACAAAATTCATTCTCTTCATGAACTTGGATATTGTTGATAGAAATTCAGCTCCAGAAGAGTTTGCTTGCATTTGACAAAGTAAGCAAGTTGGATTAATCACGATTGAAACCGAAAAAATGTGAGTTCCCTTCTTCATGCGATGTTTTCGTGGTTGTCAGCTGTCGTGGTATCTTTTAAAAATTCCCTAATATTTACGCAAGACGTGACCGATGCAAGCGTGAATACCTGTCGTAAGCTCAAGCTTGTATTTTCGGAAAAGCGTCTTTAGTTTTCGAGCAGACAGTATTTTGAAATCGGATGGGGATTTTATATCAAACTGAAAGTTCCCTGCCTGCGTGCAGTTCTTTGGTCACTGTTTGGTGCCGAGCCAGACAAGCCGTGATAGAAACAGTGGCCGTTGTGTACGAACTCACGAAAAGAACTCAGGAGAAACTGTTCGCCGACTGGGCACAATAATACAAAGCATTTTTTGTGCCCAATCGGGAGCCGGCATCCGCGTGAATTTTTGGAAATAGCTCGGTGAGGGTCGGTACCCAGGGGCTCTTTCGCCCGTACTTGAAAACTTTCGTCGCGCCTTTCTCCCGACCCGACTGACTGCGCCTGGGTCTCCGAGGATGGTGGAGCATTTGACCATCTAAACTGTCAACATACCGTATAATTTGATTTTGAATTTGGCGGTTTTGGAATTGACTGATACATTAAGTAAATTGAAAGACACATAAAACAAAAACTCACTGGTTCCTGAAGAGAAGAACGTCCAGTTATTATATGCCAAAGTCCACGGTTAGATCTACAAGAGGAGCAAGAAATTAAAGCTGTACTAATGCGAGTACAACCGACTCGCCGAGAACTACTTGTTTTGAAATCGGATCCATACATAGATGCAAATAAATAAATAAACGTCACTTACATTTCCATTGCATCCATCTTGATGGCGTCTGGTTCAAAGCTGGCAAATATTCACGGGTTGTGTATGAAATGAAAGCATGACTTTTCTAACTTGAAACAATCATGTGCTCCCGCCATTTTGATTTTCTGCTTAGCAACCACGCATTTAATTCATAACAGCTCTGTGAATGTAAGCTGCATAAAACGTCGCTACACCACACATTTGTCCTTTTATAGCGGAGCTCCTCGCGCGCGCGAAGCGCGCGCGTGGGTGCAGCCCCATAGCTAAAGTAATCTACCCATCCCAGAAAATTTGGTAATCACGTGACCGACCGACCGAGCGACCGACCGACCGTCCGTCCGCACCACAGGAAAACCAATGTTCAATCTCACACTTTCTAGCTAGTTTGGGAGCCCAGGGAGCCTAGGAGAAAACTATCAATGTTGTGTTCAATTGACAGCTGTCAAGACAAGGTATCCGCTGACCAGTATCACCTGGCCGTATCGCGGGCTCAGGTGTCGACTCATCCAGGGCGAGTATTTTTTTGAGGTTATCCGCTGACAAGTTACTAGTTTTCAGATGATCGCAGGCTCAATTTTATTTTAAAAATTCATATGAAATATGCTGTGTTTATGTCATTATGGCCCAGCACTATTAACATTTTGATTTCAAACTGACCTCGGAAGCCAAAATTCAGCCAGTTATTTAAAAATGCAAGAAGGGAAAACAGATGGTTTTCACTTTTCTCAGGATAGTCACGCTTTGGTCACGCTCCATGTCCAATTTTTATGCCCTGATTGGTCAAAATTTGACAGGTGAGTTCATGCGGAAAATTTATACAACATCTTGAAACTTGTTTGCTTCAACAGCTGACGGAAGCTGACAGAGTTTTGTGTCAACTTCTGATGTTTTTAATAACTGTCTTTTTTCACTGGATGTACAAAATGAAATACAGCTGCTACCAAGAGTCTTCTGTTAACGTTATTCATGGCTGGTTTGTTTATTGAATTTTTGGTTGAGAAATGCGCTGCTTGTAAAAGTGGGAAATCTGATTTCGGATGGCATCGTTTTTGTTTTTCACCTTGCTGGATGCGTAAGCGATTCAGGCCTTACTTGATAGCTTTCAGGAGCTGCATCTCGAAATATGGTAAGCCTGAGTTATCATTGTATTTATATCTGTTTTCGTGAAGTCGAGCGAAGTTTATGAGGCTAGTTTATGCACGTTTGTATTTAGATTTGAGACACTGATCTGACCTAGTATGAGGTTTGACATAAGCTTACAGAACTTTGAAAAGCCTTTAGTCGATATTTCACCGCACATAATAAGAAAAACCGTTCCGAAGAATATTTAGATATTATTTTGGCTGTAGAAAGAAAACTTTGAGCGATTTACTTGTCGCGAGTTCATCGAGGAAAACAGCAAACACCGGGAAGCCGGCGGCTTAAAATTAAAGTTAATTTTTAAGCTTAAAGACTCTAGGATTCTTATAGACACTGAAATTCTTGTTTTCGTGAATGAAACTTGTTGTCTCTGTAAATGCTCTACCGAATTATATTTCTGATCTTTTATTTATTGTTAGTTGTCTTTTGCAATTTTCATCGTTTTGCCGTTATTTGTTTACAGTCGTTCATAAACATCGCTTGCAGGAGTACTCAAAGTACCGCGCATATTACACATCGCCGTGACGGTCATAAAACTATCAATAAAAAATAAACACAATAAATTCTTTATTATGTTGAAGCGTAACTCTGTTAAAATTTCTTTACAAACTTGGTAGGTGATTTTCGAATTTTTTTGAACAGTTTCGCTAAAAGCCCACGCGTGCTTCGATGGTCCTGAATATTGAATGAATGGAATTAGCCTTGAAAAATTGTGAAACTGACTGCTAATTGTCTGAGGTCAGGCGGTCTGTATGATAAAAACAGCGCCTCATAGTACTCTTTCACCTCAGATGTGATGTATAAAAAGTATAAAAGGTTGATTTGCACGCACCCAGATTTGTTGGCAAGATTTTCTAAAGTAAACTTGTGGAACGTAAAAATTCTGCCTGATTTTTTTTCCAAGAATTTGTTTTCCACGCCTAATCTACCGTGATCAAGAGCCATTATTGCTCTAAAATGTGACCAAGATGATTGCCAGTGCTATTTTTTGGGTGTACATATAAGGCTATCAAACTCGATGCAAGATTTGTTTCACTCTAAAATCACTTAGCCTGTCCCTCAAAAGTCACACGAATGTGCCCTTAATTTAACTGATTTGTGGATTACAAGTTTATTGTTTGTTTTAAATTATAAATTTATTAATGGAGCTTCGCGTTTAGCCCTGGCTAAATCTATAAATTAGTAAACTCATGGGATAAAGGTAATTCCCTTGTTTTGTACCGCACATCACCTAATGAGCACCGCATTGCGATATTAAGGCTGCAGTGATTTTCAGCGGTCACCTAAAGAGAGGTAACAAAGGCCGCTTTTGTAGTCCGAATGGTTTCGATTCTGATAACTTTTTACCGCTTAAAAAGAGTCTACAAAGAGGTTGATCTTGAAACTCGCCCCAGTCCCTTCGTGCAAAATGATGAATGAGGAAGTAAAAAACCGTCATTTAGATCTACAAAGAAGTATGAGACAATACACTTTTTACACGATCGAGTGAATTGAAGTCACTTTCCTGAAACCTTATTGCCCAGACAAACATATTGGCTCTAGGTTTTTGTAGGATCCATAAATATTACTATACGAAGAGAAAAAGGCTTGCGGGGGGGTTTCGAATATTTCCCGCCACGCATCTAGGAAAAAAAAATCACTTAGATTTACGGCGGGCAAGCAGAGCGAAAACAAGCATCCTGACCCCATATTTTTATTTCTGTTTTCCAATGTTGTATACATATATATATAAGGCTGTCAATTTTGTCAAGTTTGAAACAAATCTGGATACTACATTCTTTTCAAGGGATTTAACTAAACCGAGCTTTAGCGCGAAAGACTAGCTAGTACTGATCGCGGAGGACTAATGAGATACTGATCAAAAAGAAATCTAAATTATTTACATAGAAACAATACAAGTTCAATGTAAATATTTTGGATTTTTTTTAGTCAATATCTCATTAGTTCTTTCACAATTGTATATAAGCACATGTTCCTGACTTCTGAACTTGAAAATGACCATCGCACGGTCGAAACGTCGTCTCTTTTAACGTTAATTTTTATAGTGAAATCCATTCCGAAAAATTTGTTGATTCGAATTTAAACAAAACAAAATAAAATAGTCTAACCAAATGGTTTGTACACATTCTGTGGGTATTCGATGAGGATGTTTTCATTACCGATTAGAACACTCATCGAGAGTTGTTTACGTTAAGTCGTGATGTCATAGACAACTTAGACTCGGCTCAAACAGTTGACTTGGCTGACACCATGAGGTAATAAGCTAAAAGACTTTTCTGGGTTTTCGCACTGTCATGAATAGGTATGAACTCTGCGTCAACTATTGTCGGTCAAGTTATCCATTGCGTTTACACTTGGCTCCCAAAAACGGCTAAAAACAAGACTAAAGAAGAAAAGAAGGGCCCTCGAGTGGAGAAAAAGCGCGTAAATGTTTCACAGCAAGTGAAAGAAAAGAGCGGGATTAGCTACCGCATGCTGGGAAGCTTTAAAAGCTCCAACGGGCTTCCGAGTAGACCGGACGGCTACAAGGTTTGTCTACACTTCCTGCCTAAAGATTACAAAGAAGATGCTGTTTTTTCTCAACAAAGTTTTGCAAGCTGTAATCTCGAGGTAGTTGGCTACAAATTTTTGTCCAACGAGAAAAAGATCAGCAAAAGATCTGCGCTTAAGAAGTGGCTACGTCAGCGCACTAACATCGTCCATAATGAGAATTTCCATTTGGATGAGCGGAGCCATGGAACAAGACATGAACTTTGTTTTAGAGAGGTTATTAAATGTTCCCCGCGGCTAGCAGGTAATAAGTTAGTGATCTTAAATTCATGTACTTTTAAGTCTACTGGGGCAGAAAGTTGCGCGCGCAGTTGACTGAGTGCGCGGTGGTCGGCAATGCTTGCATGGGGTACTAACCGGCCTAGGGATACTTCCTTATAAGAGGCTGATGGGGATTTGCTGCTGGACGGGGTCGCTTTTTCAATAGAGTTAATAGAATGGGGTCTCACATTTTCGGATTTTTGGGGGTATGACAGTTCTTCATAGTTACTGTTAGAAAACGACAACAGCAACAACAACAACAACAACAATACCTTTATTCGCCTGGCACTTAATTACATACATTAAAGAAAGAAAAAAATATATACATATTTATTGCTGAAATAATATCCTAAGATTTTCTAGCCAGTTCTCCAGAAATTAAAGTTTTAGAGAATTGAAAAAGAATTTATTTCCAAAGAAGCAGTTTTAAAATACAATGTATTAAGAAAGAAAAAAGTATATGCTTAGGTTATGTTAACTATGTTGTTCTGACAACAAATAAGGTTTCAAATGTTTTTGGAATTGGTACGTGTTTAGTTCTTTAAGAGTTAAGGGAATTTTGTCCCAGACGGTACATGCAGCATATCCGATTGTTTGTTTCCCCGTATTAGTTCGCACTTTTTTTACGTAAAGATTCTTGCTTCTATGCAAATCTGGTATATTGTATTTGTGGACATTACTGGCGTATTGAAAATAGTTTGAGAACAGCCTTGGCAGGAGGCCTTTATGCCAGAGGTACGTGAATTTTAGAATCTGAAATCGCTAAACATCATGTACCGTAAGAACGTCTAATACATTTAGCAACGTTCACAGAATGTTTGTACTGATTTGTACTGTAAATGAAAAGTAAAGTGTTCTTCATTCAGTCTAATATATAGATTTAGCCAGGGCTAAAAGCGAAGCTCTGGTTAATAATGCGTGTAAACAAACAAAATTAAATCGTGTAATGCTAAACGGGGACGACAATAAAAATGTCTTCAAGACTAATAGATCTAATTACCTAAAAGACAAATTGCACGTGCAGCACACTTTTTCCTCTAATTAGCAAAAATCAAATTTGTACGTGCAGCACGCTTTTTTGTCTTTCCCTTGCCGTTGTTTTGCACGACTACAACGCTGTTTTGTACGACTAAAACGTCATACTTCCTAGTTAAACATTCTTTTTATGGAGGAATTGTCGTATGTGCTTACCCAATATTGTGTTTCCAGTGTTCACGTTCGCTTTTATTTTTCAATGCCCCTCATTTTCACCTTACTGGCCGCTAGCATTTCTCATTTTCTCACCGCCGCTTTGAATTTCCTTGTTTTTCTTCATACGGAAGAAATATCGCTTGCGATACGTGGGTCATGTGCAGCGAATAGAGAACTGCTACATACCATAGGGCGTTATGTTGACGAGCTGGCCACGTTACGGATGTAGGTGAGCAGACACTAGCTTGGAACTGCACACCACCGTGTGGCTGGCGCCATGTTATTTGGGAAGGGGAATCATGAGTGGCAAGAAAAAAGGGAACCTACAGTTGGATGATAGGAGACAATGAAGGGAGCAACAAAACTTTAGCAGACTCTATCGTGCAATCCACTGTCCAAACCTGTTTGAAACGCCTGTGAAAGTGACATGTTACGTAACGATAGAACTCAGAGCTGAGCCACTTTTAACACTGCGAGCAATCAACAGGGACCTATTTTTGGCCAGGTAAACGCATGCCTACAATAGCTCCTGTTTCAAAAAGGATCCCAACTACGAATTCTTTACAAGCGAAGGTTTTTTTGAATTCGCAAATGGCCTATTACAGTCAATTCTCTCAAGAAGCGGACACTGTAGGGACTTTGAGTTAGTGTCCTCATTAGCTAGGGTTAGAAATAGCGGTAGTTTTTTTCAGTTAAATGTCTGTAATTTATTTTATCCTGGGATTTAGCTGCTGTCCGTAGTTATCGGGGTGTCCGGTTGTTAAAGCGGGGGCGTCCACAAGGCCGAAGTTGACTGTTTTTTTTTTTTTTTTTTTTGCAAAAGAGTTGCGCCAAACTGCACCTCTTGAATAACGTACCACAGGTGGTTCTTCCTCTTAGTCCTTC
Organism: Porites divaricata; assembly: GCA_038088405.1. NCBI lineage: Eukaryota > Metazoa > Cnidaria > Anthozoa > Scleractinia > Poritidae > Porites > Porites divaricata. The sequence goes on along the minus strand of JBBMOI010000008.1, from coordinate 11,235,835 downwards.
GCGATTAGCAGTAACTTTAACTTGGCTAATTAAAAGCCTTCTCTTCTTTGCCTCCCTCCACTGAACTCCGCTCTTCACCGTCAAACACGGTTAAACAATCCTCCCCCCACCCCACCCCGCCTCCTCCTCCGCTCGGAGGAGATGGGGTAGTATATGGTATCTTGTTCTTGTCGTACAACATGGTTTTCATTCCTTGCAGATCAGTCCAGATACCAAATGGACAATCTTGGACTCAAAGGAAGGAGACCGTCACGGTTTCCTAGGAAACAATGGTTAAGGGAAACATTGTTCGGGACAATTGACGAGGAAATTAACGACAACTCAGTTGACTTGAACGAATCTCTTTCTGTAAATAGGATTAGGCCTTCTTATGCGTAACAACCACCTTAGTTTTATGTGTTTATGTACAGAGCTACAAAAACTGTAAAAAAAATTCGAATAAAACCAACTTGATTGGAGGAGCCTGTCGTATTAATGATTCCTAAATGAATCTTAGAAAAAAATGTCCCATAAAATGCACGAAAGCAAGTGTACAGACGGTGTTGTTAGAGTCAGTTTAAGCGCCCTTAAGTAAGAGATGGTCTGAAACAAATGAAAGCGAGAAAGTGCGAGAAAGCGGAGACTTAATCACATGCTATATAAGCTTATATACAAAGTCCCTTCTGAAACACATGGAGCCTAGACAGATCATTATATTTTAATTAAATTCTCTCTTGATTTACCTCAGTTTAAGTCATGGGAGTCATGTCCTGTCTCCAAAAAAAATCATGCCTTTGTCCTGTTAAACATCATGCATTCATACAGACGTGAGTGGTGTGGAGTGGTCTGAAATGGTAATTAAAAGTAGACACACCTTGTTTAAAGATGCCTGCATGTGAGTATATATCACTATTTTTCTTCTTTAAAATAGTAAAAAATTCACATGTGAAAACGACACCTTTGTCATGACAACTTGACAGAATGAGTAAAACTCCAGCAAAAGTGTATAAAAAAATATTATACATAAAACAATCTTTCATCAAATAGAATAAACATAATAAAAATAGGCCATTTCGAGTTCCCCCGGGCTTCTGCATCAATACTGTTGTAGGTGTTCAGCTATTGATTGTGCACTTGGCCTCATTTTGAAAGTGAGGGTATTTATAACTCGGAAGTGGCGTATTAACATTCGCCACTTTAGATACAAGAAGGAGACTGGGCCGAGTTAACTTTCGCAAAGAGTTCTGGCACTGTTACTGGGGATAGGAAAAAATGGGCTGGTAACGATCCCAGAAGTCTTTGCGAAGTTAACTCGGCCCAGTCTCAGGTTTTCACGTTCGGTCCCCTCTTTTGATGTCCATCCTTGAAATCAGTTTACACATTGAACTCAACTTTGTCAATGTTATTTTCTGGCATGCACTAAAACCAGGAACAGTAGAACAGCGGAACCACAGAGATTACGATTGCGGGATCCTCTCGTCGCTCACAGTACAAATCAATAAAACTATTTTAAAAAGCTCGGACATTCAATTGGCGTGTAGTTTTCACTCTTAGCGTCAGCTCAGCATTAGATTCCATCCAGCAAAAACCACTTTTCCCTCTCACTCACACCTTACATCTTCTCTATAAGTTTCTTCTCTACAAATCTTCATGAAAGACTCAGTTCTTTCAATTTTTAACAAGACAAGGAAATCTAAATCGATCAAGGGCGATAAGTCCGTAACAAATCTCCTACTCCACTACATCATGGCAAATTTGCCGCCAGTAATTGCTTTGATTCACATATACTGAATACATGATGACAAATCTAACATAAATTCACAAGTCCCCCGGGCCCGATTTGATCTCACCCCATATTTTGAAAGAATGCGCACTAGAATAGGCCATTTCCGAGTTCCAAAGAATCTCACTTTCAAAACGAGGCTAAGTGCGAAACCTTTGTTGTGAAAATGAGAAATATTTGCATAATAATTGAAAATCATTTTCATATCAATGGCTTCGCACTTAGCCTCGTTTTGAAAGTGAGATTTTTTGGAACTCGGAAATGGCCTATTGTCAACTTCATTGTGTGTATTATTCAACAAGTCTTTCTCGACTGGGATGTTGCCTGCTGAATGGAAAATAGCAAACATAACACCGATTCACAAAAAGGGAAACAAGCATAAAAAAGAGAACTATCGTTAAATTTCCTTAACATCTATTGTCTGTAAAATAGCCGAGAAGTACGTTCTAGAATTACAACCTTTTGGACCACCCACCTCGTCTTAAACCCAAATCAGTTTGGCTACTTGGAAGGAAAGTCGACGCTCGCACAACTTTTAGGTTGTTTCCACGACTGGTGGTTATCCAGAAACAACTCGAAAACAACAGATGCCATTTTCCTAGATTTGTCGAAGGCGTTCGACAGTGTGCCCCACGAGCGCCTTCTACTTAAGCTTAGCCGCTACGGTATTGATGGGCCACTGTTGCGATGGTTAAGAAATTTTTTAACAAACAGGCATCAGAGAGTAGTAATACGTGGCACCTACTCTAGTTGGTCCCAGGTAACATCTGGTGTGCCCCAGGGCACAATTCTCGGACCTACTTTGTTCCTGATTTATGTCAACGACATACCAAATGTCGTCACATCTACTATCAAACTGTTTGCTGACGATACAAAGATCTATCGTGAACTCAACAATGTCGATGATACGTTAGCACTACAGTCTGACCTGGATTCTCTAGAAAACTGGACAAAGAGTTGGCAAGTCAAGTTCAACTCTGAGAAATGCGAAGTAATGAGAATATCGCATAAGCAGGACAAAAGTAAACATCCTTATTACCTGTCAAATACAGAATTAAGATTTGTTGACTCATACAAAGACCTAGGTGTTAACATGTCAAGAGATTTATCCTGGTCGAATCACGTGGACGTAATTGTGAACAAAGCAAACAAAGTGCTGGGCTTGTTAAAGCGTACAGTTGGCAGTAAGAACAAAGAAATTTTCTCTATGCTTTACAAGTCATTGGTGAGACCGATCCTGGAATATGCATGTCCTGTATGGTCACCGCACCTAGCCAAAGATATACTAGCTACTGAAAAAGTACAACGAAGAGCATCAAGAATTGCTCTTGGGCAAAAACACCGTGAGATGCAATACGAAGAACGATGCAGATTACTAAATTGGAACTCACTTCAGCATCGACGAGAGTACCTGTCCTTAGTAGAATGTTATAAAATAGTGTTCGGATTAAATGGCTTGGACTTTAACGATTATTTTGAGTATTGTAGAAGCAAAAGCACTAGAGCTAACCACCCGTTTAAGATCCAAACGAAATCAGCAAGAATTAATGCCTTCAAGTATTCCTTCTTTGTTAGAATCATTAAGGAATGGAATAATTTGCCAAACCATGTGTTCGGACACGATATCAACGACATTAATGCAAACAGGTTCAAATCAAACCTTAAAAAGTGGATGAAGATTCATTAATTGTATGCCGCAGTACCTAATATTATAGATATCATAGATATTTTAGAATTGAAATTTTGTTAATTTTTTACGTAATAGATATTTTAATATTTTAAACCTTAGATTGTAATTTTAGTGAGGGGACCTAAATAGGGATAACCTCATGGTCCTCCTTTTCAAATACTCTTGTACTCTGTATCTGAATATTTGAATAAAGTATTATTACTATAAATGAAAGGGAACCAAAAATCAGCCACAAGACACCATCAACAGTATTTTCAGTGTCCGAAAACTGTAATCATGCAGATTCAACATTTTTTTTGATGTTCCAAGGCCTTTTCACTCCAAAGTCCTCTCCTCAGGCAAGCAACTCTAAAGGTTTGTTAGCGTTTGCTTTATATCCTGATAGTTTCTGTTGTCATTTGCTCTCCTTAATGAACATCAAAGTGATCTATATATCACCCCTTTTACACACTTGAACCCCCCGAATTGAATTAACGGCTTGTTGAAAACTAACTATCTTCTTTGGCAGCTAATACCTCACAGTCCCCAGTAAATGGAGTTTAAACATACTAATAGCTTGACAAAATCCCGACATTATTAGCGGTTTCAAACTAGTAGACATATTTCAACCAAATACACCATCCAATGGATGCACCTTACTTCCTACCGGGGAATAAACAATGTCAACCTCCTAAATTTCACCCTTCGGAAAACTCTTGAAATTTCGATATTCCTTCTTCTTGAGGCTTTCCGGCTATTCTTGAGTGCCGATATTAATGGCTGAGTCATGTCTTTCATAAAAGTGATGAGGGTGGTGAAAAACAACAGCAAAAAAAGTCATGCAAGCGGAGTTTTATAAAAATAATTCTTACTAAGAGGAACTAAAATAAAAGTTCTTTCGGATCTGAATGCCAACCCCTTGATCATAAATAAAAAAAATTAGAAAGATTCATGTTGTCGTGGTTATACCCTGACCTTTGTATTCTTTGCCTACTTTGATAAAAAGCAGTTGTATTAAGGTTGTAATGTTTCCTTTGATTCTTGTTAATTTCAATTTCTTGTTTAATGTTGAGTCGATGTTGAGGGAAGTTCTTGTGTTTGTTAAGTTGCTTTTGCATAATAGTTTAAACAGTTTACCAATTTCTTCCTTCTCCAGATCCTCAACATCATATATGGCACCCATAATCCTCAGAAAGGAGGAGATGGTGACAATAAGAAAAGTACATTAATTTTATATTGATTGCGGTCTGATCCCCCCTCAAAGGCTCCACAGTGCCGTGAGTATCAGCATCCCTCTCGCTCGTTTTTTGCCTCATTACCTCTTCCCCTCGTTTCGAGGCTACAGAGTCTTGGGCAAAAGAGAGATGTAAAATTACCTATACTGATGTAAAATTACAATACGAAGGGGTATACTCTTGTGTTATGCACCTATCAATGTTAAGCCCCAGGGTGGGGGGTGGGCAGACCCAGGGGAATTTGACATTTTAATGGCAGCCAGAGTAAAATTCCCCACCCCCAGGCACCTACTAAATGTCAATTTCCCGCCTCCGGGGTAACTTTTTCTAACAGAGTTAGGACTTAATAATTGACAGGTTGGAAAGGATATGTCTTTTACAACCTTACATAGAAACAGAAACAGAAGGAATGAAGACTCTTCTATTTATAAACATTCGATCATACAATGAAAGAAGTGATGGTTCATATATACCGAAAAATAAAACAGATTTCCTCACCATTCTTTCGCTCATGTTGTCTTGTTACTTTCAAGAAAAGCAGAGGTCATTTACCTCTGGTGACTTCTGGGTATTACCAAGATTGCAGGTCACTCATTTCCAGTTTTTCTCGGTCTTCCAAGATGGCGGCCATGTCAAATTCCCGACCCTGGGGAAGGCACGCTCAGTCAATTTCCCGTGGGTAGCCCGCCCCCCCCCCCCCCCCCACCCTGGGGCTTAACGTTGATAGGTGCATTAGTAGTACAATAATATTATTTATGGCCTGCCTGGAAAGGTTGTTTAGCGTTTTAAATAGCGTTTTAAATCTCTGTATTAAAAGGAATTGAAACCCCAAAGTTTTGAATAGGGCAAGAAATGGCAATGATTTGTAGCGTATGGTCCTTTAACATAAGTACGATTTTCCACTAAGGGATTATGTAAATTTCAGTTTTACAGGGGATTAAACACTAAATGTAAAAAGTGGAAAAAAAAACGTCTACAACTTTGACTAGAAATGTACATTATGTTTAAAAAAGACTAGAAAGTACATAAAGAAATGATTGTGTCGGCTGTGAATCAGGATAAGTTTGATGTTAAGGGAATCAATTAAGCGTTGATCAAACTTCACAATCGCTTTGTATTTTTCATTGTCGTTTATGTCACGCGCTTTTTTTTCTTGCTTCTAATTAGGCGATTGGTTTTTCGTTTTTCTACCTTCTGTGACTGCTTGACAAATGCAGTTACTTTGTGTGTTACTCTTACCAGAGACACTGAAAGCTGCACTCATGCACTTAAATTCAACCTCCGGTTTTCCCTCTCTGCGTTCGCAGGCTTTAACAATGCACCCAAGTACAAATTATGATGGTTAGCTTTCGAAAATGTCTGAAATCTTTAGAGGAAGAATAGTTTCCTGCTACAATTTTCTGTTATTGAAGCGTTTTAACATTTCCTTGTTTTCAAAGAGTAGTTATGGTGGATTTCTGGTATTAACACCATTTTCGTTTTTAAGTGCGTGAATCTTAAAACCAGAAAACACAATGCTGTGATGCGCCGTATTTTGGATAAGAATGACAGGAAAGAGATGTGGGTTGTTTATGAAATCACATGTTGCATTTGGGCTTTTCCTGTTTCCTTAAGCTTTTTACAAAGAGAATTTGCATATGACTTTTTCATCTCGTCTAGCCTATGCCCGGGGGAGGGATACTTGGGTCAATTTTTGCTGGGTATGTGCCGCTGGCCTCTCAGAGCCCCTACCCCATTATAGCCTATTCTGTGACCAATTATAGACCCCACCTTTGTCACTTTTGGGCAAATATGTAATTTTCATGATCTCAACTTAGTCACTTTCTATTTTTATGAATTGACTCATTTTTTTAAACTGAATGAAGAACACTTTATACTTTTCACCTTACAAACATTCTGGTACATTTGCTAACGGTAAATATGAAGAACTGTCTTTTTGTCCCCAAAAAATCCGAAATGTGCAACCCCATTATAGTCAGTCCAGTCGTGAAAATGCGACTCCATTCAGCGGCACATCCCTATTAGCCTCTTATAAGGAAGTGCCCTCCCAGGGAGCCTCTGAACAGCCTCCCGATGAGGTCTCCCTCCCAATAAAGAGCCTGTTGACAGGCGGCAACATCTTATCCACATAAGGATAATGCCATTTTTAACACGGCACGCGTGGTCATTACCATTTGTAATCCAAATTTCTTTCAAGTGATAGCTTTGGTTGCTATGATGAAAATTAACAACGATGATCACACAAGAAGGATGATTGTGGGCAGATTTGTAAAATGATAAATGCTAACCTTTGAAAGTCAGAGATTTGCAGCGTGAATGGTAAGATAAGGTAAGGTAAGGTAACGCCTTTATTTAAAGAGGGTAAACACGTGACAGTTATGATATAACTGATAAACTTGTGGTCCTAGGCCTCTATAAAACCAGGCTTCTTACATTGGTGAAACCGACAGAAACCTTAGCACGCGACTGACCGATCACAAACGAGCAACGAGGAATGGTGACGTCAACAATCACATTGCTGAGCATCATTTACAGACGAAACATCAAATTGACTGGGACTCTGCGACATGTATAACGTATTCTACAGACTACCATCAACGTCTTACTTTGGAAAGCTGGTTCACTAACTTAGAACAAACGCCACTGAATCGTAGCCAACAGATACCAGCGCCGTACAAACGACTTATTGACAAGATGAAGCGAAACTAACTACGAGAGATCGACTGGAGAACTGACAATTTGACTAACAATAGGCAACTGCTTAACTGTGACAATAGACGGATCGAAACGCACCAATTACTGATTACGAGTCTTCATAGCCAATAACACCGCGGCTTAACTGACAGACGACCAATAACATCTTGACTTTATTGACCAATCAGATCAATAACCAGAGTATATAATACCATCTACTGACGTGATACAACTCACTTTGACTCTGAAGATGACTACCGCACAGGTTGTCGAAACGTCAGTCACTGTCAGCAACAATAGTCCTATTCAGGACTACGTTCACCCGGACGATCAAACTCAACCTACTTTTGAAATGACTCCTGGGTTCAAACCTTTCACAGTTTTATTTAAAAAACTATTAACTATCTAAAACAAGTTATTTTACAAAACTAATTAAAGGTCCGGCCTCCTTCTGTGTTTTTCTTAAAAACAGGACAATGAAAATTCAAATTTGCAAAACGAGTGGATCGGTTATGAATTTCAGAATTTGTCTTTAACACAGAATTAATAGCATACAATGGCCCACTTAGTCCTGCACTACAGTTTTTGTCTGAAACTGCTTATTTTTAGTGTCCTTCTTTCCTTTTAGGTAGAAGGGGGAATTTAGTATGTAAGTATAACATTTATAACGTTTTTCTTTTCACTGTTAAATTTGGTAATCCCAGTGAGGTTTAAATAACAACAGCCCTAATTTGCCAAGACAGCTAAACCGTGAAGGATTCTGGTTGCAGCAGTAAAATGACGTCATCACGCAAATGGCCTACTGGGAAGAAAATCCTTAAATAAGAACGACCGAGACCAGGTTTTATGAGCCCGCGAGACTGAGCACCCCACCCAAACCCTTGTTTTCACTAAAACTGCATGGACGCCAACCTGATTGAGGTCGTTGTTGTCTAAGGTCTTCCTACTGGGAATCAAGTAGGAGTGAGGAGGGGTTTATCTAGTTGTACTGAGCATGTTTTCATCAGACTGAGCAGTGTCCACTAATCACGGTCATGCGTGCTCTCCCCGGTTCCCACAATCCGTCACTCGTACCACTGGCTCCCGATAGGTTCTGTGTTTCTAGGTATGGGTCAGGTATGGGTCCTAAAGATTAGTCTGGATTTATTATTGGATTGCTGGAACAGTCCGACAACAGGTACATTTATTTGTTGTTGTTGCGGTTGTAGTAGTTTGTATGCACATATTGTTTCTCAGAAGGCTCAATATCTTAGAAAGTTGTTTATATTTAAATAATAAACTTAATTAGAGTTTAACTTAACCTGTGGCTGTTTATCCACAGATCATTTTGTGCACATGAAGCTATGAAGCTGATTCTTTTATACAGTTCACGCTTAACTGCTACGTCAAAATGAAAGTAGTCGGTACCATGCATTAAAACATTGGGTATAGTGAGGTATTACTGGCGTTTCATATATTCACTCTAGGATTTATGTAGCTATTTATTATACTACTCAAGAAGCAATTCTTGTACATAGTTTGCATTCTAGCTGGTCGAAAGAAAGACTGATTCAGGCAGCTACAAACAGGACTCCGTGTAATTTTGCTATGGTGAAACATTTTTCAACAATATATCAATAAAGCACCCTATCGTGAGTGGTTCTTTTTTCTACATATTACAGTGAAACCCTGTTAATACGGACACTGAAAAAAAAAAAACACAGAGAGTGTCCGTATTAAGTGGGTCATGTTACCGTTATTGAAATAAAAGATGGAGATGTTGTCGTTGTTATTGATCCCGGTGTCACTGTGAGGCGACAGTGAAATGTTGGGCGCAATCGAGCAGACGTACCCCGGCCCTGACGGCTTTGTGCGAGTGGTGGATGTACTTAACTGATGGCAAGACCCTTAAGCGACCAATAACTAGAATTTCTACGTGGAGATTCAGGACACCGAACGTAATCAGATTAATGTGTAACAAGGACACTTCGGAGAACCATAATATTTGAGCTAAGGATGTATTTCAGTTAAAATGTATTCGAATTTCAGCTTCCCTGTAATTTGGGAGGGGAAGAAATGTTAAAGACATTTAGAGTTGCGTTTCGCCATGATATAGTCACATGACTATATCATGTGACTTTGTTGAACTTGAACGTTTTTTGGAACTTGACTCGAGATTCTTCGAAATAGTTTTTGATAGACTGCAAGCAGTCCCTCTTCAGTCAGTCGAGTCTAAGCTCGGCAGGACTGGAGAGGGCGAAATGTCTTATTTTTTGCCGTTTCACTAACTTAGCTCGATTTCCTCGCTCGCATGACCATCCTGAGGGACTGCTAGCAGTCTAAGTTTTTGACTTTAATTGTTACCGTTTTGGAATAAAATCCAACAAGTACTGTAGTTACAACTTCCACACCGTTGCCAGTAAAAACCACTGAATCATCAGAGGTTTAACAGACTTGAATAGACTTGAAACCACCAAGTCGTGTATACTTAAGGTATTAGATCTGCTATAAACCATTCCATTTGAAAAATTTATTTCTCAAATAACAAAGAATTTTGCAAATTAAAAATTACACAGTTCTATCAACACATCAGGCAACAGCTGAGCTTTCAGAAAATTGACATTTTTCACAACTAAGGTGTGATTTCTGATTTATATCGCAGGCTCAAAAATTCAATAATTCCATAATTTTGGCTTTCTCGCGATAGCTAGGAATAACAAAAAAAAAACAATTGGAACTGACTTATATATGTTTAAATTGTTCATTTCTCTTTGAATTCCCGCCAGTAGCCAGTACATTTTCCCTGAGTTATAGAGGTGGAATTTTTTTGAAACGCCCTGTGACCTCAGGCCACCCAAAAAAGTTCCAAAATATTCCGGGAATTACCGGGAATTTAATACATTTTTCCTTAACATTATGTGAATAAACCTGGCTAGTTTTAGCGCAGTAATGTAAATCCTTTAAGTTGTTTCGATACATTTTTTCAGACGCCATACCGATATTTTTCAATCGCTTTAAAAGTGATTTTATCCTTGTCTAATCGCTATAACATTTTCACCAATTCAAAGTAGACAGACTGCAAATTTTCTTAGTTGCCAAAAAAGATAAATTATCTACGTGTCGCAACTGTTCATCAGTAGGATGCCTAAAATGCGTGCAATTCCACAATTGGTCTCGGCTCCATTAAATCCCACACCAATTATTGCAGAACACCCCAGGAGGAGCCACCCACCATGTGAGCACAGCCACGGGCAATAGTGAGGAAAATAACGCAAAGTAAAATATAGACGTTAATAAACGAACCACAGGTACACGTCAATTAAAAAAACAAACAAACAATGCGCGCGCTCAAAACAAAATTGCACGCGCACACGTACCGAGATACAACTGAAATACAACAATATGCAATAAATAAGTAATGTAAGGATACGATGGTGCAATTCAAGCCTGGATTGCTAATCTCATCTCCCGCAGGACTGCACCGTACTTGACACCAATGATAGACTACTAATTGAAATTTGTCAAAATGTAGGTTTTAGTAAAATCGATATTACTATGACAACAATAAACAAAAAACTTTGATCTTGATAAACGCCTAATTTTGCGCGATCTAGACCTGTTGCTGAAAATCCAACACTAGGAACTTAAAGTTTGGTGTTTAACAAATAACCTCAATAAGAAGTAAAAAATTGTGTGAATTCGACCAAAAGGAAAATATATTTCAAACCTTAAATTTTCAATAGCCGTGATAGATTATTTAAAAACGAAAAATGTTATAAATGACTCAAATTATTCTAAAGTAGCGTCAGAATGCTGCTTAATATCATATTTTTGATACTAAGAAATTTTGGTGTACTTTCGTTCTTGCGATCTTAAAAACTAACCCGTTTTCTCACAACCTTTCTAAATGCAACTTCATTCAAAATTTGGACTTAAGGTCATTCCCCTGAAATAGAACTTAACATAGATTTTTTCTCAAATTTCGTCTATTAACTATTCATCATACTGGGACTTCAAAATCAAAATAAAAAAGGGGGGTGCCGGTATTCGTTTACGAGCTGTGAGGGCTCAAACATACCCCCTTTGAGGTAATTTTCAACACTTCCGGTTTGCTGCCTTGCAGCGTGGACTATATTAATAATTAGGCCTAATAACACTCAGAATTTTATTGATTGAGCGAAATGAGGCTATACACATTTAGAGTTGGACAAGAGTACCACTTTCAAAAGGCTTTTAGTACGAAAACGCATATGTTGAGGAAGCACTACCCTAACTTCGTTACCATGGTTACAATAATTTCAATGAAAAAATGAGTATTGGCTTTATACTTTCCTTTATATCTTTTTTTCTGAACATAGAAAATTGTCCATTTTTTTTGTGTAGGCAGCGTATTGTTTTTAGAGTCAAATAAGCGAAAAAAGGACGGGGGTGCCGGTATTCACTTAGAAGCTATGCCATCATTTTCTGTTCCCAGGCAGGCAGGCCCATTTCTCTTTCCAGGAAAAAAAACATTGTAAATCGTACAGATGTAATTAAAGTTAGTTATTACACGGTATTATGATTGTTAAATTATGATGAAGCTCGGAAAAATGTTCAGATAAAAGCTGCTAATCAAATAAATATACCTACCTGAGGCAAGTTTGGTGTTTACATCAAAAATTGGTCGGCCGCTACCAACACCGGCGGCACGATGCGATTTGTTTGTGGTGCACACAGTTACCTCTCCACATTCCGGATCGCCGCACATGATATACAAAAAACTACCCAACCCGGAGATAGTCAGTTTGATAGCTGAAGAGCTTTTCCACATGCACTGCAATCACTATCTAGGGCTTTGGCCAGCACGTCTAACTCGATCACTCGTCTGCCCATCCTGGGAGACCCAGGGGCAGTCAGTCGGGTTGGGAGAAAAGGCGAGACGAAAGTTTTTTAGTTCGGGCGAAGGAGCCCCTGGGTACCGACTCTCACCGGACCATTTCCAAAAATTCAAACGGATGCCGGCTCCTGATTGGGCACAAAAAAACCTTTGTATTATAGTGCCCAATCCGCGAACAGCATCTCCTGAGTTCTTTTTGTGTGTTCGTACACGACGGCTCTTGTCTCGCCATACTTGTCTGGTTCGTTCACCAAGGTTGTGCGTGCAATTCGCAAGGGAAATTTGCCCTTTCTGCTTTCCTAAACAGAAACGAAGGAGCTATCGATGACTCGGAAAAACGTTTCGGATGACTATTGCCAATTGCACTAAGAAAATTCTGCTTCTGACCGATCACAAGGTATCGTAAATAACGTAAATAGTTTTTACGAATTTAAAGGCTTGATCGATGCAACATTAACTAGCTTGAATTGAATACGTCTTGAACGCTCAAGCTTTAAAATACCCTTACATGCGTTTCCACGTGAAAGTTTTCGGAAATACAGTATTTTTAAATGGACGGGATGTTCTGTGACTGAAAGTTTCCTTGATTGCGTGCATTTCTTTGGTGAACGAGCCAGACAAGTATGCACGCGCGCATGAAGAAGGCCTTATAAATTACCTCAGGAAATTTCTGTCTTAAGTGTGGTCGTGAGTTTTTGAATAAAGAAAGAAAGAGGAATATTATTGGCGAATTTGGCATGATTTATCAGGCTCTGTTCAATGAAAAGTTATGTGAAAATGATGCTCTGCCTCGTGCAGTTTGTGCCAGCCGCAAATACCAAATTGAAAAGACATGGCAACAGTCAAGAAAAGCTGAAGAACAGTCAATTCAGTACTTGTCATTGTCAAAAAGAAAACACCCACAGTCTCCTTTGTCATCAAGTTGTGGTGACGAGCAAACAGTGACTCGAATAGAACGCAAGCAGAAAGGTCACAGACTTGTTTTTGAAGCCAACTGCCCTGAGCAATTGTCAGTAACAGCAAATACACATCCAGCAAAAGAATGTGCATATATTCTACCAAAGTTACTCACACCATCTGCAGCGGTGGCTTATGCATGTGTCCGTGGGCCACCATTAACCATACGTCAGGTCAGAGAAGTACATAATGTTGCTATGCAGACTACAAAATATAAAATCAAGCTATCATTACCAGCCAAGTACAAAAAAGGTACATGTGTTAAGGTAAGCAGCCAATATAATATTATTGTTCCAGTAATTATCAGGACAGCTTGTCTGCAACATCAGCTAATCTTATTTTATTCAAAGATTACTCACGTCATGTCATATTTGGGGAATGAGTTCAAAAATACTACTCTTGGTCACCAATTAAAATGAAGGCTGCAGTGTAATAAACCACTTGTGGAAATTCTAGACCTGCACATGTGGCAACTAAACATGTAAGCACTTAGGCGTCGGTCCAGATTAGTCTTCTTGTAACCACAGGGCATAAGCATGTGTTTTGCAGTAATACCCTATTTCAGTAGAGGGGGCTCAGATCTACAGCAGGGCTAGTGATGATGTCAAGTCCATCATGAACAATTTCGATCAGACAACTAATGTCCCCAGAGAGTCAACAAAACACAAAAGAGGGGAAGATTCAGACACCACTACCATTGTGAACATTTTAAAGGAAATTGAAGCATTTTGTGAAGTTCCTGGAAGAACACATTCTAATGTTGGATCCATCCCTAAAGACCCCATATCTGTTCTTGACTTTGCAGACTTAAATGCATGGCTAACGAAGCACAAGAAGAGCTGGATAAATTCAGTTTAGATGCACATTTTTACAATTTTTAGGTCAAGTCAAAAATTTATTTGAAATAGTTGGTTCAGTATGGCCACATAAGGTTTCTCCTAAATGATTACTAAGGACTTCAACTTTTAAAAGATGGAGACAACTCTTTTTCATTTGACCCCACAACAATGGCCTTAATTGCATGCCCTATACTATTAGTGAATAGGATAATATGTTAGTCGGTTGTCATTACAAGTTTCCCTAATAGTGTTATAACTAGTTACAAACACCCTTAATTTTGGCTTCTTTTACCTTAAAAAGATGAAAAAATTTGTTGACCAGACAGTGCAAGTGAGTCATTTAAACTAATAGTGGCTAAAAACTCTCCTAGCCAATTTTCTTAAAAATCTGTGAGAAGGAAAAAAAATTATTAATTTACTTTGTAGGGGCTAATGAAAAAGCTATTTTCTAGCATTGATGCAGGAATTCAAAGTGATTTTTTAAAACTGTAAGAGCTATTTTGCATCACTTAACCTTGCAAGTCAAATCAATCACTGACTTCTATCAGTCTCTGTCCCAACTGGCCAATAACAGGGACCCACCTTTCAGTCTTTCATTCAAAACAAGAACAAATGGTACAAAAAGAATTTTGTTTTAAAAAACTGAATTTTTATATTAATGGAACAGCTCCATGCCCCGCAGAAAAACCCCTGTTTCACATTTTGTCAAATTCTTTTAAGAGGAGGGCATGTCAAAGCAAAATCCAGCTGTAGGTATTGAAATATCATAGCCTTAGAAAAGTAATTATTCTTTGCAAAATATACCGTTATTATCAAAATACAAAGCATATATGGATGGAAGGCATTGATACTGAAAGTCCTGACAAGTGAGATTATATATTAACTACTGCTCTAGACTTTCTTGTTGTAGGTCTTTAAACACCTCACAAAGACAATCATACACTTTGAATGCATGCTGTACACTCAGAACCTGAAATTGTTCAATAATATCATCAACACTAAACAAAAAATCACACTTTGAGGTTGTATCTTCAATTATGCGGTCAGTAAAGCCAGTGATTTGGTCAATAGTTGAATAAAAACAATGCTGACTTGATTGTTACACTGCCTGACGCATGCTTTTCTGACACTCCTCTAATAGACCCTTTAGGGCTCTTCTATCACTTTCACTTATACTTCTACCCTTTGGAGCATCATCAGCTGCTGGAAGAGTCATTTTGGAGACCATAGTTCCCACATTTTGTGGACAGCCTTGTCCATAAGCACAATCCCGAGCACAGACATCACAGCAAAAATGTTTCTTCTCGTCTATTTTTTCTTGACTTGTAACTTTAAAAAAATCAAGAATTTGCCTTCATCCGCAGGACTTTGACTTTGTGTATTCCAGCATGTCTGGTTTACACTTGCGAAGTTGTCTTACATGAAAGAGTAATGTTGCCTCTGAATATGCACCATCTCTACCAAGGTCAGGGGGAGGGCCGTGGTGTAAACCCTTATGTCTACCCCCATTCCAAGAGAATTTGTCGCAATCACAATTTGCACCTTACCAATTGGATCCTTGAGTGATTGTATTATACATGATCCTGGGTGGAAGGTGAAGTGCCACTGTGATACATTGCCACCACTCTGTTTGTAAACTTCTTTTCAGTACCATATGGGTGGTACGCCTTGTCCAGCAAACTGCTCATGAAAAATTGGTAGAGCTCACCACGTTTTATAGTCTCGGACATATATTAATGTCTGCAGACATGCAATGTTCTTTTCATTTAACTCCTTGGCAAGCCATGTAAAGATGACAGAATTTTCACTGGTAACCTTTGAAACAAACAGCTTGATATTCTCTCTGTTTGGACCTACTGATTTTTCCAGACATTTCTTCAAACTCAAACTTTTAATGATTTTTATCTCTGGTCAAAGGTGAAGCAGTGGCTGTAATTGCTAAAAAGGGGACTTGCTTTGGTAAAAAAGACCTGATCTCACCAAGACCACACCGCTTTCTGAATGGCTCCTTTCCATCCTCTTTCTCACCCCTAAAGAGACCAGACAAGTGATTTTGTAGTTAAAGAGCAATGTTCTACATAAATAATATTATCTTACTTACCTACCATGCAAGCAGCAAAAATTATATGCTCTTGTTATTGTATAAATATTTTAGAATGACTGTATAATCATAAGATATTGAACAATTCGAAGAACACTATATTAGGCACGAAAATGTGCATAATTTTGTGTAATAAATGTAGAAACAGTGTGCAACTGCAACATAGTATTTAGCAATTCCTGATAGGGGTTTAACTATGACCGTCCATCTTTCTTCAGAAAGGATATATTAAAGGAGCATGATTCAAAAGAAACTGGCCATGGTTTTGAGTTAGTTGGTAGCAAAACATCACAGAGACAATATTATAATGGAGGTAACATTGTGGCAAGGTTTATGATGCTTGCTTCCAGTATGCAATGTATTGTATATACTGTCACTTTTTGACCACCTGAGAGCTTACATTAAGCACATGCAGTGCAATTAATTTCTACAAATATAGGAAACTGTACCTTTCCTGTACATTTCCCGGAACTTTATGTCCCCAACAAATGACACTGGACTTCCACATAAAAAGTTACATTTAATCTTGCCCTAAAAAATATCGTTATCTTGTTTACCACTTTCTCCAATGAAGGCAGCTTCAAAGCCGTGTGGCCTTAAATATGTACCGTAAATCCTCTATTAAGCCCCCCCTCTCAAATAAGCCCCCCCTCTCTAATAAGCCCCCCCCCTTTTCAGAGGAGGAAAGTTAATAAGCCCCCCCTCTCTATTAAGCCCCCCCTCCCCCTTCCCCAATCCTTATTCTTCACAAAAAAATTAACGATTAACGTGGACTGATCAGTTATGATTTATTCAGGCTGGAAGTTCATATTGGTTTTGGTCTTCGGCGGCATGACCTCCAACTCCTTATGCTTAACTTTCTCAATTTTGCGCTCTAGCTCTCTGTACAATGCGTAAGTCTACTCTGTCTTATACCACGGTATTTTTGCTACAGGGGATGCATTTCGCTAAATTAAATAAGCCCCCCCCCCTCTCTTTTAAGCCCCCCCTCTCTATTAAGCCCCCCCTCAAAAGTGCTTGAAAAAAATAAGCCCCCCGGGGGGCTTAATAGAGGATTTACGGTAACCTGGTCTTTCACGATTGAGCTTAAAGGGGAAACCACAATTACCAATGGCAATGAAGGCATGTCAAATCCCCGGTAAAATTAAGCTTTACAAACGCTAAGCAAGATCTGAAAAGTCAGGCTTTTACCGAATCCGGTGGGCAAAGCTGCAAACACATCCTTTCTAAGGACAACATTCTCAACGATTAAAACCTGCTCAGGCGTCAGTTCCTCGACGTCTGGAAAAGACTTAAGACCTTCACAGATAGCTTCTCTAATACCTTTCCTTGTTCGAATTGTGGCAGCCATGATTCTCCATAAATCACACGTGCGTAGCGTAACCTACTTAAAGACCTTAAAGCGGGTAATTTATAAGGCCTTCTTCATAATTATACATGTATACTTACATACTTGTGGGAATTCATGCGCGCGTGCATACTTGTCTGGCTCGTTCACCAAAGAAATGCACGCAATCAAGGAAACTTTCAGTCACAGAACATCCCGTCCATTTAAAAATACTGTAATTCCGAAAACTTTCGCATGGAAACGCATGTAAGGGTATTTTAAAGCTTGAGCGTTCAAGACGTATTCAATTCAAGCTAGTTAATGTTGCATCGATCAAGCCTTTAAATTCGTAAAAACTATTTACGTTATAATTTTCTTAGTACAATTGGCAATAGTCATCCGAAACGTTTTTCCGAGTCATCGATAGCTCCTTCGTTTCTGTTTAGGAAAGCAGAAAGGGCAAATTTCCCTTGCGAATTGCACGCACAACCTTGGTGAACGAACCAGACAAGTATGGCGAGACTAGCCTGCGTAGCAAGCGTTTCCGTGCTGTTTCGGAGAAAGACCGAGGAACGGAGATTCTCGGTTTTGGCCGCGCGAGAAATGAAACGAGAGCCAAAAGATGAAAGAGGGGGGTGGGGGAGGGGAACGAAGGAAACGCTTGCAGACAAACCCCTCGATTTTGAAAACCTGCGTTCGCCAGCGAACGCATCGCCTGATTGGCTCGGCTAGCCGAACAATGTTGACACGTGTCGATCAAATGTTCGTTTCATAGTGAGAGGACGGTATGGTACGTGACACGCATATTAATTTTCAGTTGTTGTTGTTTTATATTCTGGTCGGCAAGATTTGCGATCCAATGCAAGAGCATTTTCTTTGACTTCTTTTGAAACGTAAGGCTCTTCTTGCTACTAAATAAGGGTTTCAGGTCGTTTAATTTATTCTCCAAAGTTCCTCCTGGATCTGAATAACTAAAAGCGATTTTCTTTTGTCCGCGAATGCGATGGTTTCCTGCAATGTGTCATGCTGGGTATGTTGAATTCTCTCAGATGGTGATGTACAGACTGTTCTGTTCTTTCGATTTTGTGAAATTTACTGAGAATATAGAACTGCCGGCCATTTAGTATTTTGAAAACCTTGACTGGTTACCGGCCATATAGCCACAGCGAAGAAATATATTTTGGGCTCACGCATACGCGTCCTCTGAAGTTCATTTCCGCTCCACTGAAAGCCAAACATTTTATTGGTCAATTATGACAGCTGATGACAGCATCAAATGTCGGTTTCGCGAACTCAGGCATGACAGGCCAAGTGGGCGGTTTTCAAAATCCCGGGGTTTGTCTGCAAGCGTTTCCTTCCTCT
This sequence comes from Porites divaricata, assembly GCA_038088405.1. Lineage (NCBI taxonomy): Eukaryota > Metazoa > Cnidaria > Anthozoa > Scleractinia > Poritidae > Porites > Porites divaricata. The sequence continues at coordinate 11,217,034 of JBBMOI010000008.1, read as the reverse complement.
CTTCCCCACCCCCTCCCCGCTCTTTGACTTGCGCCATTTGTCGCGCGGTCTTTGACTCTCGTTCCTCGTTCTTTGCTCCCAAACCACAGAGAAACGCTTGCCACGCAGGCTATGGCGAGACAAGAGCCGTCGTGTACGAACACACAAAAAGAACTCAGGAGATGCTGTTCGCTGATTGGGCACAATAATACAAAGGTTTTTTTGTGCCCAATCAGGAGCCGGCATCCGTTTGAATTTTTGGAAATGGTCCGGTGAGAGTCGGTACCCAGGGGCTCCTTCGCCCGAACTAAAAAACTTTCGTCTCGCCTTTTCTCCCGACCCGACTGACTGCCCCTGGGTCTCCGAGGATGTCGTCTGCCTCGAAAGTTGCAGCTGCAGGCTTCGATGTATTTCTTTTTTGTGCTAACGCCTTCATCACCTTCCACATTACAACACTTCCTTTTCCAAATATTTTTTCACTTCTCTCATCTTCCCTTTTCTTTTAAACTTACAAAAAAAACCTCTTTTATCTCTCGACTTGGTGCCGACGCCGACGGTTGCCATCTTGAAAGATTGCGTGACTAGTGTTGCAATGTTATGCGCAGTAGAGATGCGCAATGCAATTCAGAGGAATGACCTTAAAGCGCTTTTTCGAATCTCTCTGAATCGAGTCGAACGAATTTTTTAAAAATCTCTTCACATAATCTTCGTAATGTATATAATAATGTCTGAAACTTTCATTAAGATTGATTCACTGCAACACCTTGAAATTTCAACACAAAACTATCCTACGAACCGGTGAAAAATCCACGCTATAGCAGTCACTGTTTTGACGTTATGCTAATTTTTCCAAATTAAGTTTTGTTATGATACTGACCCCATTGTAGCACGGGAAATGGCGAGAAAATGCGAAATTCCCTGGTTGAACTCGTTACGTGACGTACTCTTATAAAACAACGTCTTAGACGTGCTAATTTGCATAATAGGTCATTTAACTGCGGCCTTATCTGTAGCCTGCGAAAGGCAGACGTTTCTCCTCGCTCATCGCATCCTCGGAGACCCAGGGGCAGATAGTGGGGGCGAGGGAAAGTCTAAACGGGCGGGAAAATATGGCACGAAGAAAAATAAAGAACGGCGAGAAGAGCCCCTGGGGACAATGTCTTGCCAGACAAGTTCCAAACGGTCGCCGCCGTTTTGGCTTCTGATTGGTGCCAGAAAACTTTTGTGCTTTTCTGCCCAATCAGAAGGCGGAACAGCGGCGACCGTTTGGAACTTGTCTGGCAAGACATTGTCCCCAGGGGCTCTTCTCGCCGTTCTTTATTTTTCTTCGTGCCATATTTTCCCGCCCGTTTAGAATTTCCCTCGCCCCCACTATCTCCCCCTGGGTCTCCGAGGCCGAGGATGCGCTCATCGCCGCTGGGGACGTTTCGCGAGGAGGAACGTCTGCGACTCAGCGACAGAAATTCCATACTGATGACGCAAAATCTGTCCAGAATCCGGTCTGAAGTGCTAATTGGTCGACGGAGTAGTTTCATTGTTTTAGCGATTGTTTACGAATGACAGACAAAAGAAAAAAGGCCGCAAAGGTCAAATGTAAACGCGATGAATCTCTAACAAAACAGCCAATATTTGTGGAATATAGTCTCTCTGGAAGAAGTATTTTAGTTTCGTGCTGGAGCTCATTCGCAGATGAACACAACACTCGACCAAGAGAATCGTAAAATTGAACAAATTTGCATTTGGAGACCCATGACTACCGGATTTATTATGCAAACATTGATTTACGTCATCAGTATGGAATTTCTGTCACTGAGTCGCAGACCTTCCTCGTCGCGAAACGTCCCTCAGTAGTTATGAGCGAGGAGGACAGTGCCGGCAACAGAAGAATTTCGACTTAGGCCCCAAGGGGCGTGGCACTATAACCACCTGTCATTTACTCCGATCGCCAAAAATTTTCTTCTATATTGTAGATAGAGAGTTTCAAAGTAGGATGGTACCGCCACAGAATAACTGGGTCCATTCACCTTAAACGCAAGTAAATACGCCCGAGATAACTGATTAAACAGCTGATTAAAACAAATACTCAAAACTACAGTCAAATCATATAAAAGAATATAAACAACAGAAACACAATGTACCAGAAGACTGTCCTTGGGAGTGGCAGGATAGAAAAATTTGTATTTGCACTATGCTTACAATCTCGCGTGTGTACGCGAGGAGTTATGTTTTTTTTTTGTGACTATCAGCTGTATTGTAGTAATTTAAAATCCTTAGTGTATTTTGCCGATGGCTAGTTAAAGCCCGTCAGACCCCATGTACGCTACCTAGAGGGGTGGTCTAGATTTATATTAATACAAGTATCAAAATCCACTTCATTTTACTCTTTAGCAGTAAGTCACATGCGCTTCTCATCAAGCGCCTATTTTATAGTCTTGTGACTGGTAAATCGTTGCCAATATCACTGAAATTAGCCTGCGAACCGCAGAACTTTTTCCGGTCATCCCTTCTCTCCCTCAGGCTCAGGGAGAGAAGCAAAAACAGAGAGCCTGTTCACAGGCTACACTCAAATGAACCCACGTGACGAATGAAATTTCCCCTTCAGCGGCGGATTCTTAACTTTGGATGAAAGTGAAAGCATGTTAATCAGTTCAAGAAGAAAACAGTTTTAATATTAAAATATTTATTGAAATTCAAAACCATACAACTTTCCATTGCATAAATCTAATTTTAATAGCAGCACCGGTTGGTGAGAAGTGTTGAAAAGACAGAGGGAGGGACGGAAAGGTAAGATTTCTATAAAAACCAATAAGCCGGGTTAAGAATCTTTGAATGTATGGATGGCAAACTGTAATGGAAGTGGCTTTTCCAGGCGTTCTGACAGATAGGAGAAAGACGACACGGCGGCGAGGAACAGATCAGCTCACTCAGCAAGTTGAATATTGAGCACAGTTTTCTAAAATCCGGCAAATGTTTAACATTATAACACAGTGAGTAACAATAACTCCCGTTAAAAGTCATTTCAGACTCATAAGACACCGAAAGAAACTCTATTCACAAACAAAAACTGAAATTTACCGCCTTTTTGGGCTGTTTTAAACATTGTCGCTTTTTTCTCCGCAAAATTTCCAAGGATTGTGGCTAGTCCTGCTTACCCACCCATCCCACACAACATGGAGCAGGTGTGAAGAGGTATTGCGTCCATTCTCGTTCCCAGAGCTTCGATCCTTTTGGTCAGCGGCGGGGATCGAGAGCTCTGGCTGGTTCCAATTTGGAGTCCGCAAATCGTGGACTTCCGGTTCGACTGCGCAGTCTCAGGAAAAAAAATGAGAAAATAATCTGAAAAATTCAGCAGCAAAATGTGCCACCGTTGCACAACTAGAATTTCGAAGTAAAAGTCTTTGTATCCCGACCTTCAATGCAAGGACAAGTTTGAAAAACTAATAAGCTTACTTGTAAAGTGCGTGGTTCTTGAGAATAAAGATGTTTCGCAGTTTAACGGATTTGGTAAATCGTTCAATAAATCGCCGTGTTTCATGGTCTGTTTGGAGAAAAACCGAAAGAGGAAGCACGGACTATTCTTATTTGTTTCATTGCTCAACGCTCTCTTTTAGGGGCAAAAAGTGAAAATAAGGTAAGGCTGTAAGTGCGTGTGTATTAAGAGGGGATCGTGTGAATATGAAAGATGATGTACTGTGAGATATCACCAGCTCGGTTTTACCATTATTCTCAACAGTCTCCAATCCTCAGGTGATGACAACAAAGCGGTTTCTGAATTGCTGATTAGATTCTTGGAATTTAACTAAAAAAGAAAGCAAATGTAATATAACGTAACGCTTCCTTGCTTTGACTAGTATGCTTATATTCCCATGACCATTCTGTTTGATGACAGGCTGCAATATTGTAAGGGCTATTACATGCTTGTCACACTTAATTAGGGGTTAAAATATACAGTGCACAAGCCAGCTTCAACACACTGTATTAAAAATACTCTTTAAAATTCCGATGTCAGCCTGTGCCATATGTTTCCAGTGCCTCCTTGTTAACCCTTTAAGTCCCAATAGTGTCGAAGATCAATTTTCTCCTTACAATTATCCATACACTGTAAAAGAGATAAGTTATGAGAATCAATAAAATGATCACCCAAGAGAAAATACTTTGATCTTTGAACAAATTCTGTCAACTAATTCTTTAAGGAAATGTATGGAGATCAGTTTGGAGAATTTGTATGTGGATACTGGGGCTTAAAGGGTTATAAATCAGTCTATTTAAGATATTTTGTGGTGATTAACTCACTTTATGAACAAGAAGGGACACAAATATACCTAATACAATAAAAGGAGTTATTATTAAACACTAATGCCCAAAGCAACCTTTATTGGATCAGCTTTATACAAATCATAAATTGCATATCATTTTTTAACCTAGCCCTTAATTATTATTCATGGCCAGGAGGCAAAGGAAATGGAGAATCAACCCAGGTTAAAAAGTTTTAACTTGAAGTTAATTTTGACCTGTAACTTTGACTTTCTGTGTCCTATCAGTTTCAGTTCACTTTTTTTCACATTTAAGATTTCCTTAGTTTCCTTCACAGCCGTTTTTAGGCTCATCATGGAACGTCGCAATGCTCCTCCCCAGGGTATTAGTTAAGATCCCACAAATTACGATGCAGCCGTTTTTAGGCTCATCACACAACCCTAAGGAAACTAAGATTGCCATAAATTAACAAAACGTCAGCTGAAATAAAATATTATGAGAATAAACAAAAATAAATGGCCTTCGGTTAACACCACCACATGCCATGTCATACTGTAGCATGCATTGGAATGAAAGGTTTACTGCTATGTATGTAGGAATGTCATTGACAAGTATCTTTGTCAATGATTTTCATTAAAAGATAGCAGTGAATGGATTACATTATTTTAGGAGCAAAAGCTACCTATTTGTTGCTTGAAAAGCAAAAGTAACAAGCAATAATTATGTCTTTGTCTTCTCCTTACTACTCTAAATGTGCAGGTTCTGTAGTGGGGGTGGGGAAGGGGGTACAAGAACAGTCTTACACGTGTAAATAATAAATGCGGGCAACACAAAAACAAGGGCTCCAAATTCAATGCATTAATAATAATATTGTTAATGTATGAATTTATTACTATTATCAGCTGAGCACAAGGCCAATTAATTATTTTAAGACCCTGATTTGTTGCCTGACTCATTTTAGAAGCCTGGATAGGGATTCAACAAGCTTATTGTCTCCAAAACAGGTCTGAACTTTGATTTGGGTCACATGATTGTGAACACTGCAGTAACCCCCACCTTTTTCTTTGAAGCTTTATTAAAAGTCTTGTTTATAGTGTAAAGTGCACTTCGCTTACCCAGCTAGTTTACAGGCACTCCACTCGAATACTTGGAAACAAATTTATCCAAATATAACATAACAGGATTAAAAACCCAACTGGCAGGAGGCAACCAGTTAGCTATTTACAAGCGTGGGCAAGGATTTGAACTCGCGATGACTGAGAACAAATCAGCAAGTGGCCAGAGCAGGACTCAAACCCTGGATCACTGGATTTTAAGACCGGTGGGCTGACCACTCGGCAACACTGCCCTCTTTTATTTTCATATGCCCCCTCGGTGATCTGTATAGAGAAAATAGAGGGTCTGTGAACAGGCTAACACTGCAGCAGAGAGGTCTCAATACACATATCAGAATCTGTATGATAATCATGTTCAACAAGCTAAGTTAACTTGATGAAGTTAAAGTTGAGGGTTTCACAGACCTGAATTATTAATAGCCCATTTGAAAAAAGTACCATGATATTAGTACAGGATCAGCCTTGCTCAGGCATGCTAAAGTAACTATTATTCCAGTCCTCTTTGTTAGAATTATGAAACAATGTAAATTAGCATTAACTACATATATTGTGTCACTTTTCTTGTCAATGGGTTTTAGCAACTTGTGGGTTGGAGTAAGGATACAGGATCTTAAGTCCAGCTGCACACTTGCACTTGAGGATTTCTTAATTACCCAAAAAAATCAGAGTGAATGCAACAAAGACAGCTGGAAATAAACTATATATTAGCTAATATTAAGCACTGCTGTTGTCATAGGCAAGATGGATAGAGTATACAAATTTCTATGGTTCAAGCTGATGATCACGCAGCACCTGCAGCTTTTTTCAATGGTAACAACAAGCTTACGTGAAACTGTATCTTAAAATGGAATTTTTCTAACACAATAGCTTTTTTAGCAGCTGATATAAAATGAAATAAAAAGGTTTGTTGTATTCTACGAACTCTGCAGTCCTATGGCCAGTTGCCTGATTTCTGTAGGCTCAGTTGGTGACATTTTCAGGTGAGGTTTATTGATGTGCTCAGATCACAGATGCAAACAGTGACACTTGTACTGTTTTTTCCTTTCATCAACATTGCTGCCTACATACAAAAATATTATAAGAAAACATTAAAACTTGCATCACTCATTCAATTAATAGCCTGTCTTCTAACAGCCTAACTTTAATTATTTTGTAGCAGTATTTTACAATTTAGGTTTTAAGCTTTCTTTGGATTTCATAGCTTGAAATAATATAATTCGCACACTGTAAATCATGTGTTAAGTGGTCACTCTGACTCACAAGAGGTTAATAATCATATAAAACCATAAAACTATCACCCAAGGTACAAGATGTTCAATCATTTAGAATTTTTTTTTCATACAAGGGAAATTTTGGTGAATGTCGTAAATCCTCTCCTCAAGCCCTGGCCCCTGAGCTCCCATCTTTTATAAGTCTCTCTCTCCTTCTTCTTCACAACCAAATTGCTAACCTCCTGCCTCTATCTGCAACTCCCACCCCAACTACAAACATGCTAGAAATAAATTAGGGGGGCGTAACTAGAGGATTTAAAGTAGGTGGTCACTTAATTAGAGGAGATTGATATATAAAATTCAGTTGGTATATAAAATTCTAACATGACTCCAAGGCTTTAGGGTCAAAAATTGTAATTTTTTCACAACTCCATTGTCTTGCAATTCCCACTGGAGACTTGAGCTCAAAGAAGACCAAACCAAATGTAACCAAACTTGGGCTATTATGTATTTAAATATTTTTGAACAAAATGAGGACAAAAAAAATAAATGGGGACTTCTTTGGGTGAGGAATTTGACTCTGGCTTCAAGGAAATGGTTTAATTCTCCGGGGGTAGCCTATGTAGAGAGGGCTAAATGGATGGGCGTCATATTGGGGTTGCATTTGCAGTGATGATTCACTGGAATGGGTTTACATAGTTTTACATGATTTTACTTCAGAAATATACACAAAATAAGTAGATTTGAAATTGACTAGTGAGGGGTTTGGGAAGTAGTAAAATACAGGCCAGATAAAACCAGCAGCATTCAACCCAGAGAGTGACAAAAAGACTACGCTTTTTATATCAATTGTAGTACTATGATATTTAACAATTATTCCTCGAGCCCGAATGGGCGCTGAGTCAATAGCCCATGAGGCCGAAGGCCGAATGGGCTATTGACTCAGAGGCCATGAGGGCGAGAGGAATAATTGTTTTAGTAAAATCCAACTAGTTGGTCAAAAATATCGAGAATGAAAGAATTTTAGAGGAAAAACATCGACCTTTTTTACGTACCGTTCTCTTGTAGCTTTTGTCTTTCACTTTGAACCTGGCTGGGTAGTTGGCTCTCTCCTGTTGCCGTCTTCTCTAATGAATGACTGAACCGGAGATGAGAGAAAACACCGCAGAAAACTATCATCACTCATCCCAGCCAGTAGTTTTTTTTAACCCGCAAAATTTCCCTGATCTAGACCTCAGTTACTTCTTTAACGGTTACTTTTTCAAAAAGAAACAGCGGATGTTTGTTTAAAATGATATTTCCGTTAGACTTTCTTCAAATTGAATTCTCCACGCAAGTATTAAACACTAAAATGCTGTCCGACCCGGATCCCACAGTCATCAGCCTTGATTAGCCATCTTCACTTCACCTATTATTTCCGGTTTGTTTCCTTTGTGTTTCAAAGCCAATCAAAACAAGCCCTTGAGTTGGAACCAACCAGAGCTCTCGATCCCCGCCGCTGACCAAAAGGATCGAAGCTCTGGGAACGAGAATGTATTGCGTCATTTTCCCACCATGCATACGAGCATGCGTCTAAATTTGTCAACAAAACAAAACGGAACGTGTGTTTCATTCACTCATCAGTTTAGCGGGCGTGGGGTCCGCACACGCTTTTCCGAAGTAGCAACTGAATGTCTTAAATCCTGAAACTCGTTGCTAGTTCTTCGAAACAAAAACATATAGAGCAGAAACAGTGTTCTTGGTCTTCGTCAAACTGATAAACAAAAAATGTGCCTTGTTACTAGCAACGCAGTATCTGCGAATCCTGGTAAGTGAAGAGTTGACAACAACGTTTGCGAAGTTGTTTAAAATTATTAAACTTCTTCTGTTATCAATAGAGAAAAAAGATTGAATGTTTTTAGAATTAGGTTGTCTATGGCTTACTGTAGTTTGCGAAACGAAATGGAACGAAACGAAATGGAAATCTGTAGTTTGCGAAATGGAAATCTGTAGTTTGCGAAATGGGAATCTGTAGTTTGCGAAATGGAAATCTGTAGTTTGCGAAATGAAAATCTGTAGTTTGCGAAATGGAAATCTGTAGTTTGCGAAACGTGGATATTCGGATATTCTAAACAGAAAATTCCCTCCAAAAAAGCCGTTTCGCCCAGAAAGTTCAGATTAAGCGGAATGCGTGACGTTTTCGTTGCCACGTATAAAGTTTAAATTAAGCTCAGGCGTTTTTGAGTGACGGACAGCAACCAGAAGCAAGACCTCTGCCATCCTCGGAGACCCAGGGGCAGTCAGTCGGGACGATACAATGTTCGTGGTGAAAGTTTACTGTAAGATCGAGACGAACCCCTGGGCACTTACTCTTACCGAACCAGTTCCAGAAGCGTTTGAATTGCCTACTTCTGATTGGCCAGAAAACATTTTTCTGGCCAATCAGCGAAGAGAAGCAGCTCGTCGTGTTTCCTTACACGACGTAGTTTTCCTCATCGATCGCCATAGTTGCGTAGCGCTTTCAATGGGGAAAGTTTCTCGAGGAAAGTTTCAGAACAGAATGTTAACAACGCGGAAAAATTAGTTTAAGCAAATCGCTACGGCTGGCGCTGCTAGGGCTACCGGAAGTAAAATTGTCAAAAAACGAGTCATTGCGCATGTCAGTTGTTCCCATCCAGCCGTAGCGTGAAATCCTTCTAAGCCAGTGGGAAGGTTTCAGCGTACTCTGTGGTACGTGGGGTTATCTCGCTTCTTTCTCCCCTTTATACGGTCTCCTGAGCAATTTTAACCGCTGAAATACATTTAACATCTTTAAAAATAGTTTATCGTAAATATTTATCAAGCTTTCTGCTTCTTACCGAGTGAATCTGCCTTTATTTTTGCTGCGAGATTTGTCGAAGGAGTGAGCACATGCATGGCGAACGTAGCGAACGACAGGAGAAATGCGTAAGTACAAAGTCTAACTTTAATTTCCTTTTCAAACCTCAAAGACTACTTGAAATTCAAATAGCTGAAGCCGAGGAATGATGAAGGTTCTGAAGGACCGGTAGAAACTTTGATTTTGTGTCTGTAGGCTCCAAATTGACACAACAAGTATTTAAAAAGGTTAGTGTAATAAATTCACCCATTCCTTGGTGATAGCTTACAGTTTTACAGCTAATCCAGTCTCGGATTTGGAGTGCTTCTGCGAGTGCAGGTATAGCTCTCTTCTTCACTCGAAATTCCGCAAGGCATTCATAATCTTCCATATCATCTAGATCGAAGAGTGGATATGAACTGTACGGTAGGTCTAAGCTTGGAGACTTGTACTGTTCGTACAAAACCATGAGTTCTTCGTCGTTAAGAATGCCTTGGTCATAGCAAAGTAAAATAAAATCCCTTGTGTCTTTGAACGAAGTCATTTAGAGTTTTTAGACGTACGAAAACTTCCTCGAAGACGCTTATTAGTTTTAAAACTCCTCCGCCGTACTTTTTGTATTTCGCGTTGCTTTAAGTTGAATTTTGGCGGGCTACGGCGACGTACTCTCCCCAGACCTCCTCAACCGCGATAGCCGTAGCAGCGCCAACACCACGGCAAAACGTCTACGCATGCGCTAGGTTGAGCATTTCCGGTCTACTCTTTTCAGTCACACTTTCCAGTCAGATCAGTCTCCCGCGCGCTCCTTGTATGCAGCGTGTGGTTCAGTTGTTCTGCTTCATGCTGCCCGTGTTTTTTGACTATTTTGTAGTTATTGAAATTGCTTTTATGGCTAACCAGACACAGATCATTGAAACAATTAGTCGATTAGATTCAAAAAAGGTAAGATGATAAGAACTCAGTGTGTAATTTTGGCTAGAGCTTCAGGTAAACTGATTTTCATTCACGAAAACAAAGTTTTTGACTGTTATTTTTCACGTAACCCGGCTGAAACTAAGACATAAAAAGTTATCATTGCAAGCTTACATATTGTAGTTCAAATTTTCAGTGCTTCAATTTCTCAGTCTTCATGTCTTACAGCCGATTCGAGCTTTATTTGGAAAACGACAACACACAATCGCTTTTTAGTTTTATTTACCAGTGAGTTTTACCGTGTTTTGAAACGAAACTCCTCTGAATTGATTGCCATGAAACATAAGCTTAATTATGCTGTTGAGGTTAGCAGCAAGTTGACCACACTATTTATTTTTTCATTCTCAGAATCAGAGAGCGAAAGCTGGTTTGATGGCCGGACTTTTAGAAGTCGAACTTTTCACGCCATGTATTTAGCAGCTAAGAGTTTCGTGTTTGCATGAGATGCAGCCTAGCTGCACAGTCTGAAATTATTGAAGTCTTCAACCAAAGAACAACCATGTAAAAGAATTAAATAGGCATTTTCTTGAATGAAAGTCATTTATAGGCATGTTTAGTTTCCCGGCACTAAAAACTCCGGGTGTTCGTGACTGCAGTCATCAAAGTCGAAGTTGTTATTAAATCCCGCCCATCTTTTGTTTTGAGTTCTTGTTTTCTCTGATAATAAAAAAATTATTGAACGGACTAAAATTGTATTACCTGATTTTAGTGTTAATGATAATGATGACGTCTTTATTTTGGTTTCTTTCATGATCATAAGTATTGTTATTCTTTTCTTAGTTATCGCCTTCTCCCAAATTAACTTATGCCAAACCAGTAGCATGCAAGAAAGCCAGTAAAAACAAAGTCGTCGTGTCGAGCGCTCGCGACCTGCAGACTTCAAACATGATTTTCACCGTTGGTGCAAACAGATAACCATGTGGTGCAAACGTTTGAGAATAGAAAAATATATAAGCTTTCGAATGAAGTGATTTTTTCGGCCCCTTTTTTTGTCTGTTTCGCCCTTTTTGCTTTTAAACAAGGCGCGACGGCAAAGTTATGCTTACGCAATTGGTTTATATACTAGACCGGAAATAAAAAGCTGACCGGATGTTAAATTTTGTGCTCATGCGCATTGCGTTTTGCCGCGGTGTTAGCAGCGCCAGCCGTAGCGATTTGCTTAAACTCCCTAGTGTGTGCAAAGGTGTGGAAAGTGAAAGTCATGTATCGCGTATCGTATCAGCTATAAAAATTTACGATACCTTCGAAAGATCCGCCCTAAAAATTCATCGGAGAGTGTTTGTTTCTTGTAGCCGTGGTAAAGCTTGTAATTTTTCCGCGTTGTTAACATTCTGTTCTGAAACTTTCCTCGAGAAACTTTCCCCATTGAAAGCGCTACGCAACTATGGCGATCGATGAGGAAAACTACGTCGTGTAAGGAAACACGACGAGCTGCTTCTCTTCGCTGATTGGCCAGAAAAATGTTTTCTGGCCAATCAGAAGTAGGCAATTCAAACGCTCCTGGAACTGGTTCGGTAAGAGTAAGTGCCCAGGGGTTCGTCTCGATCTTACAGTAAACTTTCACCACGAACATTGTATCGTCCCGATTGACTACCCCTGGGTCTCCGAGGATGGCAGAGGTCTTGCTTCTGGTTGCTGTCCGTCACTCAAAAACGCCTGAGCTTAATTTAAACTTTATACGTGGCAACGAAAACGTCACGCATTCCGCTTAATCTGAACTTTCTGGGCGAAACGGCTTTTTTGGAGGGAACTTTCTGTTTTGAATATCCGAATATCCACGTTTCGCAAACTACAGATTTCCATTTCGTTTCGCAAACTACAGTAAGCCGTCTATAGAGTGTTTTCACATGACGTCACGGCGGCCATATTGGTGTCCCTAAACAATGAAACGAAAATGGTCGTGGCTAGATGGAATCCCTCAGAAGGAGGTGATCGAGGAGGACTAGAAACGAGAGTTGCTTCGGTAATCTTCGGCTCGTGAGATAAGATGGCGCATCTCGCGATCAACTTTCGTGGTCGGACTAGCAGAATGTACAACTAAAGAACTTCGAACGGCATGGGAAATGTATATGAGACTGTGTCAAACTCCTCTGTTACTCAAAAATGAAGAATCTATCGACAATAAGAGCATTAAAGGGAGCAAACACCTCAGAATTGCTATGGAATCCCTCAGAAGGAGGTTGGCATCCCTCAGAAGGAGGTGTTGATTTTTAACTTGTAAATGGAATCCCTCAGAGGGAGAGTGGCATCCCTCAGAAGGAGGTACACTGTATTTATCTATAACTTGTAATGGAATCCCTCATGAGCATCTTTGAGAAGGAGGTACACTTTATTTATGTATAACTTGTTAATAGAATCCCTCAAAAAGAGTTTGGCATCCTTCAGAAAGAGGTACACTCTATTTATTTATGTATAACTTGTAAGTGGAATCCCTCATGAGGAGTTTGGCATCTCTCAGAAGGAGGTTCACTTTATTTATGTATAGACTAAATATAGAATTCTTCAAAAAGAGTTTGCCTTCTCTCAGAAAGAGGTACACTTTGTTTATGTATAACTTGTAAATAAAATCCCTCAAAAGGATTTTGGTATCCCTTAGAAGGAGTTTATTATGTGATAACTTGTTAATGGAATCCCCCATATTTAACTAGTCAGGGGAAAGCCGGTGCACCCCGTACACTGATAATCACTGGGTATTAGACCAGGCCTGCCTTCCAGAGGAAGCAAATAAATTGCTATGCAGAGCAATCTCGAACATCAAACTCAGCAACGCTGCCCATTTCTCACACAACCAAAATTGTAAAGTAATTAACCTTGAGTTGCAGATTTGGCATTCCAAACTTCTCCAATCAATTATGTTTACATGAGCCCTCAAGCTTATATGCCCACAGTGTGTGACAGAGAACAATGTTCCAGTTATTTCCTGTCAGAAGCAAGATTATGTGCTTCAGATCCTGTACCATGCTTTATTCAAGGTTGTGTCAAAGGTGAATCCCTGTGTAAGCCTGCTAAAAATGGTCACCACTGGTAAATTAGTGAAAGTGGGTCATATGTCCCACTTGGCATTTTAAATTGGATCATTTCAAGAATGGTCAAGGGCAAACTATGATATTGAAACTTTGAACAACTTCACCTTTCTTATCCAGCCCATCTTCATGCTTTTCATGTTCAACTGCTATTCTGTTTTGCATAAGAAAATGAACTTAGCTTTTGTTATTGTTTCATAATAAATAATGAAAAAAAAAAACAAAACAAGTTCAACAAACAAAGCATGAAATGATCAGCAAAAGAACATATACAGAGAGTATCGAAATGTACACTCCAGTCTCTCTCTGTACAGCGCGATAGGCCTGACACAAAAGCTACTCATAAGAATGAGTCTCAAATGACAGTCTTTTTGCATACTTTCTTATTTCAGGCTAGTAAGCACACCTTTCTTGTTTTTAACATTGACCGCTGCTTTGGAAGTACTTTTATATATTCATGAGGTAACCTTTGTTGCATCAGTGTGACTCCATGATAATTTGATTTTGCATCTGAATGGAATATTCCATGTCAATGGTGCAAAAATGCGCTGCCTACATTAAACACTGGTCCAGTACTGGACATCAAAAACCCCCATACTGTAGCAAAAGTGACAGTCTAAAACGCTGAAATTTCCCACTTATGCCCTGCATTCCTTGGGTATGAGTGTGAGGGGCTTTCCACTCCGCAGACTTAAGTGCACAGGGATTTTTGCATCCCCCACTCAATCATAGTTTGTTACAAATGTCTCCCATAATTTTTACATATCGTGCAAGTGACCCCTTCCCCCCTCCACCTTATTGCTGTGGACTGTAGGAATATTATAGCTTCACATCAAACTTCACCACATACTTTATCCACAGTCGTATTGTTTACTATTTACAGCTGTTACATTCAATTATTACTACTTTGTACTACTTTCATAAGATTTATTAAACTGCCCCCCCCCCCCCCCCCCCAGGTAATGATCCCTTTTCCAAAAATGATCCCCTAACACCAATGATGACTTTTATGATCTCCCAGCAAAATGCCCCCTTCCCCCAAGTAATAAACAACCAGCTTCCAAGCAAGGAAAATACAAGTAAAAAATTAATGTCTATTTCCACCGAACGGAAGTGAATCATAATAATCTCTATTTCCACTGTTTATTGTCTGCATGGATTTACACCTGCATGTACCCTAAATCCTCTATTAACCCCCCCTGGGGGGGGCTTCTTTTTTCCAAGCACTTTTGAGGAGGAGGGGTTTATTTGAGAGGGGGGGCTTATTTAATTTAGCGAAACGCATCAATGGGAGCAAGGTTTCTCCAGGATGGACTTGTGGTTCCTGGGCGTTATACTGCTTTTTCTAACAATAAGCAAATGGTAACAATTCTCCGCAGAGAAATAGACAGTGTAAAGTTGGAAAAGTTAAGCACATGAGGTTGGAGGTCATGCGATCAAAGACCAAAACAATATGAATTTCCAACCTGAATAAACCACAACTGATTAGTCCGTGTTAATTGTTTGTGAAGAATGGAGGGGGAGGGGGGAGGGGGGGCTTAATAGAGAGGGGTGGCTTGTTAACTTTCCTCCTCTGAAAAGGGGGGGGGGGGGGGCTCATTAGAGGATTTATGGTAAGTACATTTGTAGACTTCGTCTCGGGTTTGCATGACTGTGTCGAATTCTCCCAACCCCTCTCGTGTTAATATCAGGCTATGCAAAGATGGAAAATGTTTTCTATTTCTTAAATACAATACAAGGCTGTGGTCATTCAGGGGGACTCCATTTACAATTTAAACACAAACACCTCCCTCTAAGGGATGTCAAACTCCTTTTGAGGGATTCCATTTACAAGTTAATACATAAATAAAGTTCTACCCCCTTCTGAGGGATGCCAAACTCCTTTTGAGGGATTACATAATTTTACATGTTAGTCAAAAATAAAGTGTACCTCCTTCTGAGGGATGTCAAACTCCTTTTGAGGGTTTCCTGATTTACAAGTTATACATAACTACACGGTGCCTCCTTCTGAGGGATGCCAAACTCCTTTTGAGGGATTCCGTTATTACAAGTTAAAAATTAACACCTCCTTCTGGGGTATGCCAACCTCCATATGAGGAATTCCATAATAGCAATTCTTAGGTTTTTGCTTCCTTTTACTCTAATTATTGATAGGTTTCTCATTTTTGAGTAACAGAGGGGTTTGAAACAATCTCACATACATTTCCCATGCCGTTCAAAGTTCTTTATTTGTACATTCTGCTAGTCCTACCGCGAAAGTTGATCGCAAGATGCACTCTCATTTCTAGTCCTCCCCGATCACCTCCTTCTGAGGGATTCCATCTAGCCATGACCAGAAGGAGGTGATCGGGGAGGACTAGAAATGATAGTTGCTTCGGTAATCTTTGGCTCGTGAGACAAGATGGCGCATCTCGTGATCAACTTTCATGGTCAGACAAACAGAATGCATGCTTTTTGTGCTGTTTAATTACTCCTCTCTGTTACATTGTCCTTGATTTGTTGTCTGCAGTAACTAAACTAACAAAGAAAACTTTAATTTGCCATGACTTAGGTTACAAGCCTGAACTCCTGTTAAATTCTATGACTTTCCAGGCCTGGAAAATGAAATTCTTATATTCACGACTTTCCAGGTTTTCCATGGCCTATACTAACCCTGTAACTTGTAAATAAATAGAATACCTCAAAAGAAGTTTGGCATCCCTCAGAAGGAGGTACACTCTATTTATGACTAACATGTAAAATAATGTAATCCCTCAAAAGAAGTTTGGCATCCCAAAAAGGGAGCTTACTTTACTTATGTATAACTTGAAATGGAATCCCTCATGAGGAGTTTGACATCCCTCAGAAGGAGGTACACTTTATTTTTGACTAACATGTAAAATTATGTAATCCCTCAAAAGGAGTGTGGCATCCCTCAGAAGGAGGTAGAACTTTATTTATGTATTAACTTTTAAATGGAATCCCTCAGAAGGAGGTACACTTTATTTTTGACTAACATGTAAAATTATGTAATCCCTCAAAAGGAGTTTGGCATCCCTCAGAAGGAGGTAGAACTTTATTTATGTATTAACTTGTAAATGGAATCCCTCAAAAGGAGTTTGACATCCCTCACAAGGAGGTAGATCTTTATTTATGTATTAACTTGTAAATGGAGTCCCTCAAAAGGAGTTTGGCATCCCTCAGAAGGAGGTAGAACTTTACTTATGTATTAACTTGTAAATGGAATCCCTTAAAAGGAGTTTGACATCCTTTAGAGGGAGGTGTTTGTGCTTAAATTGTAAATGGAGTCCCCTTGAAGGAGCTCAGCCTTGTATTGTATTTAAGGAATAGAAAACATTTTCCATCTTTGCATAGCCTGATATAAACACGAGAGGGGTTGGGAGAATTCGAGACAGTTATGCAAACCTGAGAGGAAGTCTACAAATGTACTTACCATAAATCCTCTATTAAGCCCCCCCCCCCCTGCCTTTTCAGAGGGGGAAAGTTAATAAGTCACCCCTCTCTATTAAGCCCCCCTCCCCCTCCCCCTCCATTATTCACAAACAATTAACACGGACTAATCAGCTGTGGTTTATTCAGGTTGGAAATTCATATTGTTTTGGTCTTCAGTCGCATGACCTCCAACCTTGTGCTTAACTTTTCCACCTTTATGTTCTAGTTCTCTACGGAGAATTGTTACCATTTTCTTATTGTTACAAAAAGCAGACCATCCTCGAGAGACCTTGCTCCCATTGATGCGTTTCGCTAAATTAAATAAGCCCCCCCCCCCCCAGGGGGCTTAATAGAGGATTTAGAGTACATGCAGCAGTAAAACCATGCAGACAATAAACAGTGGAAATACAAATTATTATGATTCACTTCAGTTCAGTGGAAATAAGCATTAATTTTTTACCTGTATTTTCCTTGCTGTTTGTTTATTACTTGGAGGGAAGGGGGCATTTTGCTGGAGATCATCATAAAAGTCATCATTGGTGTTAGGGGGTCATTTTCGGATAAGGGATCATTACCTGGGGGGGGGACAGTTTAATAAATCTTATGATAGTAGTACAAAGTAGTAATAATTAAAATTATGTAACAGTTGTGAATGGTAAACAATACGACTATGGATAAAGTATGTGGTGAAGTTTGATGTTAAGCTATGATATTCCTAGAGTCCACAGCAATAAGGTGGGGGGGGGGGGGGGGGTCACTTGCTTGATATGTAAAAATTTTGGGAGACATTTCTAACAAACTATGATTAAGTGGGGGATGCAAAAATCCTCATGCACTTAAGTGTGAGTGGAAAGCCCCTCACACTCATACCCAGGGAATGCAGGGCATAAGTGGGAAATTTCAACGTTTTAGACTGTCACTTTTGCCACAGTATGGGGGTTTTTGATGTCCAGTACTGGACTAGTGTTTAATGTAGGCTGCATTTTTGCACCATTGACATGGAATATTCCATTCTGATGCAAAATCAAATTATCATAGAGTCATACTGATGCAACAAAGGTTACCTCATGTATACAAGTACTTCCAAAGCAGCAGTCAATGTTAAAAACAAAAAAGGTGTGCTTACTAGCCTGAAATAAGCACGCAAAAAGACTGTCATTTGAGATTCATTCTTATGAGTAGCTTTTGTGTCAGGCCTATCACACTGTACAGAGAGAGACTGGAGTGTACATTTCGACACTCTGTATACGTTCTTTTGCTGATCAATTTAAGCTTTGTTTGTTGAACTTATTATTTTTATCTATTTATTAGGAAAGAATATCAAAAGCTAAGTTCATTTTCTTATGCAAAACAGAATAGCAGTTGAACATGAAAAGCATGAAGATGAGCTGGATAGGAAAGGTGAAGTTGTTCAAAGTTTCAATATCATAGTTTGCCCTTGACCATTCTTGAAATGATCCAATTTAAAATTCCAAGTGGGACATATGACCCACTTTGACTAATTTACCAGTGGTGACCATTTTTAGCAGGCTTACACTGGGATTCACCTTTGACACAACCTTGAATAAAGCATGGTACAGGATCTGAAACACATAATCTTGCTTCAGACAGGAAATAATTGGAACATTGTTCTCTGGAGGGTTCATGTAAACATAATTGATTGGAGAATTTTTGAATGCCAAATCTGTAACTCAAGGTTAATTACTTTTAATTACAATTTTGGCTGTGTAAGAAGTGGAAAGCGTTGTTGAGTTTGATGTTCGAGACTGCTCTGCAATGAATTTGCTTCCTTTAGAAGGCAGGCCTGGTCTAATACCCAGTGATTACCAGGGTATGGGGGTGCACTGGCTTTCCCCTGACTAGTAAAATATGGGGGATCCCATTGACAAGTTATCACATATATAATAAACTCCTTCCAAGGGATGCCAAAATCCTTTTGAGGGATTTTATTTACAAGTTATACATAAACAAAGTATACCTCTTTCTGAGAGAAGGCAAACTCTTTTTGAAGAATTCTATAAAGTTAATACATAAATAAAGTGTACCTTCTTCTGAGATGCCAAACTCCTCATGAGGGATTCCATTTTCAACGAATGTACATAAATAAATAGAGTGTACGTCTTTCTGAAGTATGCCAACCTACTTGAGGGATTCCATTACAAGTTATACATAAGTAAAGTAAGCTCCCTTTTTGGGATGCCAAACTCCTTTTGAGGGATTACATTATTTTACATGTTAGTCATAAATAAAGTGTACCTCCTTCTGAGGGATGCCACTTTCCCTCTGAGGGATTCCATTTACAAGTTAAAAATCAACACCTCCTTCTGAGGGATGCCAACCTCCTTCTGAGGGATGCCATTGCCATTTTGAGGTGTTTGCTCCCTTTAATGCTCTTATTGTCGAGAGATTCTTCATTTTTGAGTAACAGAGAAGTTTGAAACAGTCTCATATACATTTCCCATGCCGTTCGAAGTTCTTTATTCATACATTCTGCTAGTCCGACCACGAAAGTTGATCGCGAGATGCGCCATCTTGTCTCACGAGCCGAAGATTACCGAAGCAACTCTCGTTTCTAGTCCTCCTCGATCACCTCCTTCTGAGGGATTCCATCTAGCCACGACCAACGAAAATCGACAGAGCGCAAAAACCGCTGATTGGTTAGTGGATAATGACGTACTTTGGCCTGTTTTGCGTAACAGCGCCTGCGCAAACCCGAGAAAATTGAAAGATCGATCAAAGCATGGCGGCTGAGCGTGAGAGAAGGATTCTAAACTATAAGGACCTACAAGACTGCTGTTCGTTGAAAAAGAAAGAATCAAATTTAGCAAGAAACCATAAATGAAAGTTATGAAACCTACTGTTTGATTGCCTTAAAAACTCTGTGCGTGAAGCTCTGAAAGCGCCGTTTGGGATGCCCACCGTAATGTAAACATCGAATTACAAATCCTTCGAGCATATTTCAGCTTTCAGCAAACTGACATCGGATTACTCCTTTGCTCACGGGAACCGCTACAGGGAACTTACTATTGATTATACCCAAAGGCTTTCAGCTTTGATTGTCCATATCTTGAAAATGCGTTTGACTGGCCAGAATCGTCTTGTTTCATGAATGAACTTCGTGTGGTCCAACAGCTTTAATAGCTTTGATTTCAAATTTAAGCGTCCCACTTTGCCTCCTTTTAATTCGGATTCACATTCGAGTTGTAGAGATCCAAAAGTTTCATATCGAGGTCATCATCATCGTCCTCGTCGTACACAGGCAAACAGGTGAGAAATCCAAACTCTTGAAGTTATTTGTTTGAGACATTTTACAGCATGCTACAAATAATGTTTGAGCATGTGGATGATTTTTTTCATGTATGAAGCTCATTTCTTTTGCTGTTTAATATTAATTTGTAGTTACTAATTTTTATTTGTTCTGTCACAGTAGATTTTTCTTTTTTTTTTTCTTTAAAGCTAAGTATAAAATAATTTCTTATAAACCAAACTGTACATCTAACCATAATCATTTTATTACTTCTTTTGTTGTAGGAAACAGAAACCATTAACCTGATTTTTAAAAAGAGCTGAGGTTGTATAGAAGGGCAACTAACCTAATTCTCTTCAGATTAGATTTCTTGATTGATGAAAATTATTTTTCATTGTTGTAAATGGAATGGAACAGTATATGTTCATTCATGCCAGGATCGTGCTTATTGCAGAGTTGCTCTATTTCATTGGGATAAAATTAATACTTTTTGCCTTTTGTGTAATGATGGACCAATGACTTGTATTATTGAGATGTACAAGAGTGCTGAATATTGTCTCCATTTACACTGAGACATTATTGCTTGTGATTATGATAACCTGCTATCAGGTGTTTGTTTATGTACTGGACAGTCTTTCTGCCAATCAAACATCACCCAGGGATGTGTATGCCTAGGGGGTTCTCCCATACATTACCTATACGGGGTATGTGCTGCCCAATGGGGTCGTGATTTTGAAGCTCCTGATTTAGAACGGGGTATCCATTTCAGAGGTGTTTTCTAGAATGGGGTATAATATTTAATAAGATGGGAAATAGAAAAAATTGTGGATCATGGCTTTATCTTCTGCTTAAAATTGTTGCTGATTATGAAGAAGCAGTTATTTGACGTATAAGTCGAACAAATAAAGAAATATCTTTTTAAAAAACAGGGCTATTTCAATTTACAAACTTTCTAGAACAGAGTATAAAAAATTGGCCCATTTCTAGAACGGGGTATCAATTTTAGAAGAATTTTTTCCGAACGGGGTGCCAATTTGGAGTCTCGGGCAGCACATACCCACCAAAAAATACCCAAGTGCTCCCCCCCCCCCCCCCCCGGGTGTGTACGATACTTATCACATAATTATAATCATTGCTTTCAAGTTTGTTTATCAAAGTATGCTACAGTAACCAAATGTGCTCCTTTGTCTCAAACAGATATGACAAAATGAAAACTCACTCATAAAATGAACATGAAATTTAAATACCGTAAATCCTCTTTTACCTCCCCTCAAATAAGTTCCCCTTCCCCTGTAAAACTTCATGTGGACCGATCCAGGATGGTCCATTCTTCAACTGGAGGTTCAGATTTGTTTATGATCCTCGGCTTTTCCACTTTGTATGCTAGTTCTTTATGGAAAACTGATACCATCGTCTTTGCTAAATTAATAAGCTCCCCCTCTCAAATAAGCTCCCCTGGGGGCGTAATAAAGGATTTCAATAAACAAAACGTTTTGCCTGTCAATAAGTTAAATAGAACAATCTAAGATGTTCAACAAAAATTTTTTTCCTGGAAAGAGTTTCATTACCTTCTGCCTGAAGCTATATTTAACATATATGTTGCGGTTAATTGTTCATCTCAGGTAATTTTTATTCTTCCTTTTGTTTCGACTTTATTAGCATACATTACCTGAGTTAAAAAAATTAACTACAACAAATACAAGCTTCAAGTCTATTAACATGACATTGCCAGGCTTTCAGTCCAGGCCAAAGAATACTTTGGTCAAGCATTCAGTAAATGCCTGCATAAGTGCACATGGGGTACTCAAACCATACAGGATTTACATTGCACTTTCTTGTAATCTCTTAATTTTTTAATAAATTTGCATATTGCTGATTTTAGTTCTCCACCAAAAGCTTCTTATGCTGTATGACTTTGTCGGTTACCTGCCTGAGCTTATCTCTGTTATCCCACATGGAGCATCATCTCTTTGAAGTTATTGTCGTCAACTAATGGTCGGGTGCAGGTCGTACTGTACACTACTCTGAAAGATGGTGAACAGTGCAACTCCATGGGAAATTCATTGGTTTAGTTATTGTTTGTCATGGGGTCAATACAATAAAACTTTCACAAGTGAAAATAACTACCGGTGAAGTTATTATTTTGGGCTCTGAAAACAGTAGCCACACTTGTGTATTTTTTTATACTTAATTTTTCACTGGTTGCATTCCCTAAGTAATAGGAACACAACATGTTTGGGATGCCACTTACTGTAACCAACCCATCTCAACATTTAATGCTTAACTATAAAACCATTCCCCTTGAAATCTTGTTCCACTACTCACACTTCCTTTTATCTAATACTATGATCCAACAAGCTTTCCTAAAACATTTCCTATCAATGGGAGGAGGGGAAGCAAAAAATAAATGTCAAGACTACTGTGTCACTTGTAAACCTAAAAACTAGCTAGAAATTTGCTTTCTGAGCATGATCAAAGGTTGGAAGCTGATACTTTGCACATGGAACAGAAGGCTCTGCGAAGTGCTCAACTCACGAACAGCATTTTGGTGACACCTTGGTGACACTGAATAGTTGTGATTGCTCACGTTGTTTTCTCAGCGAAATCACGGCTACAGTGCAGCTGGAAAAGGCATTAATTCTTTTAGTTTCAAACAGCACCAAAGACATTTTTCTCATGACATGTTCTATGTTTAAAAGGGGCCAAGAGAACTAAGGACCCGGTCAAGATTTAGGGAGTATTGGGGGGTGGGGGCTAGGGAAATTTTTTAAGGTTCTACAAAATGCCACGTAAATCTGTATCTCTGTTACAAATAAAATATATCGAAAAATTTAAAGTATTATGACAACTTAAAATTGGTGGGCGGGGAGGGAAGTAAAATTATAGTACTATGCGATGAAAGGAAGCAGAGGGGGTGAGGGGGATCCTTCCAAAAAAAAAATTTAAAAAAAGGTTGGAAAAAAAATAAAATAAAAAAGTCCACAAGAAACTTGAAGGTGGGTTCTTGTGGTTTTAACTTTACTATTATGATCCAGACTATCTTTTAAAACACATTTCATCATCCACCCTCCTCCCTTCCTCCAAATAAAAGTTCACTGTTTCAACCTAAGTTTAATGGAAGGCTTAGACACTGAGGTGGAACAGGAAGTCATTAACATATGAAATAACCTTTTCCATTTCACTGGCCACAATAATGATCTGCTGTTTCTCAAACAATGGAAAGGTGCAATGATCAGCCTTCTCAAAATATGTTGCATGCTCAGTCATAATTTTTAACTCATTTACTCCTGGGAATTTGGCAGAAAATTGTTTTGTTGATCCTAATCAAGCTGTTTTCTGGTCACTGCCTCACTACAACAAGCCAAAATGCTGTTCGTGAGTTGAGCACTTCGCAGAGCCTTCTGTTCCAGGTGCAAAGTATCAGCTTCCAACCTTTGATCATGCTCAGAAAGCAAATTTCTAGCTAGTTTTTAGGTTTAAAAGTGACACAGTAGTCTTGACATTTATTTTTTGCTTCCCCTCCTCCCATTGATAGGAAATGTTTTGGGAAAGCTTGTTGGATCATAGTATTAGATAAAAGGAAGTGTAAGTGAGTAGTGGAACAAGATTTCAGGGGGAATGGGTTTATAGTTAAGCATTAAATGTTGAGATGGGTTGGTTACAGTAAGTGGCATCCCAAATGTGTTGTGTTCCTATTACTTAGGGAATGCAACCAGTGAAAAATTAAGTATAAAAAAATACACAAGTGTGGCTACTGTTTTCAGAGCCCAAAATAATAACTTCACCGGTAGTTATTTTCGCTTGTGAAAGTTTTATTGTATTGACCCCATGACAAACAATAACTAAACCAATGAATTTCCCATGGAGTTGCACTGTTCACCATCTTTCAGAGTAGTGTACAGTACGACCTGCACCCGACCATTAGTTGACGACAATAACTTCAAAGAGATGATGCTCCATGTGGGATTACAGAGATAAGCTCAGGCAGGTAACCAACAAAGTCATACAGCATAAGAAGCTTTTGGTGGAGAACTAAAATCAGCAATATGCAAATTTATTAAAAAATTAAGAGATTACAAGAAAGTGCAATGTAAATCCTGTATGGTTTGAGTACCCCGTGTGCAGTTATGCAGGCATTTACTGCATGCTTGACCAAAATATTCTTTGGCCTGGACTGAAAGCCTGGCAATGTCATGTTAATAAACTTGAAGCTCGTATTTGTTGTAGTTAATTTTTTTAACTCAGGTAATGTATGCTAATAAAGTCGAAACAAAAGGAAGAATAAAAATTACCTGAGATGAAAAATTAACCGCAACATATATGTTAAATATAGCTTCAGGCAGAAGGTAATGAAACTCTTTCCAGGAAAAAAATTTTTGTTGAAAATCTTAGATTGTTCTATTTAACTTATTGACAGGCAAAAAGTTTGTTTATTGAAATCCTTTATTAAGCCCCCAGGGGAGCTTATTTATTTACAACACACTTGAGGGGGGGGGGGGCTTATTTGAGATGGGGAGCTTATTAATTTAGCAAAGACGATGGTATCAGTTTTTCATAAAGAACTAGCATACAAAGTGGAAAAGCCGAGGATCATAAACAAATCTGAACCTCCAGTTGAAGAATGGACCATCCTGGATCGGTCCACATGAAGTTTTACAGGGGAAGGGGAACTTATTTGAGGGGAGGTAAAAGAGGATTTACGGTATTTAAATTTCATGTTCATTTTATGAGTGAGTTTTCATTTTGTCATATCTGTTTGAGACAAAGGAGCACATTTGGCTACTGTAGCATACTTTGATAAACAAACTTGAAAGCAATGATTATAATCATGTGATAAGTAAGTATCGTACACACCCGGGGGGGGGGGGGGGGCACCTGGGTAGTTTTTGGGTGGGTATGTGTTGCCCGGGACTCCAAATTGGCACCCCGTTCTAGAAATGGGCCAATTTTTTATACTCTGTTCTAGAAAGTTTGTAAATTGAAATGGCCCTGTTTTTTAAAAAGATATTTCTTTATTTGTTCGACTTATACGTCAAATAACTGCTTCTTCATAATCAGCAACAATTTTAAGCAGAAGATAAAGCCATGATCCACAATTTTTTCTATTTCCCATCTTATTAAATATTATACCCGGTTCTAGAAAACGCCTCTGAAATGGATACCCCGTTCTAAATCAGGAGCTTCAAATTAAAATCACGACCCCGTTGGGCGGCACATACCCCGTATAGGTAATGTATGGGAGAACCCCCTAGGCATACACATCCCTGGGTGATGTTTGATTGGCAGAAAGACTGTCCAGTACATAAACAAACACCTGATAACAGGTTATCATAATCACAAGCAATAATGTCTCAGTGTAAATGGAGACAATATTCAGCACTCTTGTACATCTCAGTAATACAAGTCATTGGTCCATCATTACACAAAAGGCAAAAAGTATTAATTTTATCCCAATGAAATAGAGCAACTCTGCAATAAGCACGATCCTGGCATGAATGAACATATACTGTTCCATTCCATTTACAACAATGAAAAATAATTTTCATCAATCAAGAAATCTAATCTGAAGAGAATTAGGGTAGTTGCCCTTCTATGCAACCTCAGCTCTTTTTAAAAATCAGGTTAATGGTTTCTGTTTCCTACAACAATTACACAAGAAGTAATAAAATGATTATGGTAGATGTACAGTTTGGTTTATAAGAAATTATTTTATTATTTATTATACTTAGCTTTGAAGAAAAAAAGAAAAGAAAAATCTACTGTGACAGAACAAATAAAAATTAGTAACTACAAATTAATAACAAACAGCAAAAGAAATGAGCTTCATACATGAAAAAAATCATCCACATGCTCAAACATTATTTGTAGCATGCTGTAAAATGTCTCAAACAAATAACTTCAAGAGTTTGGATTTCTCACCTGTTTGCCTGTGTACGACGAGGACGATGATGATGACCTCGATATGAAACTTTTGGATCTCTACAACTCGAATGTGAATCCGAATTAAAAGGAGGCAAAGTGGGACGCTTAAATTTGAAATCAAAGCTATGAAAGCTGTTGGACCACACGAAGTTCATTCATGAAACAAGACGATTCTGGCCAGTCAAACGCATTTTCAAAATATGGACAATCAAAGCTGAAAGCCTTTGGGTATAATCAATAGTAAGTTCCCTGTAGCGGTTCCCGTGAGCAAAGGAGTAATCCGATGTCAGTTTGCTGAAAGCTGAAATATGCTCGAAGGATTTTTAATATAAACACTCGCTGTTTACATACGGTGGGCATCCCAAACGGCGCTTTCAGAGCTTCACGCACGGAGTTTTTAAGGCAATCAAACAGTAGGTTTCATAACTTTCATTTATGGTTTCTTGCTAAATTTGATTCTTTCTTTTTCAACGAACAGCAGTCTTGTAGGTCCTTGTAGTTTAGCGCAAAACAGGCCAAATTACGTCATTATCCACTAACCAATCAGCGGTTTTTGCGCTCTGTCCTGGGGACGAGGTTGTGATTTGCCAAAAAAACCGCGAAAAATGGAAATTCTTTGGATTGGAATGAGTTTATTGCTCTCCGCGTTTATACGTCTTCAGTTCTTTGAAAGCCATATGGGTCAGTCACCATCCCAATTACCTTGCGAGCTAGTTTTAGACGAATGTCGTGCGATGGTGTGGTCCTTCGATAGAAACCAATGGGTCATCGTAGGTGAACCAGACGTTTATCAAATTCAACTTAGAAGATGCGAACCTCCTGGAGGCCAAGTAATGTACAAAGTTCAAGCCAAGCTAGAATCTACAGGAAAGGTAAGAAAAGTTATGTATAAAGACTTAAGCTTAAGGACTTGCCAGAAATTAGCCATGGCTCACTGATCCGTTCGAACAGGTTCATTGAACGACTGAACAGGTTATTAAGTTTTTCAAACGGCTAACACGAACGGGCGAACGGCTTGCTTACCTGTTCGAACGGCTCATCAAAATTTCCGAACGGGTTCACCAAACGACTGAACAGCTTACACTAACGATTATCTCGAAACGACTGCACTTTAAACAGACCGTCCAGTTTCTTCTGGAATGAAACTTCTATTTGCATCGTATCCACAATAACTACTGTTTGTGAACACGCATCTCTATTTTCAGGATCCTGTTTAGGAATGGGAACCTAGTCAGGATCCTGTTTAGGAATGGGAACCTAGTCAGGATCCTGTTTAAGAATAGGAGCCTGGTCAGGATCCTAAGTAAGAATCGCATCCTTTCCAGGATCCTACAGGATCTTGAACAGAAATTTAGAATTTACTTGTAAGGATCCTAAACTGCAGCAGAATAATGTGGTATGCAAGATTATAACCAATAACCATCTTTTTAAAACTACTGCACTATTTGTACCCTCACAGATAGTATCTTCAAGGATCCTGAAATAATCATACAAGATATTTTTGAGATATTTTTGGATATGTATAATGTTATAATACATTGTCAGGATTGTTATAACACTGTTACTTTTATCCCAGATAAGATCTTAGAGTAATAACAGAATAATGCACATATAAGGGTCTTAACAGGATCCTTAAATGGGATAATCTTACAGGATGCTGGGTGGATTTTGTAGGATTTTAATAGGATCCGGAAGGTTTATCTTTTAGGATCCTGGGTGGTTTTTGTAGGATTTTATAAGGATCCTGGTCACATTTTTCAGGATCTTAATAGGATCCTAACAACATATCTTATAGGATTTTGGTACCATTTTACAGGATCTTAATAGGATCCTGATGGTATATCATTTAGGATCCTGGATAGATTTTGTAGGATCCTAACTGTATTAATCTTGCAGGATTCACAATTTTCCAGGATCTTAATAGGATCCTAACAATATATCTTTTAAGGATTTTGGTAGCATTTTACAGGATCTTAATAGGATCCTCATGGTATTTCATATAGGATCCTGGGTGGATTTTGTAGGATTTTAATAGGATTCTTTACATTTTTGTTAAGCTATTTGATAACTATTTCTTTATAATGTTATTTTAATCATTATTATTATACCCAAATTAGGGCACCTTATCATCAAGCCCAACACCATTGCAAAATGAATTCCCAGAGTTCTGGGAATCCTAGGAATTCCAGTTTATTCCAAGACATGCAAATGAGGAAAGATGAAAAACCTTGGAATATTTGGGAATACTTGGGAATGGGTGAAAATGCCAGTGGGAATTTTTGGGAATTCCTAGGAATTCCCAATAATTCTGTTGATAGGAGACAATTCTGTCGTTGTATCATAGGGGTCAGCGGTGTTCTGCGTAGGCCGTATTGTATGTGTAAACCGAAGATGGCTGCATGTGCTTTGAGAATAAAGTGTTGTGTTCTCGAAAGCTGTTGTTCCTTTGATGGAAGCTTTCCCAGCAGGTCAACAATTCCAAGTTTGGAGGAAACTGTCTTTGGAATTTATGGGAATTATTGGGAATTGCGAAAACACCAATGAGAATTTATGGGAATTTCTAGGAATTCTCAATAATTCCAAGTCACAGTTAACTTGGGACCATAGCTTATTTTTGAAAAAACGATAAGTGTTCAAAGGCAATTGAACAGCTTGAGAATTTTAATAATCATTTCTTTAACTGCCGATAACAACAAAGATTTCTTGACATTAACCAGCATCCATATACAACACTTATTGCGACTAAATCTTTACAAAAAACAATTATCAACAGTAAGCACGAATTACTGAAAGCTTGATATTCAAAGTGCGACTTCTTGTACCAGAGCGTTCCAAACAATTGTCCACAACAAGTTTTTCATCACAGCTTTGCCTAATAAAAGGCCATCGTTTCTTGAAAAATAATACGACTTCTTCCTCTCGCTCTGACACCTCAAAAGCGTTGGAATATTTTATTCAGCTCTGAAAGAGAGTCCTTTTTTTAACTAACTATAGATCACGAGCAAAATCACCCGCCATGTTTGTTGGTTGACTCGCACTGGTTACCAGTCTCCCTACCAAGTGGATTCCGTCGTCACGTGCGCCTTTTTAACCAATGGAAAAGTGTGAAATGAAGTTCCGTTCGGCGAGTTCAAATTCACGCGGACTTTCAATTAGCAAGAGCACAAGTATTTTACATCCGATTGACATTTTAAACATTTTAAAACGCAGAATGTTCATATATTTTGTTGCTGACACGTGAAACGTGCTTCCAGTCATGCCCGAGAACGATAAGTCAGCTGGATTGTGAAAGGTAAAGGTACGTTCCTGCTTCGTAATGTGTCTTCTGATGGTAACCACGTAGCTGGAGATCAAAGTTAACTTATAGATCCTTCCGATATGAACAGGAAAGTTCAAGATGCATGGAAAACCATTTATTGGTTCCTTTTTGTTTACTGGAGACATGACTGTAGTCGTTGTTGCAAATGGATAATGGAATCTTACACGAATAAGCTTTATATAACGTTTAACTCGATCAGATTCTGGTGAATTTAATACAGTAGAGCAATAACCTCGGTAACTCGAATTCTCCGCTAAGTCAACTAAATTTGCTTTTCCTTGATCAAAATTTCTTTGAAATTTACCCCGATAACTCGAATTCCCCGCTTAAAGTCGAACTGTTTTCGTTTCCCTTTAGAGTTCGAGTTAACAGCCGGGGTTCTACTGTATTCATGGACATGTATAAATGTCATGTCTCTTGTAGAGATGTGTCCGGTTTATGGAGTGACAACGTGACACCAGCAATGGCTTATAAGAACAACAGCTGAACTGAAATGATTTTTCATAATGACAAATTTGGATTATCTTTCTTGGTTTTTCTTGTTTGATTTTAGATTTAAATTATTTATAATATCAAGTGATTGGACTTTCTGGAGTACACTAAATGAGGCCATTAGAAGGAAAGGATTGTCCAGTCAGTGTTCTCTCTAGGGTTTAAGAAGGCCAGGGGGTGTTGTGAATGTTATTTTTCAACAGTGTTTGTACCGAGGTTGCTGTAGAATGAATAATAACAGAAACAGCGAACGGTGTCAGTAACTAACCCTTTGACAAGCTCATCATTTTTGTTTCATGCATTGATAGGGAGAGAATTTTGCCTAGTAATCCATTAATTGTGTTTTTGGGACAATTTCAAGATGGCAATACATTAATTGTGAGAAATGTCAATGTAAGGTTCAATCC
Organism: Porites divaricata; assembly: GCA_038088405.1. Lineage (NCBI taxonomy): Eukaryota > Metazoa > Cnidaria > Anthozoa > Scleractinia > Poritidae > Porites > Porites divaricata. The sequence continues at coordinate 11,186,825 of JBBMOI010000008.1, read as the reverse complement.
ATTGGGTCAAATCTTTTTTTTTCTTTTTTTTTTTATGCCAGGCAGCCCACCTTGCCTTCAATACATAGGGAGAACCCTGCCAATGTTCTACTTTGCTTAGCCAACACCAAGGTTATAAACATCCGTGGTAGTTTTTGTTGTTATAGATAACATAATTTCATGCTCTAAAAGGTAGAATTTACTGTAGAATGATAATAATGTTGTTTTGTTATAATGGCATTGAGCCACTATTTTACCCTCATTGTTAAACTAAACCTGAACAAGCTAATCACAAGTTACATCCAGAATACACATGCCTCCAATTTACACAATATTTTTTCAATGTGATTATGTGTGTGAATTGAAACCAAACCATATACTTTTTCCAATTAAACAACCATTTTACTCACCCTGTTGAATCAAGAATATCACTGTTTATAGTATGTGTAATTATTACAGGTCAAAAGTAAATTCAGGTAATTTTTCCACCTAGGTTGATTTTTAATTTCTTTTGTCTCCTAGCAAGGACTTCTGAATAACATACTAAGTAGGGGATCGATGGATAAACCTGAATTTCATTTTGACCTGTAAAATATCTCTCATTTGTAGATTTTCATCTCTATGGTGAATAATCAAATCAATCACAACTTATTTATTACATTTTTGTTAAACAAATTATTAGGTACATGATCAAATATATTTAGAAGTGAAAAGGCGGTTTCAAATATGAGTTCTTTAATTCCTCTTATCTGAAAAGAAAGAAGCCTATATTATTTAGGCAAGAAGTTACGGTTGACCAGTCCTGGTTTTTCAGGTTTACAATAAAGGCATTTTTCATTGGATTACACAGGATATATTATCATCTGAAAGCAATATATTTTTGGTATACAGTATATAATGTGTTTCTTTTGTACAATGCTTTGTTATAATTTTTTTACCTAGCCTCATTCTTTGTAAGTCGAGGAGAAAGTGTGGAAATCAGAATTAGTCTTTGATTTAAAACAAGAGAGCTGTTTTCTTAACTGAGTTAACCTTCATCAGCAGAAATAATTGTCTTGCAGTAATAATTTTTTTATTGATTTCTTTAAAACAATAAAAGGCATTAATTGCAAGAAATAAATGAAACCTTGAATCTCTTTTTAATAATATAAAGAATCTTGTTTAAGATCAGATCATAAGATCCTATAGGTGGACAGGATCCTGTGTATAGATACTATTAAGTGGGCAGGATCCTGTGTATGATCCTATGAGGTGGGCAGGACCTTGTCTAAGATCCTATGAAGTGGGCAGGATCCTGTATAAGATCCTATGAAGTGGGCAGGATCCTGTATAAGATCGTATGAAGTGGGCAGGATCCTGTATAAGATCCTATGAAGTAGGCAGGATCCTGTGCAAGATCCTATGAAATGGACAGGATCTTGTGTAAGATCCTATGAGGTGGACAGGATCCTGTGCAAGATCCCCTATGAAATGGGCAGGATCCTGTGCAGGATCCTATAAAGTGGACAGGATCCTGCTTAAGATCCTGCTTAAGATCCTGTAGGATCCTACAGGATCCTACACAGGATCCTACAGGATCTTAAGCAGGATCCTACTGGATCCTATAGGATCTTAAGCAGGATTTTGCAGGATCCTGTTAGGATCCTTAAGGATCTTACTTAGGATCCTGAGTAGGATTTCTACCAGGGTAAGTGCAGTGTAATGATAGTATTTTAATTTAGTGTCCCCTATTAGTAGGCCTTACATGGCCAGCTAGAAGACCTGACACTGAAATAAAGTTTATCACCATGACAAGCTATCAGCATTCCACTAAGATAACCTTTTCAAAACTAATGAAAGTGTACATTCCTACAATATGCGATCAGCAGTGAACATATATATTGAATTTAGAAAAACAAATTATGGCAAATATTCTATAGGTTTTACATTGTGGTGTAAGGGAGCAATTACATCGACATAACATAACTTTATTATTTAAGTGTCGATGTCTCTACCTTTTAAAAGCTAATTGGGAACACTAAAATAATAGGGGAAAAAAGTTATAAATTGAGTTTAGAATGCATTAGGTAAATTTATAATTCTCTAAAATCTAAAATTTATAAAAGCGAAAATTTAAAAGTCAAAATTACGGAGTTATCCCCACTAAAATATACACAAAATTGCTTAAAATAGTTCTAAAAATTCCACCTTGTAGTCAAGTATTTTCCTTCATTGTATTCTTGAAATAAAGCCAAAATTTAAGTGGTTTTACACCCCTCCCTCCCTGCCAATTTCTGACAAGTCCCTAATCTTCCTGTCGTAAATTTCATTCCCTGCAGCTAGCGGTTAGAAGAGGTCTCTTATGACCAGGCAATAATGAGTCAGATGTTGTGAGAAACCGCTACTAGCAGGGAACAAATGTCACCTTGTTCCCAACCTTTAAATCTCATTCAGCAAGGAAAAAGGATGACATGTTAGACTGTTGTACTAAATCTCTCTTTTCACTTTTCCCTTTTGTAGGTGGTAATTAATATTCCTTTGTCCGATGGGGAAAAACTCCTGCATCACTCAGCATCTGCAGAAGGTTCTTTTAATATGCATATAATAGTCAGTTGGAAGGAACAAGGGTTTTATTATTTTCAGCTGTGGAGTTCCTGCAAGAACAAACAAGTCTTCACACTATTGGAAAATATACTTAATGCGTGTCAAGACATACCAAATAATATAAAAAGTAAGTCATGCTCTTTGTACAGTTGTAAAGTTCTAAACAAATACATACCAGTAATTTTGTCACCTCAGTCTGCATCCTGCATCCCTGACGCATAAAAATCTCCAAAGATGCAAAAAAATTAATGGCACAATTTGTATCCTGTAAGAACGTAGCAACGAACGATCAAGCGATTTGAAGATTTTTTGTCAGAATATCCTGTCCTTGTGATTTCTCTGGCTGTTGATTAAAAATATATTTATTTTAGTCTTTTTTGTGTGTGCTTTAAATATATAGAAGGACTATATTTTAATTTCAGTTAACTGTAATAAAGAGTTTTGGCATCTGTCTTCAGAGCAACTGTCTGGTTATGTAAAGACCCAAGCATTTTCAATTTAGGACTTTTTTGAACTTGAACTCATTGGTTATGGACAGGGACTCATGATATTTCACAAAATCCTAGGACTCATCATAGCTATTTGTAACAAAATCACTGCATACTATGGTTATATTTTAAGTAAGTGAGTTGGTGATCAAGATATGGATTTAGATTTTTCAGTCTTTCCTTCACTATAAGGACTTATAATGCTCCTGCTGTAACCACTGGCCCCAGAGGAGTGCCCCATGCAGCAACAGGGGAATCTTAATAGGTCTTGCCCTAAACTTTTACCGAAACCTTTTCATTTCTTTGAACACTGCCCTACCCTTCTCTGGACATTGTCCAGGAATGTGAGTCTCATTTTTGCCAGCCCATTAAGGTGTGGATTGGACTATCAAGGAAAATAATTCTTTGCAAAGCTCGGAAACTGGGTCACTATCTAGCAAAGAGGGACAATTTAAACAAGCTGCCCCAATTTCGTATTTCTATGCTTTAATAACACTTTAACATGGCAAAGTAATGTAGAGAATTTGATCACTAATTTTTAAAGGGGACAGGGGAAAAGAAGTTAAAAGTAAAAGAATTCTTAAATTCTTACAAATTATTATTATTGTTGTTGTAAATGAAAATCTTAAGGGGTTGTTATAGAGTTTATTTGAAAATGCTTGGAGCCCCAAGTCTTTTGCCAGAACTTAATAAAGCCCTGTCATCTTAATGGCAGGTTGGGGGGGGGGGGGGGGGGGAGTAGAGGCAGGACCACAAAACCCTATGTGGAGAGGCATATAATTATTGCCACTTTCCTTGCCTAGTACCTTTCAATTGCGTTTAGTAGCTTTCTTTCTTTAAACTGTTTCCCAAATGAATGGTCACTTGTAAATGGAGCTTTCTTGATGTTGCAGGAGAATATCAATCAAACAATTTTCCTTGGCCAATTCAACCTTGGAGCTTGCAGACCCCATTTGAAAATTTTTCACCTGATGATGAGGATTTTAGTGGTGTACCTGAAACACCCACTAAGGTATAAAAGTACTATTACAGTGTGTATCTCTAAAAACACCAGTATGAATTGCTCTGTTGGCAACTCAAATATATGTTAAGCCGTTAGAGATGCCAGAAACTCATTTGGGTAACAAATTAATATTATTGTTCCCATAATTCTTTTCTAATTGACACCTTAAAAGGCCCATAAAATGCACCTAAGGCCCAGTTCAAACGTCAAACTTTACATGTGCGAACCTAATTATTAGGTTCCACACATGCAAAAATATGCAAGGTTGATATCATCTCTTTTTGTTTGTTTGTTTCATACATGTTTCTCTTTTTGTGTGTTTGTATTTACTACAAGATTGCAGGAGAAGAAATGAAGTGTTCTATTTGTCTGGAGATGGTGGTTCATCTGTTGACATATACCTTAAAAGAGTGCAACCACACCTTTTGTTTCAGCTGCATTAAGGAATGGGCAGGGTAAGAAGTGTTAACAAAATTCTGTATCTGGGTACTAAATTAATCCTAGAGACAACCTCTTGCAAGGAGCAGGGCCCATATTAGACCCCATTTAGGCACTTGGCCAAATGGGCTATCAACTCAGAGGCCATGAGGGGGAGAGGAATAATAATATTGTTTTAGTAAAATCCAACTAGTTGGTCAGCAATATCGAGACAAAACAACTTTAGCTAGCAAAACGCGATTCAGCCACCATTGTTTTGGTTGTCAAAGCGGGTGCTTTTCGCTGTAATATATAACCTAGTAGTAACTCAGCCAATCAGAGTGGAGCATTGATAATAGACCAGTAGTCGGATTTTACTAATAAGGGATATTTACAAACTTGAAAGATCCTCTGAAGGATCCTTTCAAGATCTTAAAAGATCCTCTTGTAATCCTCACGGATTTTGAAGGATCCTTAGCAAAGTTCTTTGCCGGAAAGATCCTTGAAGGCTTTATTGTTTAAAGATCCTTGAAAGATCCTAGTAATGGACAGTAACAGACCTTTCCTAGAGAAATTTTGTACTTATTCTTACATGCCTTTGGAGTGTGCAGCAAAATGTAGACCAAGACTGATGTGATGGTATTGCTTATTTTCCTCTTTAGAACAAATAAAAATTGCCCTATTTGTAGGCAGCCTTTTAGTTTACCCATGCTTGGCCAGGTAAGCCTTTTTTAGTTATTTGTGCCTTTTTGTTTGACTTTTCGTTGCGAACTTTTAAGTGCTGCTTGATTAACAAGGTTGCAAAGGCAGTCAATTGTCAAACAGCGAGAAGAGAGTTGAAAGCACGGCACTTTTAACATCTAGTACTTTTGAAGAACATCAGTCACAAGCAAGGGGCACACATACACTGTACACAAAACCCATGATCCGCTTTCCCAGCGCATGTCGCTCGAGAACTGCCGTGCTGTTCCCAGCCAACAGCTCTCACGTGAGTTGAGTGGAGCTGGGACTTAGAGGACTCTCCTCGGCAAGAAAGGGTCTTCTATACACGGGTTTTCCCTGGTCACTGACCGACGGCTATGCCACATGCTGATGAGCCCCAGTAGGGGCGAAACAGAGTCAATGGCTGCCACTGCCCGTGTGATGTGGCTGTGGGCATGCATGAGGTAATGGCCGTGGGTTGGTTTATGTGTGCCCCTTGCTTTAATTTACTGGTAACTCGTGATCCACCTTCCCTGCACATGTCGTGCTAGAACTGCTGTGCGGTTCCCAGCCAACAGCTCCCACTTAATAAACTGCATTTTTTTTTTAGATGCGAGTTTTCCCTGTTCAGTAACCCAATGGCTCTGCCACACTGGTGGGCCCCACTAAGGGTGAAACAGCTGTCTGTGGCTGCCACTGCTCGCATGATATATGGCTGTGCGCATGCGTGAGGTACTAGCCTGGCCGTGGGTTGGTGTATGTGTGCCCCTTGCTTTATGTTGCACTATTTTCAATGCAATCGAATTAAGTTCAATCTATTTTTCATCAATTACTGTATTTCGTGACATTTTTAATCAAATTCAACAACGCGCTTATAGGTAAAATCTTTGCTCATTGGCACTTAGTGATAGCTATAACTAGTTTATATTGTTTTTCTTATAGGAACATATAGGAAATGGTAGAAGAGTAAATGAGCTTCTTGGTAAGCTTTCAACCTTCCCTCAGTTTTAGTAGTAACCGGAATAAACGCAATTGTGAATTACACTCACTAATATCATTGGTGGCAAATTACTCCTTGAAATGGGCCCCAAATTTCAGCCTTTATACGACTACGTGAGAAATTTGTGCAATTTGATTGGCTTAGAGCAGTGGTATTTCAGCTTCATTTGAAATACCTACATAATATGAAAATTACAGACCTTTTGCGGGTAGTTTAAAACAAACAAGACGCCATGGAGCGTACACGTCAGCGTCGTGATTGTGAAGAAAGAAGTGATATATGTGTAACAGGACGGGGGAGTCAGCAGCAGGAACGAAACAGGATTCAAGGATTTCCCAACGCAATTTATTTGAAACTCTGTCCGTAGCGTCCCCTCCAGTAGGCATCTTCCTAGTATGTTCCCGTTTAGTTTTTTCTTCCTCAAACAAAAAGCTCCGGAAAGTAGCACTTGAATCCCACTTCTGACACCAAAAATGTTACAGGACGGGGCGGTCAGCAGCAGGAACGAAACAGGATTCATCCATTATGAAATACGTGCGTTATACCCTTCGCGTTAGCCGAATTAGGTCAGAAATGCCTCGAAGCTGCACCCACACTAAAATATGGAGCCTTAAGAGCGAATGCACAGAGAAATCGAGCAAAATCGGCAAATCGTGGCCACAGCTCAATGTTACGTACCGGAATAACCAAGAGATGCCCGCGAACAAGGCATAAGTAAAAAGAATTCCCGAGTACGATAAAAGGCACGCAACAAAAGTGTGACAACTAGCAGTTACCTTTTTAAACTATTATTTATTTAATTATGCACTGTTATAGTTATTAAAGTTAAAGATTAAGTTAAGCAGTTCGTTAAGCAGGCAGGCTTACTGTCTTTCATGGCCATACAGGAACAACTGTCAACTCCACTGACTTGAGACATCAATGCTTGACTTTCTTGAATTTCACTGGATCCTTTCCACTCATTGGCTTTTCTGTGTTTACAAACTCGTCGGGAAACTTCATCATGAACTCTTTTGTCTTCTCTTTTCTGCTATCGTCTCTTTCTTTTCTCTTGGTATAGCAATGTCAAAGGTTATAGCTCCTCCATAGTTATAGCAGTTGATTATAGCTTTCTCACAGTATAGCATCCATAGTTGATAATCTCAATCACAACTAACCACGAGGGAAACCCTCGGGCACACAACAGCAACTTGATACTTGGAAGCCTAGTTTTATACTTTTTCTTTAAACATCTAGAACGTTCCACTACTATTTATAGTGTATTACATCATTTACTATTTGCGGAAACTGCTGAGTCACATTACAGATATTTCTGGAATATTACAGATTATAAGATAATTCTAGAAAAGTCTGGAATTGCATGACGGATAAACTAAAAATAATTCTGATCCTCATAACATCAAAACCTAACCTACCCTCATTTTCAGTCTGTAATTTTGATGAGTTTATATCACTGCTGAGTTGTAAATTTCAAAATGCGGCCGAAATTGGGAATTATTTGAGATTTTCGATTTCAACGGTCTGCGGGCCTAAAATTAGCCGCCGAACACGGGAATATAGCCCAGTGACAGAAGTGAGCTGACTTTCATAAACGAGCGAATATATTGGCAATCTTCCACTTAAATCTCAAAAAACAGATATCTAACAATTTCTAAAAGGCACATTTTTTTTAGATTTAGAGAATAAAATATCGACGAACGAGCACAATTTTGAAACGTAATTTGCATAATGCTTATAAATACAACAATTTACCGCTAAAACCAAAATCGAATTTTCTATATGGGGGAATTCTCCAAATTAGCCCAAATCCCGGTTACTACCCAATGAGTTATAGTACTTCAACATTATGCGAAAGTTAGTCTGGTGTTCGTGCAAACGCTTGTAAAATAGATTGATTATTTTGAGGTTATTTTGCCCCAAACAACGGCTAATTGACCCCAGGGTCAATTGACACGTGTACGTCACCTTAGTTTTATGCGTCGATTTGAGCTCGTTAAAAGGGAGAAACTAACAAGATTCTTTTCATATGTACCTGTTTTAATGAAATGCATGCAATCTTCAAAAGGAGAGGCCGTTCAATGGGTAATTTCTGTTCTTGAGATCTTGCAGATCGCAGCATGGCGTCTGCGAGTGGACCTGAGTCTAGGTCCGTTTTCCCCTGACTCCGAAATCAGAATAACATCAAGAAATAACTCTCCCTCGAATCTTCGTAAGTGAATCAGCTTTGCAGTGCCTTACCAAAGATAAAAAGTGGGCCGAATAGGAAAACGCAGTGTATTGCTGTGCGAAAGGTGAGTAAATAAACCTGGGAAAGTACGTTACCTTTGATTGCGTGACCAGCCAGTAAACTATAGTCTCCAGCGAAAGATTCGCAAAAATCTTGCTGATGTATATTTAAGAGTTTGTTACTATAGTTTACACCTGGTTTGTCTAAAACTTTAAACAATGCATATCTGTCCAAGAGTATAAGAATGTTTCGAAAGATCCACCCCCTAAAAAAACTGTCGGCTACTCCTTTTTCCCCATCACCGATGTGCTCTTCCTTCCCACTGTCTTTTGCATGAGGCTTGTATGCCTGTTATCGACAAATGAAACTGGTCGTTTAAGGTCTGGTTTAAGAACTTGACTGACTTAAAAATACCGTCGCGAACATGCGCTATTATGGTTGGACTTTGCAAGCCTTAGGCCCAAAATGATGGTGCAATCTCGAGAAATTTTCCCGGGTCTAAGACAAGGAACGGGTGCTAAGAAAGGGACGGTTCATTAGCATTACCCCTGGACAATCTTGGCATGCTTGCCTTCTGTCGCAGGGGCAACCGTTAAGGCCAGGTACGCCGCCCACACCTGCGAGGATTGCACGGCATCCACCATTTGACTCTCTTTTTCCACACCATGACCTTCAATTATCATGAATTCTAATGCGGGCCTTGATCGTTGCCAGACCATGAAAATCTCTATTATTCCATAAATGCACCATTGACTTTTCCTTGTTCAGCTTCCGGTAAACCGATACCCCAAAGAAAAAATACCTTTACAACGACTCTATCCAGGCCAGAACTCCTGATATCAACAAATATAACCCACCCCCCACCCCCACCACCCCAAGGAGAGAAAACTTTCCCCGAACTATTCACTCGACCCACCCCATCCCTTCGTTAAGAAAAACTACGAACTCAGTTCGCTGGACAAAACGCCTTTGTGAATATACCAAAGCTATTGCCGTTCATCCTACAAGCAATCTCAGTTTCAGCAGGCGTGGCCACGTTTCCAGTTGCTGTAAGATTAATTCCACACCTGGAACAGACACTGTAAATTAATAGCAGCCACAACGCCCTTCTTTGAAGCCGTCAGGACGAGACATTTATAAAAGACTTAACAGGTGTGCGCGGCGGTTTCCTTCTCTTCCTTCCCTCCCATTCTAGCACTCTAATTCTGACCCTGATATTCTAGTATTAATCAATCGTTCCTGAGCCGATAGGCACAAGGACACCGATTTCTTGCAAAATATGATGTGACATTCGTTTGCTCATCCCCAATTTCTGCCTTCTGCTGCTGAGTAGGTTTGGTGCTGTGCTTTGAAGTAACTTTAGGAACGAAATATGATACGTGACGGCTTGTCCGGCCAAGGGCAAGTGACTTTCGGTTGTGAAGACATATACTGAGCTTGTCAGTATTTTGTAGCCTGTACCACGTTGCGAAAATAGAACAAGCCAAAGAAAAATAAGACGCCTTTCTTTCCCCAGCCCCGCAGGTTTTTCGCATTACTTTTTACTACACAACTGCTTTACTATCTTAGATTCTAACTTTTCGAGCCGGAGCGAACATGGACGCCCTTGGGGTTAAGTTTCCACTTCATTTTTGGCACCTGACTAAACGCAAGCGCTGACTTGTGCGCCTGTGCTTCGCTTGTACTGAAGTAGCGGTATACGACCACGACAGACTTGCTGCTATCTTTGGTTTGAAACCCCAATGGGCAAGAACAATTTCTTGAAAAGAGCAAACTGTTTCCTCCTTAGCAGACATGGATAACAACTAGTAGGACTTAAGCAATGAAAGCAATGGCATTGCTTAAGGTGGCTCGACTGGATTTTTTTGGGGGGATACCTCCCAAGTTTGAGCATTAACTACGTCGCCATGATTAAAGATATAGAAAAAAGGTTACCACAACTGTATTATATAAAGATGAAAATTTCTTATGATTTGGGTTTTATCGCAATCGGAGTCGCCGTGGTAACGTAACGACGCCATTACGTTTTTTATTTATCTTTGTGTTTCTCTGTACCAGGAGGTTTTTTGAGAAATCGCTTAAGGGAGTATGTACCTGCCATAATTGTCTCAATTATTGCAAAGTTTGAACAAATTCTGTGAGAGCGTTTTTGAAATATTTTGAAACGAAGTTTTAAGCATCATAAAAACAGCGAAATAGCATGCTATCCACACAATTAGCTAATTTTTAAAGAAAATGATAAGCTTTGGAAACGCGGCTTCATCTCATAGTGGTTTGATTCCATTGAAAACCTCCTACAAAAAAGGGAGAGAATTGCTCTGGGCGATCGCGAGTAAGAAGAATTTTATTAACTTGTATTCAGCTGCTTATGTTACAGTTTTTGCACGTAATTTGGTCCACGCCTACAAATTTCTCATTTTTCAAAAGACTGCTCGATAAATTTTTTTATAAATTTGATAATCCCGAGATCAATTGTCAATAAATATACCCTGCAAGTTTCAAGAACATTGAAAACATGGGAGGCTTGCAAATAGGACCTCAAATATGACCAATTTTTCCCCCAGATTTTGTGTTTACAAGCGAGCGTTCCATTATTCACCGTCATTGTCTTCAAGTTTCATATGCACGTGCACGTTTAGCAAATAGTAGTAAATTTGCGTCGAAAAGAACTCTCGATTACTTTCGGAAGAAATGTCCGGAATATGCTAATAATTGGCTTGTGTCACAGATAGCAGTGAGGGCCGAAACGGTGAACGTCACGGCTCATCTTGTAGGATGCAACACTCAATTATCTTACTCAGGTTATAACATCACAGAAACTCTTACAAAGAGTTGCCGAGATGTTATAATATATCACTAATTTCTTTACCCGGTGATTAGCATATTCCGGAGATTTAACCGAGGATCCTTTTTTGATGCAAATTCTGTCTTTTTACTAAATATGCACGTGCATATGAAACTTAAAAACAATGCCAGTGGATAATGAGGGCACTCGCTTGTAAACACAAAATCTGGGGGAAAAATTGGTCATATTTGAGGTCCTATTTGAAAGCCTTCCCTGTTTTCAATGTTCTTGAAACTTGCAGGGTATATTTATTGACAATTGATCTCGGGATTATCAAATTTATAAAAAGATTTATCGAGCAGTTTTTTGAAAAATGTAAAATTTGTAGGCGTGGACCAAATTACGTGCAAAAACCGTAACAAAAGCAGCTGAATGCAAGTTAATAAAATTCTTCTTACTCGCGATCGCCCAGAGCAATTCTTCTCTTTTTTTGTAGGAGGTTTTCAATGAAATCAAACCGCTATGAGATGAAGCCGCGTTTCCAAAGCTTATCATTTTCTTTAAAAATTAGCTAATTGTGTGGATAGCATGCTATTTCGCTGTTTTTATGATGCTTAAAACTTCGTTTCAAAATATTTCGA